>CAIGQQ010034676.1:361962-393081 GCA_903798035.1 Danio albolineatus
TATTATTATTATTATTATTATTATTATTATTATTATTATTATTATTACTTTGTGTATTGTTATTTGTGTTCTGTTTGATCTTCGTTATGTACTGTGACTATGAGAAATTTGTTGGTTGTAATTTGTGGTTATTGTTCTGTTTTTTTTGTTTTTTGTTTTTTTTGTTCAAATAAAGGCAAAATAAAGAAAGGGGGGGGAAAGCAGTT
Organism: Danio albolineatus; assembly: GCA_903798035.1. Lineage (NCBI taxonomy): Eukaryota > Metazoa > Chordata > Actinopteri > Cypriniformes > Danionidae > Danio > Danio albolineatus. The sequence continues at coordinate 362,169 of CAIGQQ010034676.1, forward strand.
GGGTTAATTTCTTTTATTTTTTTTCAATTTCCCCAAAGTTGGATTTGTCCATATTTGACGAAATATTGGTTAAAAAACAACAGAGTATTTTTTTAGAGTGCAGTTTACATCTAACCATTAAACAAAGCACTTTCAGAAAAAAAGTTCAATTGTAATAAACAAACTAGTAATAACTCATTTGGAATGCATGCAATTTCATTAAATTCCTGTGAATTTATTATTTGTGTGTTTGCTAAATCAGTCGTAAAAATATATCGAGATATACATATCTAACAAAACAACTTCAAGACAGTATTATTACAAAAAATTCAGACAAAAAAAAATTACTTGCTTAAATTTCAGAAGAAAGTTTAATAGATCATATTACAAAAAAGAAAAGGATTTCTGACACATAAAGGTCCTCCATACAAACCTGGGTCCAAAGTGACCCAAATGCTTTTGTAAATGGTTATCTCTTGCAAAAAATTTGGAAAAAAGATAAAAGTGCATTTCAGTGCATTTGAGATGTGTGTGTGTGAGTGTGTGTCTGTGTATATGTGTGTGTCTGTGTGTAAGTCTGTACTTTGTCTGCAATGGTCACAGCCATATCACCCTGCAGCACAAGTCTGGTTCCTAACTGAAGCTAAGCAGGGCTGAACCTGGTTAGTACCTGGGTTGGAGATCACATGGGAAATCTATGTTGCTGTTGGAAGGGGAGGTAGTGGGGCTGCTTAACTTGCGGTCTGTGTGGGACATAATGCCCCAGTTTTGGGATGGAGACACAATATTCTGTCAGTGACCATCGTATTTTGGATGAGAGATTAAACTGAAGTCCTTCTTGTAATGAGTAGGGGTGTAAGCCTGGTGTCCTGATCGAATTCCCTCCCTCTGAATTGCATTCCCATCCACTAAATTGGCTCTATCACTGTCTCTATGGTGGAGAGGAGAGACCCCCCTTATGACTGTAAAGTGACTTGGGTGTATGACTGTACACAGTAAATGCACTACATAAATGCACATTACATTTTTACATTTTTTTTTTCTGTACGTTAGATTATAATGAGACGGTCCATTGTTCTGTTCTAATCTGATGGTGTCGGGTAATGTGTGTAATCTTCATTCTCGCTCTTGTACAAGCCCTTTCTCTTTCACATGAACACTCTTGCCTGCCAATTGCTCTCCTCTCAACCACTCCATTTCTCCCAGTCACATTCTCTCTCGCCACTTTTTCACCTTTCCCAGCTTCTCACATGGACACTCTTGCCTGCCAATTTCTCTCTCTCTCTCTCTCAATTCAATTCAATTCAATTCAATTCAATTCAATAGTTGCTTTATTGGCATGAGAAATATTACAAATGTATTGCCAAAGCATTTGTAAAATTTAAATAAGGCAAAAAAAAACATACATGTATAATAAAAATCTCAGTAAGTAGTAAAAAAATAAAGATATATAAACATATAATAATTAAACAAAAATATAAATAATATATTATTATTCAATATTTCATTATTATTATTTAATGTATCATCTTATTATTCAGTTTATCATATTATTTTTCCGTATATCATATTATTTAGTATATCATATCATTCATATATATTATTCATTTATATCAATAAAATAATAATAGATTAGAAAACATTGTACATTTAACAATCAACATTGTAGGATAAAACAGTAATAAAAAAATAAAAACAGTAATAATCAGTATATTTACAATGATTCAATTATAATCATTTAGATGTGTGTGTGTGTGTGTCTCTCTCTCAAATGTATTGCCAAAGCATTTATAGTTTACATAAAAAAATAACATACATAATTACAAAACACATAGTTTTAACACATATTTATATATAAAATAACATATAATATTTTTTACAAATATATTAATAATATTTCATATTATTCAATATATCATATTATTTTTCAATATCTCATATTATTCATATATATCAATAAAAAAATAGATCCGAATAAACTGTACTCTCTCTTTCTCTCTCTGTCAGTATTTCTCCCTCACCCTCACCCTGCCACTGTTGACTGGGGGATGTAAACAGACCTTTCGCCCACATGGGCTGTTTGATGTCATTATGTCACACCACTGTCACACCCCCTGTTCACCTGATGCTTCTGGATCGGTCAGTCAGGTCAATGAAGCAGCAACATTGTTTCAACCCTCTCTGTCTAAGATAATGTCAGTCTGTAGATAATATACTTTTTCCTTTATTATATAATTTTATCCCATTTACAATTGTGGTTTTCAGAACTTTGCAAGCAAAGCACGTGCTCATTGACATGGTTGGGCTCAGGTCCACTTGATTTGCATGCTCTGAAATAAGAGTGATGTCCAAAATAGCCCCTCCTGTAAATGGCCACATCTATATTAGGGGTGGAAGGAAGTGTGAGGGTCATTTGAGATGATGTTGTAGCAGAGAGTGTTCTGCTCACAGACAGGTCACATCAGCTGATGTGTTTTTATACCAGGCAGGTCGGTCATAAATCTGATTAAATCAGTCTGATATGAGCACAAGTTACTCAAGTTCAGACATTTGTCCCTGACCTCTCCTATTTGTTTCTCGATTTCTTTGGGTTCAGCTTGGCTCAGTGAACATCTGATGTAAGAGACCATATCAGTATTAAAGTACCCATTATCTGATAAGACTTTGCTCTTTTACTGCTTTTTAGAGTGTTTGGAAATTCTGATCAGGTTTGACATTTCTATGCATTGATCTTTGAAATGTTTATGATATTATATAAGCAGACCTGTGTATTTGTGTTAATGTTGGTTCTGCTGCTGTCTCACCTGCTAAGTGTCCTAGAACAGCCATTTGCAGCCTCACTGCTGTTGCCACGGTAACTGACTGCTCATTGGCTGCTGCAGTGTTGCTCTTGGCAACCAAGTCAGTGCCTTTCCTTGGTTGGCCTGCTTGCAGTGTTTGAAGAAGCTTTCATTCAAAAGTTTGACGACAGATCAAAGAAAAAAATAATTTCACGTCGACTATTATGACTATTTAAAATGTCAGTTTTCTGTTTTAATGTTTTTTTAAGAGGTGATTTTATTCCTTAATTGAGTTTCCAGCATCATTGCTTTTATTTGTGCGTAAGGAATATTTTTAATTATTATTTTCAGTGTTGAAAACTAGGAAAGTCCTAAAAGGCTATGCATTAAAATATTTTTTTCTCTCTTGTTATGTCGTGATCACGACTTAATTATCTAGTGATCTCGACATAACAACTAATTTTCTCGTGATCTCGACATAACAAAAAGTTGTTTTCTCGTGATCACGACTTATTTTTTGTTTTTATTTATTTATGTATTTATTATTGTTATTATTATTGTTATAATTATTAATAATAATATCTGGCAAATGTCTGGCCAGGGAGAGAGTAGCCTAGCTGTAGACGTGCATTCGTGTAACATGTTAAAGGCGTTTAGAACAGCCATAATATTATGAGCGCAAACGCCTGTGATTAATGTACATTCTTGATTATATTCATGTATATGATTATATATTATTATTCATTCATTCATTCATTTTCTTTTCGGCTTAGTCCCTTTATTAATCCGGGGTCGCCACAGCGGAATGAACCGCCAACTTATCCAGCATTTGTTTTACGCAGCGGATGCCCTTCCAGCCACAACCCATCTCTGGGAAACACATCCACACATTCTCATTCACACACATACACTATGGACAATTTAGCCTTACCCAATTCACCTGTACCGCATGTCTTTGGACTGTGGGGGAAACCGGAGCACCCGGAGGAAACCCACGCAACCACGGGGAGAACATGCAAACTCCACACAGAAATGCCAACTGGCCCAGCCGGGGATCGAACCAGTGACCTTCTTGCTGTGAGGCGAACGTGCTACTCACTACGCCACCGTGGCGCCCTATATATTATTATTTACAATAATATTCCCTCAACTGATACCATTTTAAAGCAACTCTATATGGCGCAATTTTAAAGTAATTGTAAATAACTTACGGAAAGGATTAAAGCAAAAGCAGGATCATTCATCATTCTTCATAATTTAACTCATACATGCAGCAACTTATTTTGCGCCATATAGTAAGGAGTTGCTTTAAAATGGTAACAGCTGAGGGAATATTATTGTAAATAATGGTATATAATCATATACGTGAATATAATCATGAATGTACATTAATCACGGGCATTTGCGCTCATAATATTATGGCTGTTCTGAACACCTTTAAGATGTTACACGAATGCGCGTCTGCAGCTAGGCTATTCTCTCCCCGGCCAGACATTGGCCAGATAATATTATTATTAAATTCATATATTAGGGTGTGCTCATTTGGAAGTGGACTAATACTGATCTTTTCAGTGGTCTCTCAGTCTGCTTATTTGATTAGGAACATTCGTATATGCTATCGGTCCTGTATGGATGCATTTTCTACAATTATGTTGATTGATCTCTTTGTTTCCTTCCAGCATTTCCATGGTTTGGAATGGATATCGGTGGTACTTTAGTAAAGCTTGTATACTTTGAGCCGAAAGACATCACCGCAGAGGAGGAACAGGAAGAGGTGGAGAATCTAAAGAGCATACGCAGGTACCTCACCTCCAACACAGCCTATGGTAAAACTGGCATCCGCGACGTGCATCTGGAGCTGCGCAACCTGACCATCTGCGGTCGCACAGGGAACCTGCACTTCATCCGCTTTCCCACCGCTGCCATGCACAGATTCATACAGATGGGCAGAGATAAGCACTTCTCTAGCTTGCACACCACACTCTGTGCCACCGGCGGCGGAGCGTACAAGTTTGAGAATGACTTCAGGACGGTAAGGAGACGGGCCACAAATGGGCTTTCAGACAGATGTGCTAGTAAAATGTTTCGTACTGTATGTCGGGCTTTAAAGCAATCAGATTTCATGGTGAGGTTGTGTTCAAATTGTTCTTAATATGTTTTTGGTCGCACTTTATATTAAGTGACTTTAACTACTATGTACTTACATCTAGGGCTGGGCCGATAAACAATATTATATCGACTCTCGATGAAATATTTATGTCGATAACAATGATAAGCTTTGAACTTTTTTATTCTAAATTGATCTAAGAGCCAGTCACACAGCAGAAATGTGCAACAATGGGAATCTAGAAGCGTGTTGATTTTAGAGATGCACGGAATTTTCAGCTGCCAAAAATTATTGGCCACCTAAAATACAAATAGGTTATGTTGCTTAATGGACCCTCTAATTTGTAGCTTCAGTCATTGTTGGGATATTCATTTAAATCTCGACATATATATCATTATTGTTTAATATGGAAAATAATTAATCGAGATTCCATTTTTCCAATATCGCCCAGCCCTACTTGCATCTAAATAATCATATAGTACAATGTGCTAATTGTGCACATACATGTTTTACATTATACTTACTGTAATTACACTGTTCACCCATCACTTACACCTTAACCCATCAGTTAAACCTACGAATACCACCAAACCTGTCCCTCACCTTATCTAAAGAGATAAGAGCATGATCAAGAGCATCATTGCTGTGTTATTTGTTTTAATGTGAACATAGTAAGCACATTGTATATATTTTTGGACCCACAGTAGTTAAGGCCATAAGTCCACTGCTTTTCTTTAATGAAATGTTACCAATCTCCATGATGGTGTTTAAACAAACTCTAAATGTTAAATTAAATGACAGTCATGTTTCTTAACAGGAGTGGAAAAGTGAGAATATTTGTCTGACAAAACGCTTTCTGCTGTCTGTTTCACTTTGCATTGCATCTGCACTCAACTCTTACTTATTTAACACATCAAGTATGATTATGGTTTCAGTTATTTCACGAAATGCATTTAAGGGGTGACTGGTAATCTATTACGAACACCGCAATGAGCAGTCATGAATCTTTCTATCTTATTTTGTAGATGGCAGACTTGGAGCTGCTGAAGTTGGATGAGCTAGACTGTCTGATCCAAGGCCTGTTGTACATCGACTCTGTGGGTTTTAATGGCCATCCTGAATGCTACTACTTCGAAAACCCGTCTGATACACAGAACTGCATCAAGAGACCCTGCCGTCTTGACAACCTTTTCCCCATGTTGCTGGTCAACATTGGCTCAGGCGTCAGCATTCTGGCTGTGAACTCCAAGGACAACTACAAGCGTGTGACCGGCACCAGGTCAGCACCGTTGAGCAACTTTACACTGTGTATTGGAACATTATGAAGACTTGCTTGTGTTATTCAGGGCGACGTGAGGGTAGTTCGCAGATGATTTGCTTGCTTGATGTTAATAATTGTAATTATTACTTTGTAGTAAACGTTGCAGCACATTTCAGATAAAAACTTGGATGTTTTGAGGACTGAAATGATTGCTGCTATAATAATCACAGTGCAGTTTAAACCTCAGATCTTGCCATCAAAATAATGGCAATCTTGATTTACTCATTATATTGTAGTAATAGCATTATCTTTAAAAAAAAAAAAGTAAATTAATTATTTGTTTTTATCATAAAACAATTACAAATTTCTTTCATACTTTGCCATCCAAATACTGAAAATTCTGTTCTATTCCTAATATTCACAGTCTTTTGTTTCAAATGCGTTTGTAATATTTATTTATTTTTATGTTGCAAATGATGACAAATTTCAAAAAGTCTGTAAAATTATAAACTTTATATATAAACAAAGAAAAATTGATACATTACAACTTATATTCCAGAAAACAGGGTATATGTTTTATCTGGGAATTGTACTCATGACTTTATTAGTGCAGTGCTTTACCAGTTGAGCTACAGAAATCATTTCAAGAATGTTACACACTTTTAATAACTGATAAAATTCACTGGATGTCTTGCTTCATTATGTGTTGATAATTGCTGTAAGAGCAAGTAGTACTAAATAACAAGCAAATCAGTTGTTAAGAAACACCTCTGTTCTTGTCAGCAACTTCCGTAAAGATCCATCAATATCATGGAGCTTTAATTTAAACATTTCCCACTCTAGCATGAAATGTGAATTTACCATTGGTCATTTGCTAACCACATGGTCCTGACCGTTTCTTCATGTCTCATGGACACAGGATCACAAGCCTGTTAGAAGCAAAACCAGCTCCTGCTGTGTTGAACTTCCCTTTGAAACACGAGACTGAGTCATCTAATAGAAGAGAAGGAGCGTGTGACTGACAGTGGTGTACTGTAGGTTGTGAAGTTCACTGAGTCAGACAAGCATTTTCAATGTGCTTCTACCAGAATTAAATGAAGCCTTTCAGTTGTGATTGACAGGAGGAGATTTGTCTGCTGTAGTCAAAGCTGATGTGCAAATCTGTCACAAATGCAGAAGGATCAGGATCACATGCTACAAACCTCTATAGTGTTTTTAGCTGTCAATTTGATCCTTTTCCGATCTTTTTTGGTCGTTTTGTACATTTCCCACTGGAGGTCAAATGTTTGGAATAATTAATATTTTAAAAATGTTTTTAAAAAGTACATTATGCTTATTAAAGATGCATTTATTTGACCATTCTAGTAGTTACAGAATTAATCATTTATATAGGACTGTACCAGATTGAAATTTTCCCACCTCATTTTTACAGTCTAATCTTCTATGGAGATTTTTAAAATTAACAGGGTGTCCGCAGGGTCTTAAAAAGACTTAAAATGTCTTCAATTTTAAAAACTAAATTGTTAGTATTAAATTTAGTATAATTCTGTAACTTACATTTACAGGAATATTGTGTTGTAGGTTTGAAATATTTTTAAACGGGTCTTAAGTTTAAAAGTTCTCCAAGTAAAGTTACCCAATCCCATCCAATCACCAACAATCCATCTAAATAATATTTTTATTTATATGTATTGAAGTTTTTTATTGCAAAGAGATACAAGAAAACTAATGGGGAAAAAAACTAATAATAATTACACAATTTCTCATGACAATAACAGCAATATATCCCTTTACATAGTCTTCCATTTACACAAAAAAAAAAACTTCTCACAGTGTGATATTAGGGGGGGTGGACATAATATTTATAAATAGGCAGGAAAAAGTTGTAAGGTTTTATAACCAAAACGCATTAGGTTGAATAGGAGTTCTACTCAGTTCATTTGGACCAAAAACAAACAAACAAACAAACAAAAATAAATAAATAAATAAATAAATATGATTTGATTATTATATTTAATTATAGAATGTAAAACTTGTCATTAAATAAACATAGTGAAAAAAAATTTGTGTACAACTAGAGTTCTCTTGTTTTGACACACTAAAATATGTGGCTAAGAATTTTTTATTGTTTTCCCAATTCCATTGGCCCAACCGGGTCATTACAAAAATCCTTAGTGTTTAAACCTGTGTAAGTCTAAAATTTCATTCATAATGGTCTTAAAAGGAGTCTTAAAAAGTCTTCAATTTGACTTGATGAAACCTGCAGAAACCCTGACTAAGCTTTGAATATTTGCCATCATGTTTGAAGTCATTAACACAAAAATACTCATTTGTATTAAGTTACTAGACAGCCCATAAGTGTGCGCACCCCACTTTGACTGGCTGTTTTTTCATGGTACTAAATAGGTTGTTTTAAAAGACATGTATGAATAAAGCTATGTTTTTGTTACCATAAAGTTGCTTGGCAACAGAGGCACACATATTCAAATGAACAGGAAAATGTAGTGGACGCTGAAATGAGTGTGGTCAGTTTGATCATCAAAGAGATTCAAGGTAGAAATACTCATGTTTGTACACGTGTGAACATTTCGTGTTTTGTAATTAAGAAAAAACAACAATGTTAGAATGAAATATGCACACGTTCAGGGAAAGTCAGTTTACGTTTGATGTATGTGTTTTATTTTACATTTTGAAGTTATTACATGACAAAATTTGTATCCGTTTTTGCAGCTTACCTGGTGACACTTTTTAAGACTGGCCTAAGTTTAGACTTTGAACTTGAACTTTATGCAACCGGCTCATGGTCTGTTTGTGATCACAGTTTAAATTGTCTAAAGGTTATATTGTATACATGTGTGTGAAATACATGTGTTCCCAATAACCATGTTTTGTCTATCAGTGCTTCATTCTTCCTGTTTTTCCTCTCTTTAGTCTTGGCGGTGGGACTTTTTTGGGTCTTTGTTGCCTGTTGACGGGTTGTGAGACGTTTGAAGAGGCCCTTGAGATGGCCAGTAAAGGAGACAGCACTAATGTGGATAAACTGGTGAAGGACATCTATGGTGGCGACTACCAACGCTTTGGCCTACAAGGCTCTGCAGTGGCTTCAAGGTACAAAAGACACTCTGTGTTTGTGTGTAGTGTCGGGTGACAGACGTCCACAAATTAAATGTGAGGCTACTGAGCTGTGTTTATGGGGTCTCACGTGTGGACCTGCCTGTCTCATGTGACACAAAATGCATTCTTCATTCCTTTGGTTGCTTTTATTATGTGCTTTTTGTGAAAGAACCATTTTTAGTTGCTTAACAAATGTTTTAGGTAATAGTTCTTAAAATAACCATTTATTTCTTAATTGGAAATAAATCTTTTAAATGATCTTAAGAACCTTTTCCACTGTACAGAACTTTTGTCACACTTTATTTTGATGGTTCGTTTGTTGAGTTTAAGTTACATTGCTTCTACATGTCAACTACTTCTCATTAGACTATAAGTAGACTGTTAGGTTGGGGTTAGCATTAGTGTAAGTTGACATGTACTTGCAAAGTTTCTTACACTCAGATAAATGTCTGTTGAATGTCAGTATCAACAGATATTAAGCAGACAGTTTACTAATACTCAAATGGACCATCAAAATAAAGTGTTACCGAACTTTTTTGTGGGAATGAAAAGGTTGTAAGGATGTAAAAATGTAACAGTCCAGTAAATAACCAATATCTTTTAGACCCTACACTATTGTTTAAAAGTTTTCCGTTATTAAGTGATTATATTTTGAATAAATATTACTAAATAAATTAGTACTTACTAGGGCTGCGCAGTATATTGTTCACATCCACAACAGTCACATCTCAAAGATATGCAATGTTGAGTCTGAATCGTAGTTGACCAGAAGCCACAGAATTGTATTTAATTACCGTATTTATATGATTTACGGCAAAAAAGTCCAAATATCTCAATTTTAAAGCTAAATTTTAAAAAACTAAAAATATTTTTACTTCTCCCACTGGCAGACAATTTTACTTGTTGTAAGGAAAAACCCTTAATTTTGACTAATTTCGTCTGAAGTTGAAAATAAAGTTTTGAGATATTTGGACTAGAAACAAGACTAAGCAAAGTATTAAAAGCATATTTTGCTTTGTAAATATTTCTGTACCAGAATACTGTTTGACTCTCCAGAAAACCATCAAGTAGTGCTATTCAGACTATTTTGTGACACTGTGTTCATTTCACAATATTGATCACAGAAAATTAAAATATTGTGGAGCCCTAGCACTTACTCAAAGATGCATTCAACTGATCAAAAAGAACAGTAAATCCCTTTAGAATTTGTAATAAATTTTGATGAAATATTCCTTTTCAGTTAAAAATATCCTAAAATATCTTAAAACAGGGGTCACCAACCCTGTTCCTGGAGAGCTACCTTCATGCAGGTTTCAGTTGTAACCCTGACCTAACACATCTGTCTGTATCAAGGGCTGCTTTAGGTTTATTAAATTGGTTTCGGGGGTGTTTGATTAGGGTTGGAGCTGAATTCTGCAGGATGGTAGCCCTTCGGGAACAGGGATGGTGACCCCTGTCATAAAATATATTGAAATAGAAGAGGCTAATGTAAATTGTAATAATTTTTCACAATATTGCTGCAACATTTTAAACAAGTAATTCATTTTGGTCCCACTTTATATTAAGTGGCCTTAACTACTATGTACTTGCATCAAAAAATTTATACAGTGTACTTACTGGTGTTTATAATGTATTCAGATCACTTCAGGTGCTATTGAGGTGGGATACAGGTAGGTTAAGGTACAGGTTTGGTGGTAAAGCTAGGTTTAAGGATAGGTTAAAGTGTAAGTGACGGTCAACAGTGCAATTAAAGATGTAATTACAGAAATCAATTACAGATGTATTTACATGCATGTATTTAATCAATCATAAGTACAAATACACTAATTTTCACAATAAGTACACTGTAACAAATTATTAATTGCAGTGTAAGTACATATTAATTAAGGCCATTTGATATAAAGCGGGACCTTCATTTTTCTTAGCATTAAAAAGTCAAATATATCAACCACAAAAGTTATACTACTAGTTTAATCGTGACCTGATTTTTAAAAATATTTTTCACTGTATGTTTTTATGAAATACTAATATAATGAATATGGCTCCCAAACTGACTTCTGACTTCCAAAAAAATCATACATCCTTCCAATGGTTTGTGTTTGCTTGCTCATGCTTCATTTACTCACTTTATTTCTTCTGTAAATTTTTAGTGAATGAACAACTTGTGTTTTTATTATAGTTTTGGTCACATGATGAGCAAAGAGAAGAGGGACAGCATTTCTAAAGAGGATTTGGCCCGAGCAACACTCGTCACCATCACTAACAACATCGGCTCCATCGCACGCATGTGTGCAGTCAATGAGGTTTGTAGTGTTTGTGTGTGCGTGTGCGTGTGCGTGTGTGTGTGGAGTGAGCAGCTGACTCTCTGGCCACTCTGGGCTTCTCTACAGTGTTGCCTTGTAGCCTGGTGATCAAGCAGCATTGTACAGGGCTTTCAGCGTGTACAGAACAACATCAGAGCAGAAACCAGCAACAACACCTGGAGAATACATGATTCACATCACATGTGAAGTGTCTGTGACAAGATGATGATGGCGGAAGCTTTGAATTTATTCCAAAAAGAGTCAGGACTCCCCCTGCTGGTGCAGAGCAAAAGCTGCTGGGAATTCAGGATTACTCATCGTTTGAATCACTTGGTTCTTATAACCCAGACCAAGAAATTTAAATAATTTGTTTTATTCTGGTTTATTCGATAATTATCCGTCAAGATAAACAGTGCCAAGAGTAAAATAAAAAAAACAAAACTTTTTTTTGTGTTGAAAATATGTAAGGACATCTACACATTCTGTTTAGGTCTGGACGTGACTGAGTGATGTTTCTGTTTTGTTCTGTAGAAAATTGAACGGGTTGTTTTTGTGGGGAATTTTCTACGTATAAACACGGTGTCAACTAAGCTCCTTGCCTACGCTATGGACTTCTGGTCCAAGGGCCAGCTGAGGGCTCTCTTCCTGGAACATGAGGTAATTCTGATTAACGTGTTTCAGTCTATAGCTACCTTTCTATAGCATTTTCTTAGATTTGTAAAATACACTAAATCTAAAAAAAAAAAGGATGAGGTGAGTAAGATTACAGATTAACCTACAACAAGGCTGGCTTTCATTTATCAAAAATACATTAATAATGTTAAAATATGTTGACATTATTTCTCCTGTATTGTCACATGATTCTTCATAAATCATTTTAATGTTTGACAGTTCTTAAAAAACAGTTGTGCTGCTTAATATTTGGTAGAAATCATGATGCAGTTTTAATAATTATTTGATGAAAAGAAAGCCCAAAAGAAAAGTTTTATTTGAAATAGAATTCTTTTCTAACATTATAAGTGACTGTAACAATACTTCAATCAATTTGATGCATTAAAAAAATAAAAAATAAAACAATCATACAGACCCCATATAATTGAAATGTTTATTTAATTTGATCATAACATCATATGTATTTCAGGGATACTTCGGAGCTGTTGGTGCTTTTCTAGAGCTGCTGAAGTCGTCTGAAGATGCATAAAGGAAAGTTCTCATTGCCTCTGATTATCCAGAAGCTGCTTTACGACTTCCACACACAAGTTCCAACAGGAAAACTGGGAACACTGGAAAATCTGAAAGAAGCCATTTATAGTGATTAACCTGTAAATATCCCTTGAAAATAAGATTTTAAACAATATTTTTATGAGTAACCTAGTCTCCCTCAGAGTACTGACGCCACCTTGTTGTTCACATGTTTTCCAGTTGTTCTTTTTCTTTTGTACTGTGTGTAAATAGTGTAATGAACAGGAGAGTTTACGGATGGCCAAAACCTGCTGTTGTTTAAGTTTTGCTATCGCTGACCTACTACCATGTGAGAGTATATTCAACCTTCCTGTTTTCTGTCTTTGGACCTGGTCAGAGCAATGGACCTTTTGGAGTCTTTTGTTTGTGTTCAACTGCTGTTCAGACTCCAAATCGCATCAAACAATATTCTAAATCAGATATTATCTTTAAGGTCCTGTGTTAAATGTGTCCTTGGCTGTTTTAGTCAGGGATCCTGTAAGTAAAGAAAAACACTAGTCTCTATTTCCAGTTGCCTCTCCCTTTGCATTTCATCTACATTACTGTTAATGAGACAATCCACTTATTTGAAAATAGGCTCATAATAGTTTCTACTTTCTAGGTTGATGCGTCTAAGAAGTCTATTCTCATTTCAACATAAAAAATCAAGAACCTTCCGTACCATACCATGGCTGCAGCAGGTGCAATGATATTACACAGCACCTGAATATAGTCCCAAACTTGATAACCACACAAGGAAATATTGCCCCTGCTGCAGCCATGCTATGCTAGCAAATTTCCTTGCTTATTAAGCATGAATAAAAGTATAGTTATTGAAGGTACAGAAGTCTCAAGCTTTAAATAGCAAAAATTATTAAAACCTTTTGACTATTTCTGAGCAAGATGCTAATGGTCTAATCCAATACAGTGATTCATGCTAAGCTAAGCTAAAATGGCTCCCGCCAGACCTGGAGATCAGCTGAATGGGTTAAAAATGGTCAAACTCACCAGTTTAACTTTCAGTTGTAAAAGCATTTTATTTTATTATAGTAATTCCTTAACAGTTTTCCATACATTTATGCTTGTCAGTAATTAAAAAGGATATCAGTTAATTTATAACAGAATAGGCTATAAAACATGTAAGTCAACTGATTCACATAAAGCCTTTCATTTTAAAAGGATGCACAGAAAGCTCAGGGTGTCTCACTTTTAGATTTGAGAGGGAATACTATGGGACCAAGTGGCCAATTTGACACTTCATATTGAAAGCTCCCATAAAATCCCACATTTTTGATCTTTCTCCAGTTTTGCCTCTCTCTCTTTTTTATCCTGCCTTTTCCTATTCGTCTTTCTATCTAAATCAAAGCTGCTTCATATATATCTTCATGTACATCCTCTTTGTTAGTTGCCTTCCTCTTGTCTGTGGTTTGAAAAGTGGTACAAACAGAGCTCAAAGTTGCAGAGTAATGGCAAAACAGAAAGATTAAATTGTTATTACAGCAATTACCCACAAACCCTCTTTCCTCGTCCATTCAAAAATCAAACATGATTAGACGGTTCAAAGACTCTGCCATTGTGTTTTCATTGTAGTGCCAAACTGAGAATGGGAGGTGTCCGATCACACATTCCTGCTCTGCCAGGCCTTGTACCACAATGCATCTCCCAAATATTAAGTATACTTGAAAGGAAATTCAGGATGTCAATCAAAACACCACCGATCTTCCAGTCATTTCTGCTGTTCAGACCTCTTCACTGTCTTTCAAGCCTTTTATGTGGTTGCATTTGTTTTTTAACCTCTGTGGCAGTTTTTTGTTTGTTTGTTTGTTTGTTTGTTTGTTTTGTGCATTTTAATATTTGTAGTTTTTTCAAAGACAGAGTTCAAGGTCATTTATAAAAGAAAATCCAAAACAATATGTTTTTGGGGACCTCAAAAAGTGTTCATTTCACCTCGCTATGAGATTTTTGGGGTTCGTTTATCTGGTTAGAATGTTGTAAACTTTTAAAATATTTAATTATGACCTTTGTTGGCTTTTTATATTTGGCATTAAATTATTTACCAGCACATTCTGGGTACAATATTTAGCAGAGATTCACAAACCTTGTGTGATTTTATTCTAATTTTATGAGTATTAATGTATTATTTGTTCTTGTGGATTTTAATGTTTAAGGAAACTACCAATTTTAAACCCCTCATTCTAGATTTGTATGCTCTGATTACAAGATATCAGTATGGCAGTTTCTCATATGATTAACATTCACTCAGATTGTACTTTTTTAACAGTTTGTTCTTGTCACTCAGTGTTAGCAAGGTGCAAGTGTGAGCATGTATCAAAGAGTTCAAGCCTGTTTAACTGCACTGCATAAGTATACATAAAACAAAGCTGTCATCTGTTGTGTGTTGCCCTGTAGTACACAGTGTTGTGTTTTTTTGCAAACATGGGAGGGGCCCTAATTTGTTGTTGTTGACCTGTAAGCTGCAAAACCAGCTGCCCGTTAAAGGAGTTATATGTAATTAAGAAACAACAGGCATGTTTAAAGTTTGTTTAAGTATCATTGACAGTTTTACTAATGTAACTGCTTCCTCTGAAAGTTGACCTTAACTCTTCTTGCTATGCAGTAAAGCTGAAAGCAGCTTGGTTAATACAGTCAGGCAGTATTTAGAAACCAGCTGCTTACGTCCTGTCTGCCACTTGTGTCAGTACTACTGTTATGCAGATTGAAATCCTTTTTAAAAAAAAATATTGTTAATTTCTCTGATATTTTTCTGTGTCTGTGCATTTTCTTTTGATTCCTATGAACATTTTTAAACAGGTGATCCTTTACGTTTTTTGTTTGATGCAACTTTAATTGACATTTTGTTCTGTTTTGAGATTGTACAAACATGTAAATTATTCTTGTCTTTGGTTTTCACCTCTCAGATGACACTAAAGCCACTCTGCATTGAAATCTTGGCTTTAAAAAAATGAGTCTTTATGTCTGTGTGATTTACTGGATTTAATTGAACAATAGTAAGCATAGACTCATGAAAGAAGTTAATAATAAATGTTTAAAAATCTAAATGCATTGGTTTTGTTCATCACTTGATCCAAATTTGTTTGAATTTCTTCTGTTAAACACAAAAGTAGATACTTTGAAAAAAGCTGCAAACCTGTAACATTTGAATGTCATATTTGTTTTTCCCGATGGCAATGGTTACAGTTTTTCAGATTCAAAATATCTTCTTTTGTGTTTAACAGAAGAAAAAGCTTTTAACTACTTGAGGGTTTTTTCAGAAATGGTCATTTTTGGTGAACTACCCTTTTTGCGGTTTGCTGTTAAATGGTCTGAAAAATAACAAAATGTGTTTGTTAAAAAAATAGCGTGATAAACTACTACTAACTAGTCTGATTGTATTATCTATAATGTATAATCTAACAATTATTAAACTGACTTCAATTGTAATCTTTAACAAATTTGCATGCCAATCCAAGAAAGGTTTACACTGCCTATAACTAAAGACAAAGTGCAGAGGTTATGATGCTCATCAGAGAATAATATATACAAAATAAAATAAATGTTCTAGCAACCTAGTATTTGTTTTGTACTTAGAATAAAAATATATAGTTGTTTGTTTGTTTGTTATAATTATACTAAACTGAACCTGACATCTGGAACTGGGATAACATTGCCAGGAACCGTCAAGCTATTATCTATATCTACCCTTCCTGAAGTTGCCAAATAAGTGCTGTGATAAGCAAACGGCTGGCTCACCTTACCCCCAAGGTTAATATGTATGGACAAATCGCCGTTCTCGTTATCTCCAATGTACATTTGGGCATGAACTGTGGGAACTCCCTGTCCTGTCCACCCCCACCAAAATAAAACTAACACAAAACGAAGGGTTTAAAATGTAGCCTACTAGTTTTTTTACTTATCAATGTATAAGTTTTTTATGTTTTACTTGGGGTTAAGCTAGCAAACAATGTAAAAAAAAAGAAAAAGTTGAACTGTATTTTCACGTGCTGCTTAAAAGCTTTAAAAAAATCAATAGAGTGTTACATAATTTTCTTGTCAGCTAACTGTACAAGGGAAAGTTTGACAAACACTTCGGTTTGCTTGAGGGAACCTCAACAGTGTCCTGAAAACGTCCTATTCATATTCCATTAAAACACTCGACCCCCCTGGAAGACATTGTATATTATGCATACAGGGTGGGTGAGAGGGAAAACTTGGCGAATATCGGACTCAGGACTGCCGTTTACTGAAGTTTTAGTCCGCTAACTCTCTCCCACAGATACAGTCGCCGCGATGACTTACAGTTTCCACCCGTTGCTCTGGTCTGTCCAGGGATGCAGAGCCATGTGCGCCAATATGGACCACACTTCGGAGGAGAGCAGCGCTTGTTTTTGTTCCTCGTCTGCTGTGGATTTACAATGAGAAGTGTGTTTCAGAGTAAGTGTTTCTCCATGACGTCTACAAACACTTAGCCATGTATTTTGGTTGTTTGTGTGTTATTCAAAACGGCGGTCCAAGTGGTTGCACATAAGTGTAATGACTCTTCTCATTTGACAATTCTTCATTAATTTCAGTGAAAAACAGTCCTTTGGTTTGTCCTGTGGTGATCCATGGGTCTATGGTTTGTTTATCACTGCAAGTGTATATTTTGTTATTGATAAGGTGTCTGTCTTTCTATATCCTATATACAGAATGTTTTAGAAAGTAAAAAAAAGTCTTTATGCTCACTAAGCTTGCATTTATTTGGTCTAAAGTGTAATTAATACTAATATTATTTTAATTTTAAATAATTTAATATATTTAATAAAATAAATACATTGATTCAAATACCATGGTGTAAAGTAACAAATTACAAACACTCAAATTACTGTAAGTAGTTTTTCCTCAGGAATTGTAATTTGGTTTTAAAAATGGTGTATTTTTACTTTCTCTTGAGTAAACGTTTAGTGCTGTATCAGTACTTTTACTCAACTATTTTCCTTCAACCGGCAACCACTACTTTAGTTTTGCTTGTCTATGGGGATTGGCTCAATAGAAATATCAGCCCTGTGATTCCTGTCCAATCAAATTGCACATAGATAGTAAATCGCATCATACTGAACAATTCAGTCAGAATTCAAATCAAGACATATAAATTTAGGAACAAAGACACTATGTAAGTGCAGCAAACCATTTGGAAGCATAAAAAGTTTCCAAGATGTCAAAAGTCTTTACATGCAGTTACCCACAGACTGTTTAGACTGCATCTCACAGAGGAGAAGAGGAAAGATGATGACTGAAATCGCCAAATAGTCTTAAACAATAACTAAATGCACTACAGAATGTTACGTTTACACACACACATGCACAAATTGCATGTAAAGGCATCCGTTTTTTACAGTGTAGTACAAACTACTGACTACTTTTGAGTACTTTTAAAATGACTACTTTTTACTTTTATTTTGAGTAATATTTACAGCAGATATTTTTACTTTACTTGAACTACATTTTTGGGCAAGTGATGGCACTTACTTATCATACTTCAGTATGATATTTCAGTAATCTTTCCATCAGTGTTCAAATATGAATTTTCTTTAGCCATTAACCCAAGCTTCAGTGTCATTTTAGTGTTCGAATTTGTTTCTCAAAAAGCATTTCTGATCATTAATAATGTTATTTGTTTTCTTCTTCTTTTTTTCTTTTTTTTTGTGGAAATTGTGATTTGTTTTTCTTGTAAAAATATTTTTATTCCTCAAAGAACTAAAAAAAAATTCACAGTAGTCATTTAAAATGTTATAAATGTTCTTTTAAACTTATCTTTTCATCAAATGATCCTGAAAACTAAAAAGCATCACTGTTTCCACAAAACGATAAAGCTGTACAGCTTTATTCTGCATTGATTAAAAACATCTGCTTAACACCACGGTCGATATTCAAGGTACTTTAATGTATAACCAAGTCTAAGGAAACCATTTATTTGAGTTATAATCTTTTTGTCTGTGTTCTGTAAATGGTTATACATGCAATGCTGAATAAAAGTATTCATCTCTTGAAAATTATTAACATCTTGCTAACCCCCGACTGTTATTTCAATCATTTGTCAAAGATGGTACTTCAGTGAAGTCAAGTCTTTATGTTGACATCATCGCGTCAGGTCAGACTGTCTGTTGGGCTCTGCTTTACCGGATGCTGATCAAGGTGAGGGAAAAAAATGATTATTAGGAGTAAGAAAGTTTGTTTTGTCAGATTTCATGTCTGTTTCACAGCTTTGTTTCATGCTTCAACTTATTTTGTGCCTTGAAGTAGTTTCTGGCCCTTTTTATAAAGACACACAGTGTTCTTTTCCTCTCTTTGGATCTGACTTGTGTGTGTGTGTGTGTGTGTGTGTGTGTGTGTGTGTGTGTGTGTGTTTGTCTGCATAATGTAGCAGACTAGACGCAGCCTGGATGTTTTTGCTCTAATTTCTTTATTTTGCAAAGTCTCATTCACCAAACAGCCAGTAATAGAGTACTAATTCCTGTGTTTTGTGTTCACACATTCACAAGGGTAAGTAAATGATGACAAGAATGTTAATTTTCTGGCTGAACTTTCAGAGACCCATCTGGTACATTTTAGTATTTAATCCAATGGACAACGTAAGTTGGTGCAAGTGAACTTATCTTTGTTTGTGCATTCCAACTGCATGTGCAATTTATGTAACTCTGTGTTTAGATTGATTCAAATACGGAAGAAGAATGTTCTCTTTTTGTCCTGCAGATTTTGCTTAAAACCATTTCATAGATGAAAACGAGAAACAACAGAAACATGAGAGAAAAAGAGCTAGTAAATACATCGCGAACAGAGCCGGGCAAAGCAAAACCAGCTGGAACTGGACAGAAAAGGAAACAAGAGGCTGAAAGGAGCGAGGAAATGAGGGAGAGGATGAAGAGAGGAAGACTAGAGATGGGTGAAAAAAACCCATGTTCAGCGGCAGCGCCGGATGGCGGATGGGGCTGGATTATCGTGGCCGGATGTTTCCTCACCACTGTTTGCACACGTGCGGTCACTAGGTTAGTTCATGACTCAATCACAATTCTTTTTTTTATTATTCACCTTTCCAGGAATCAATATGATACCCTCATTCAACTTTGTTCTGACAGTTTAATATGAGAAATAAAGATGGCAAAAATAGCTTTGAAACTCAAACAAGATTTTTTTCTATAATAAAATTGTGAAAAGCTGGAAAAAAGCTGTTACATTGCAACTAATTCTCATCATTAGATTATAAGTAGACTGTTAGGGTTCGTGTAAGTTGACATGTACTTGCAAAGTTTCTTATAGTCAGTTAAATGTCTGTTGAATGTCAGTATCAACAGATATTAAGTAGACAGTCTACTAATACTATCATGTGCATGTGCAATTTATATAACTGTTTAGATTGATTTAAATACGGAAGAGCAGTGTTGAAGGTCTGTATCAACAAATATTAAGTAGACAGTGTACTAATACTGTCATAATTCTCATCATTAGATTATAAGTAGACTGTTAGGAACTTTCTTATAGTCAGTTTAATGTCTGTTGAAGGTCTGTATCAACAGATATTAAGTACACAATCTACTAATACTCAAATGGACTATCGAAATAAAGTGATACCCACTTTTACAGTGTAAATTGTGTCAAAGCAGCTTAACATAGGTCAAATTCTAGCTAATTGAAACTGCTTCACTTCAGTTTTCATACTTGAGTTTGATCAAATGTTAGGATTAAAATAAATGTTGCAACGACTTTCATTAGATTGCATTCTTAAATCTGCCTTTTATCATGCTCGTTGCAGGTGTGTTTCCATCTTTTTTGTGGAATTCCAGCTATATTTTTCCAGAGATTATTCTGCAACTGCATGGATACACTCTCTGCTGGACTGTACCACAATGTTGTGTGGTAAGACACATCATTTATTTATTTATTTTTTAAAACTCTTCTTGGAAAAACTGAGAGGTGGCAGCTGAAACAGTATTAAACTATATTGATTTTAGGAGAACTTTGTTTTCAAAGAAGTCTGTGTTGACAGGTTAACAGTACATAGTCCACTCGATACCAGATTGATCTGTGAGAAAGAATGTTCACAGAAACGCATTTTCATATTTTTGTGGTTTCGACTCGCATTATTTGATTGAAGCGATTAGATTATTTTGTCCTTTTGTTTGTGGTGTACGACACATAAACAATATATTTACTAATAATGCAGATAAAAAGCCCACATAAACACCACAAACAGTTGTGTCAGATATGTAAGGGTTAACTGTACAAGTTACAAAAGTGGTGACTTGCAGATTTTACCTTATGGAGCCCTTTCTGCCTGATCTATCTCGAGTTCTGCTGTTGTCATTTAACATATTTAGATTGATTCAGTGACGTAAATAATGTTTTGCATCTGTACCTTATCAGTTGGGGGGGTTTTCAAGCATCAAAACAATAAAAGTGTAATGTGTTTAACTTTAGTTGTTTACTGTGCGTTTAAATGTGTCCCCTGTAATACTTAATTTTCATACCTTTTTACCATGCTTTACAGAAGACATCCACAACAATGACATTCAGTGTAACATAATTTTATTTACTAAGAAGTCTTTTCAGGCATGTTTTGAGCAATATTCATTTGAGGCATTAAAATGTAATAAAATGAAGTACAGTCACTTATTATTTTAATTATTCAGAAGTAAGTAGTCAGAAGTATGTTGTTTCCATGTATTTATATATGTACATTTCTTGAATGATAATAGACATTTGACCTATATGTGACATTTTATTTTCATCAAAATTATGTGAAACATTAAAGTAGACAATTTACTTCTATTTAATATGCGTATATAGGTTAACTAAATATATGGTTTGTGTGTATATGCATATAAATTCACTTATTTATGACAGTATTATTATTTATAAAAATCCACAATTATCAGCAATAACATTCATTCATTCATTCATTTATTCATTTTCTTGTCGGCTTAGTCCCTTTATTAATCTGGGGTCGCCACAGCGGAATGATCCGCCGACTTATCCAGCATTTTTTTTAAGCAGCGGATGCCCTTCCAGCCGCAACCCATCTCTGGGAAACATCCATACATTCTCATTCACACTCATACACTACGGACAATTTAGCCTTCCCAATTCACCTGTACAGCATATCTTTGGACTGTAGGGGGAAACCGGAGCACCCGGAGGAAACACACACAACCACGGGAAGAACATGCAAACTCCACACAGAAATGCCAACTGACCCAGCCGGGGCTCGAACCAGCGACCTTCTTGCTGTGAGGCGAACGTGCTACTCACTACGCCACCATGGCGCCCGCAATAACATTCAGTTTACAATAAAGTTACACTTTTTACTATCATGCCATCCATTATGTTCATTATTTTTTTCTTTTTCTTCCTCTTTCTACAGCACCGTTGGGTAGTTATATCGGGAACCGCCTCTCTTCACGTATAGCTATCATGATTGGTGGGCTTCTCTCATCTGCTGGCCTTCT
Organism: Danio albolineatus; assembly: GCA_903798035.1. Taxonomy (NCBI): domain Eukaryota; kingdom Metazoa; phylum Chordata; class Actinopteri; order Cypriniformes; family Danionidae; genus Danio; species Danio albolineatus. The sequence continues at coordinate 384,413 of CAIGQQ010034676.1, forward strand.
GCTCAGCTCACTGGCCACCAGCGTGGAGTTCTTGTATCTCACACTGGGTGTTCTTACAGGTCTGATATAGATGCACACACAACACCAATATAAACACAACACTTTTAAGAGGAGAGTTCACCCAAAATTTAAGATTCTGTCATGATTTACTCATTTTCGAGTGGTTTCAAATATGTTCTGTTGAACACAAAAGAAGACACAGTAAACTGGGGGTTTTGAAACCGGTAACCATTGATTTCTATAGTTATAGCAACATTCAGCTGTTTATCTTCTTTTTGTGTACAGAGGGTAAAAGAAGTATTGAACATGTCATGATTTTCAGGTGAATATATATCTCAAGGTGCTGCTGACATGAAATTGTACCAGATTTTGGTAAACAACCCAATCAATCCAAACATACAAATGAATCTTGTCGATCAACTCTGATCTTTAGTTTTTACTTTCTATTGGATTTTATTCAGGTGGTTGGCTGGGACATTTCTTTTTACCGAAACCAATTGAGAGTTTCCTTTGCTTTGTTTTGGATCATTGTCTTGCTGAAATGTCCACCCTGGTTTCATCTTCATCATATTTGTATTGTGTTAAGACTGATGCAGCTAATATTCATTTACACTGATGAGGGCAGGATTGCTTACCTACAGTACTAGTGAGAGATTTCAGCTGCTGTCTGGGCTTTTAATGCCTTGTTACACCTTCCTTTCTTCATGGGTCCAATTTTTTCCTTGTGTCATTTCATTTTATTGCACATAACTTCATGTCTAAACGAATTTATTTTGTTTTCTTTGTATGTGTGGATTACTTTGTTACTGACATCTGGTGAACATCTCAAGTCAACAGCACCTTAGGAAATATATTTTCAGTAAAACTGTGACTTGTTTTAATACTTCACCCGCTTGAGAAAGACTTGAGGGTAAGAAAAATGTATTTTACATTTTTTGTAACTTTGTTTTTTAAACTTTAAACACAAGTGTTTATTTCTTCTGTACTGATTATTGGAATTTGAGGAAACAAAGATAAGTCATCTTACCCTGCAAAGCAGTATGTTAATTTGCAATAAATTAGCTGTGTGTTTTTGATATTTTGGGGGCATTCAGGATTACTTTTATCATTTGAGTAAGTAATTTGAAATTATTTTGTTGATTTTTTAACTTTTGGCTTTCCAGTTATACTTATAGTCATACTTGTTTTGGCAACAAACATGTAATTTTTCTCAACTGTTTTAGTCATTTGACTTTGTAGGGCAGCATAGTCAGGAATACTAACCCTTCTGCAGTGTTGAGTGTAATTAGTTACTAAGTAACTTGTTACTGTAATTAAATTACTTATTGTTACGTCAGACGTGTTATGCAAAAGGTAAATAATAAGGTGAAGACCAAAATGCAGTACTGTGAAAGTTTATTATATAATCCAAAAAACAAAAACAGCACGGAGAGTGGCGAACAAGCAGACCTCATAAAAGAAACAAAAACAGCAGACAATGAGAGTTTAGTGCAAAAAAACAATTAACTGAACAAGATAACGAGGCGGGTAGAGACAAATAAACAATAAAGGTAACTAATAACTTGGGAACAACATGTAACAGAAAGGCTAAAACACAAAGGCTAAATAGAAAACACACAAAAACAAGGGATGGGAATCATGAAGATTACTCACTGAAAAAGCAAAGTAAGGGATTACTGATTACTTGCACATTCTTAAATAATTAATTAAGAATTTAGTCAATGAGATTTGTAGGTATTTTAAGTAGTATTAAGTAATGACATTTCTTTACAGACATAGTCATTTTAATGATGGAATAAGTAATGAATGACTTTATTGAAGTACCTCTGCCCACCTGCTTCTCTCCACAGGTGTGGGATTTGCTCTCAGCTACACTCCTGCAATCGCCATGGTGGGCTCCTACTTCCGCCAGAGGAAAGCGTTGGCCTACGGGATTGCCATGTCTGGCAGTGGCATCGGGACCTTCATTCTAGCACCAGCTGTGCAACTTCTCATCGAGTTCTTCTCCTGGAGAGGTGCACTACTCATTTTGGGGGGTCTGGTGTCCCATTTGTGTGTTTGTGGAGCCCTTATGAGGCCATTGGAGAGCCAAAGAGGGAGGCAGAACAAGATGGACTTGGAGAATGGCAAAACGGTTGATTTCTTAAACATGAAACTTGCTTATGTGGAATTGAGCGAATCGATGGAGGTGACGCATACAGTGGTGAAAGAGATGGGGAAAAAAGAACCATCTGAGAACATGCTGAGGAATGGAAAAGGATGGATTGAGGCTGATGATGCGAAGCAGCCCCATTCAGATGAGAAAGAAACTCATGGACAAGATCTTTCTGAGAACCCTAAAAATGAGAACAAAAGGGGTGAAGAAACAAGAACCATCTCAATCCCCGCTTTAGTACAATCAAGTGGTTTGCCATTAGATCATTTGCTCAAAAACCAGAAGAACATAACCTTTTCAGAAACTAAATCTGAAAGAAACAGCAACCAAAGCACTGTGGCAAAAACAAAAGTGGTAAAAGCCAAATTACTGAAGGAATCCAAGGAAAACGTATGGTCTGTCGTAAGGAAAACCGTATTGAAAGAATATTCTTTCCTGTTGATACCAGACTTTCTGTTGCTGTTGGTGTCCTTCCTGTTTCTTGCCTATGGTTGCAGTGTGCCATTTGTGTATCTTGTGCCATATTCACTGAGCGCAGGTGTCAGCCCTCAACAGGCTGCATTAGTCATGTCCATACTTGGAGTGTCAGGGATCATCGGTACAATCACTTTTGGATGGATTGCAGATCGAAAGTAAGTAAGGGTTTATGTTTTTCTGATAAATTGCAAGGTTGTAGTAATGTAAGGGCTACATCTATTTAAGACACCTATTTGCATTTGTGAATGTAAACAATTGGCAAGATAATAATAATAGTAAGATGTAAACATTTAGATTTTTGAAGTAATCACTTAGTAAATGTATGTCAAAAAGTATGTCAATTTAGACCTGTTTAATATGAATGTCAGCCACATTTGCTAATAAAACATTTAGTTTTTCAGCCTTTTAATAAAAAACAAACAGACACCTCATGTACTACTGAAATTATTATAATATTATTAGGTTATATTATTAATATTAAGTCCTTTAATGAAAACTGAAAACTTTTTTTAAAGAGTTGAATTAATAAATAAATCAATGAATGTATATTAAATCATGAAATAATGAAATAATGAAATAATGATATGTGTTACAAAGATTACTTGTAACAACTACAGCAATGTATATATAATATACAGTATGTAATATAATTAAAGCAACAGTAAATTTGATCTCTTACTATAACACAATAGACGATTAGACCATCCATTATTTTATGCAAGTGGTCTCTTAAATTTTTCCAGGACTTTTTAAAAGAGTAGTATGTCCAAATTCTGTACATACAATGAAAACTTCAGAATTCCCCAAAATCCATGGCAGAGAACATTTGAGTGACAGTAAAGTAATAGATGCCCTATTTTTATAGCACATGGCAATGAAAATCTGGGTAATGTACTACAGTATGTCTGGAATAGATTCATATTGTATAAATCATACTTTTTAGTGGTCAGAAATGACTTATTCAAACTGAATTCCTCCTCATACATTATCCATGAGATGGTTGCTCATGTTGCATCATGTTCAAAACCGTTGAATGTCTACTAAAACAGACTGAAAAAGCCAAAAGCATTGGCGTCATTCAAAGGTGGAAAACATATATTGTAAAAGTAGTTTTGATCAATTTAGTTACCTCACCATTTAATCTCCCTCGTGTGGTTTTAGACCTTCCGTTGAACACAAAAGAAGATATTTTGGAAAGGGCATGTTGGTGGTACCCATTGACTTCTAGTAGAACAATGGATGCACAAGTGAGTGGATACCATCAAACAGCATTCTTCAAAATAACTTCTTTTGTGTTCAACAGAAGAAAGAAACTCAGCTAGGTTTTGAACAAGTGAATTTTGAGCAAATGATGACGGAGAACTATCCGTTTAAAAAATAATCTTATTATTTGCATTTGTTAGTGTCTCTGACTGTCATTGTTGACGGCTCCCATCTCTGCAGTTTGATCAGTATCTGTGTATGTTTGTGTTCAGGTGTTTGAGGCCCTACAGAGTGGTGAGTTACATGCTGGCTGTGGGGTCAGAAGGGCTGAGCTGTCTCTTTCTGCCTCTGCTGAGTGGATTTTCTCTGCTTGTCCCCTTTTCCCTCATCTACGGCTACTTTGACGGAGCTTACGTGGCTCTTATTCCTGTGGTGACCTCTGACACTGTCTGCTCCACCCAGCTGACCTCAGCTCTGGGAGTTGTTTACTTCCTCCACGCCATTCCCTACCTCATCAGCCCACCTATTGGAGGTCAGAGGAATTCATCTTAATGTCACACTCACAAACACATTGACACATTGCCATAGATTCAATAGAGATCAAAATTACAAGATTATTTATGGTAACACTTTATTTCGATGGTCCATGTGAGTATTAGTAGACTGTCTACTTAATATCTGTTGATACTGACATTCACCAGACATTTAACTGACTATAAGAAACTGCAAGTACATGTTAGCTTACACTAACCCTACCCCTAACCCCAACCCTAACCCTAACCCCAATTTAACTGTCTACTAATAATCTAATGAGAATTAGTTGCAATGTAACTTAAATTCAACAAACGGACCATCAAACTAAAGTGTGACCTTATTTATATCGGATTTATTTTTCAAAAATGGTGGAATCTTCATTAACCGGGTTTTCATCTCAAAGTGAAGCGTATCAGTGAAGTGAATTAGGTTTCTTTGCATCAGCTTCTTAGAGCAGATGAATGTAGGATTGGTAACCTAGTAACCAAAAGTAAATAAGTCAAGTATAATGAAAACTTTTCAAATTAGTCAAACGGGTGTAATGTTCACTACGTCAGAGTTTATTCTCCTGTTCTATGCATTAACTCTTTTTCACACAGGTCCAAAACCACCTCAAGCTACTTTTCTTCTGCCAATAAGGGATCTTCATTACAAAATTTACCACTCCTTTCTGAAGGAATTTTAGCTGTTACTAAACCATGCTTGTAGAACAGAGTTGTACAACCATTGCACAACAAAAAAAAATATATTGTTTTTTTGGAAAGACGTTGATCAGCCTTAGAAAACAGCACTGATTGTTGCAGAAAGTATCATTTCAATTAAGATTTTAGCAGTGAAAACGAGAATGGAGTGTTCAGGCCCTGCCACACCACACCACACAACTAGTCTCTTTTACTGCTCTGGAGTGAAATCTCTTCAAGAGATCACTGAATTTGGATTTCACATGATTTTCAATCAGGCGCCACGGTGGCGTAGTGAGTAGCACATTCGCCTCACAGCAAGAAGGTCGCTGGTTTGAGCCTCGGCTGGGTCAGTTGGCGTTTCTGTGTGGAGTTTGCAATATTCTCCCTGTGGTCGCGTGGGTTTCCTCCAGGTGCTCCGGTTTCCCCCACAAGTCTAAAGACATGTGGTATAGGTGAATTGGGTATGCTAAGTTGTCCGTAGTGAATGAGTGTGAATGGATGTTTCCCAGAGATGGGTTGCAGCTGGAAGGGCATCCACTGCATAAAACAAATGCTGGATAAGTTGGCGGTTCATTCCGCTGTGGCGACCCCAGATTAATGAAAGGACTAAGCCGACAAGAAAATGAATGAATGAATGATTTTCAGTCAGGTTTATATCAGTACTCTGGGGTGGCTTTTTCATTGATTTTCAGCATTGTTCTTCATGAAATGTCTAACCATCTTGCAAACCCAGTGAAAACTAGAAAGTTAGGCTGCAAGTTAAATAGTTAGACAGTTAAATTTTCGGGTAATTAAGCAATAGGGCTATCTAGGGTTTGACAGAATAATGCATATGCCTATAACTAAGTTATCTAAAAGGGTTTTCTTAACTTCAAATTATATGTTAACCTATGAAATATGTTTTAAAATGGCTCCTTATCCAGTTAGGATAATTTCAAATATGACCTCAAGATATAAGAAATTGTTCTCTAATTTGATCTCCACTGTTTATTCATACGTTGATGACAGTTGCATATTTAACTAAATCAGATTTTTTTCTGAACTCTCCTTCTCAGGTTGGCTAGTGGATGAGACAGGCTCCTACACTGCAACATTCCTCCTCAGTGGAGTCTCTCTGATCTGCAGTGCTGTGATTCTGGCTGCTGTGAAAGTGATCTTCCGATGCACCAGAGGGAGCTCTTGCTTAAAATGACTCTCAACCAGCTGCACAGGAGCTTTCTGAAGCAGTACAAAAAGACAGCAATATTGCTGTCAGGAAATATGAATGTTCCCCTGCAGGGGTTACATGGGGTTATAATAGCTTTTATAACCTTAACTCGCATTAGTCGAAAGGATTGTCTCAAAAACAAGTTGTTCAATCCATCTTACTTTCCAATGCGGTAGTAAGCTCTTTCCCGCAAATGTCTTAGACTTACAATTCATTTGCTGATATGGGAAAACATAGTAATTACAAATGGCAAGAAACAGGCAAACTACATGTGCTACACACCAGTGTGTTTATAATTACAACCATACATTAAAATCATATAATAAGAAATGCCAATATAACAAGCTGTTTTGTCTAGCTAAAAATTAATGGATGTGGTCTTGACATATTTAAGTTACAATGGCTGTGCCTTCTCTTACCTGAAAACACAGAACTGGTCAGCTTTAAAGAGTTTTCGGCTTTACTGACAAAATACGTTCCAATTGCTTTTAAAAAAAATGGTGAAGATTAAATTGTCTGTGCATAGCTGTTCCAAATATTTTAACATGCTGGCTACAAAAGCACCACGTAATGTGTATATCTTGGCTGAGATCTATGTGAGATTTGATTGGCCGGTCAGATTAAAGGATAAATATGCATTGCCCAATTGTTCATTGTATAATGTACACTGCTGTTAAAAGGTTTGGGTTCTGTTAAATGGGTTATGTTTTTAAAGCTCTTATGCACACCATTTATTTGAAAAGTATATATGCTGCAATACTGTGAAATATTATTTCAAAAGGACTGAAGTTAATATACTTTTGATAAATATTAATATTTCTACACCTAAAATGATTTGCTTACTCTGACGAGAAAGCTGGATTTTAAGCACCATTACTTCAGTGTGCAACTTTACGTTCAATTAGAAATCATTCTAATATGCGGACTTGGTGCTCAAACAACATCTATTATTAATAAACTTTGTTCTCAAAATGGTGTGTATTTATTATTAATTGTCAGTTTTGACCAATTTAAAGCATCCTCGCTGAACAAAAGATTACATTTGTCAAAAGCCTAACCAAAGCCCAAGCTTCTCAGTGCTAATGTACAGCTAAAACCACTTGAGTCAAGTCTCATCCTATTCCGTATCATAATTTGTATTCAATTTAGTGCTGCAATCAGTGGCCTTTCTTTTTAAAATAAAGCTAATGTGTAAGTGGCCCTTTCATAAGTCTCTGTCAGCCTGTCGTCTAATGTATGGATATTCTGTATGAACGTCTCCTCAGCATTTTGAACATGCTTGTGAAAAACGTCATGCCTAATTATTGCCAGGGAAACAAGAATAATGAAATATTATGAGATCTCTGCGATATATGAACATGAGGTATCAACATTATTTCATATAAAAATGACAGCATGTGCAATGTTGTGCATTCTGTCAAACAAAGGGAAATCAATTACAATGTAGTAAGATTTTATTCAGAACATTCATCAAGTACATTGTGATACTGAACAAAACACATTTATTTTTATGTGACATTATGTTTGCTCTGGCACTGTTACCATAGATAATTTCAATTTGTCCCAAATTCTATAAAAATCTGGATTAGTTCATCTAAATGACAAATATAAATAAAAGCATTTTATGTCTCATATCTGAACTGTAGTTTTCAGATGCAATAAAAACATGATCCACCTCCATGAAGTTCTTATTAAAGTGCACACAGTGAACGTTCTGGAGGTCACAGTGCATCCAGTTAAGCATAAACTGTTTTCTGCAGCATTGGAGCACGTTTTAATCAGAATTCATGAGGGCCTCAAGAAAATACTGAATTTCTGCACAGCGAGGGTCTCTGCCCCTCCTAACAATTTTTTCAAGAATCGTAATACACTTTTGTCTGCGAGCTGTCATTTCTGGGATTGCTGCAGCTTTCATGTAAAAGAAAACGGAATCTCTGGACTGTCTAGATCTAGAATGATACAGAAAACTTGCGTAATAATAGTATAATTGCTGTTGTCTATGATGAGGCATGACATCATCTGTCTCTGACAGGAGCTGCTGGTAAATCTCATTTGCTTTCTCAGTGTTGTGTGCGTTTTGATGAAGTGATGCGAGGGCTAACTTTACTTTGAGATGATCAGGGTAATGTCTGACAAGCTCCTCAAACAGCTCAATGGATTTCCTAGCCAAATTCACTCGATTCTCAGTGTCTTCCCTCATGTTGTAAACCTTCCATTTGTGTAAATTTGCCACAATTTTGAGAACTTTAGTGGAAGTGGGAAAATGTTTTCGAACTCTTTCTGCCTCATGAAAACCTTTTTCAGTGGAATTATTTCTATAATAATAAAAAATACTGGACAAGCCACTCTGGTTTTTGGTTTCGATGGATTTCTCTAGCAAACTCTGAATCTCCTCGTCAACATTTTCTCC
>CAIGQQ010034676.1:393091-412890 GCA_903798035.1 Danio albolineatus
AAAATACATGAGTCTAAAGTCTTGATCACATTTATCAAATAGATTTTATTTTGTGCAGTCACGTAAAGTCACTTTTTGAGGAATATACCCCCTTCAGTTGTATTTTAAGCTAACTTTAACATAGTACATGGTAATTGTCCATTTCCTACTAGTAATTTTAATGCATTACTATTATTTACTAACAAGAACTTATTGTAGTGTCACTGATTGTACATTACGTTTGTGGTGTTTAGGTGTACGTGATTGTTATAGCTGAAGTGCATGGTGAGTGTACATTCTGAGTACACAAATCTAAGTCAAAGTCATGATCACAATCTAAATATTTTTAATTAATTTATAAATAAACCATATAGAAGTTGAGTGTAAAGCACTGTGTGAGTGTTGACGTTAATCTTCTGTATGAATGTAATATTATACTGTAAAAAGCTATTTCACTGCCCCTAGACATGTCTGACAGACCCATAGTCATTGGCTTATCAGAATTAATAATCTGTTGAGTAATATTCTGCAATGGTTATTAAGGATATAATATATCTTAGTGATTTTTATTTTCAAAATGTTTCTTTGAAGATTAACTTCACATTAACGTTTTAATGAATTTAATAAAGCAGTCACTTTGTAGTAAAAAAATAATGCACATTTATTTTACATATGTGGGTCTCCTTGCTTGGTTTTGCAGCCATGTTGCTGGTGTAGTCAGAGAAAACTCTCATACCTCTTCATTTGTATTGTGGTCCTGAAAAAAAATCTTCATTTGAAGGGCTATTTGGCCCTTCCCTTTTACCCCTACACCACCAAGCTAAAGAGATTTGGGACACCTGACCTCTTCACGTGAATGCTCAAACCGAGAGGGAAGGGCTAAGGGTTAGAATCGCGATTGGGCCTTAATCAAAGAAAAATGTCCCTCCACTATAAGGGCTTACTCTCACTATGTACAGTTCCCTTTAACCAGGCCAAAGCACGCTTGTCCCCCCTTCCGTCTCCCCCGACGGCCCACGGTCACATTGCATTCGGGCCTGAGCACGCTTACGTCATCGATGATGCGCTGTTCAGTGTAAGAGAAGCGCTCTTGGAGATTTCGGTGGAGATTTCTTTATATGATTATATCGTTTTAGTCACTTGATATGCAGTGACACACAGTCAAATATTCCGCCGAACAGATCAGCCACTGCTGACGCTCATAAACAATCATAAAGTCCTCGTGCTGCAGGAATTAAAAGGTTTACTAATGGCGCAGCTGTCGTGCAGTGAGGGGTTTGCGTCTTTAATAATCTACGACAGTTTGCGTTCATTAAACAGTAAGAATGATGAATAAATCCATATGAAACAGTCCAAGTGAACCGCGCTCAGGCACACCTCTTCCAACCGGGCCAGGGCCGGCCAACTGTACCGTGCCTAAGCCCGGTTCAGCGCACCCACACTTCTAAAATTATCCGGGAAACGGGCCTGAGCACGGTTCGGATAGCATAGTGTGAGTACGCTCTAAGGATATGGTGAAACATTTAAGATTTGATGTTTGTTATGCACTTGTTTGTTGAAGCACTGTACATGTGAACTTAATGTGCAGAATTGATAGACTTTCTGGAAAATCATGGCATTTTAAAAGAGCTGTCCTTAAACTGTAATGTTATGTACTGGAGGACATTTTCTGCAGTATTTTGTACTATTTGTAATAGATGGTTGTGTAAAACATTTAAACCCCTCTGAGGCTTTAATAAAAACTGTTTGAATTGTTCATTGTGAGTATTTGACTATTATTGAAGTTGTATTTAACATATATTTAGTAAGGAAACTAATATATTTATGGTATATTGCGTAAGTGTTTCAAATGCACTCGTAATTAATTTCTACTTGTAGTACAGAAAAAGTACACTTCAATATCACTAAGCCAGCATGAAATTAGCTTACATATTATACTTATTTAAAGTGTACTAAATATACTTAAAGTTGTTCCAATTTAGCACACAAAAGAACACTAAATAAACAAAGTTGTACTTTAACACAATTTTATTACACCAAAATATACTTAGCACAAAATGAAAATGTCCAGAATAGCACTCTTTAAGTTAACTAATCAGTAAAATGCTTGAAATATACTAACAATTAGTCTGTATCTAAGTCTACTAAGCACATTTATTTTTCACTAGGGTAACAACATCAGTCACCATAATTTTTGCTGCTATGATTTATTTATTATGTTCAGGTGTTTTTAATGTGTTCTTTTAAATGCCTTTAGTGTTAGATTTTTCAGTGCTTCCATGGTCACAAATTTTTGGTCAGTATGACAGTGGTGAAGGATGCAAATGCAGGTTTACTGAGCACTTACTAACAATGTATTGACCTTATTCTCTGTGTACAAGCGGGTGCAGCCAGTTGAATCATTTTTGCTTGAGATTCTGGTCTCATTCACTTACATTCATTTTTAGACGTTAAAAGCAGCTTGTTTCGCTGCTTGATGTTACAAACTGACATTTTTTTTGTTATATCATCCTACTGTGCCTGTATAGTCATGAACACAATTGTTTGAAGAGCAAGTAGTTTGACCATTTTCTGCTGTTTATTATTCATAGTCATTTCTCCCATAGGCAACTGAATTGGAAGTTCTAAAACAATCGCAAAAACGAACGCACTTCCGCATTTAAGAATAAGGTCAACAGTTCACAAGGAAAAACAAAGCAAAACTCTAAAAATGCTTATACAAAGAACACAGTAATCAAACCACAATGACACAACAAGACAAAAATAACATAATCCAAAAGAGAGACAAAACAAAGAGGCAAAATAGACAGAACTAACTGAGATAGACACCATTGAAACCAATATAGAATTAAGAAAGCAAAGAATCGTCGGAATGGGGTATATGCACACAGACTTTTAATTTCATTCAGCGGCGGTCAAGGAGGGGGATCGGTAAAATGAGGTGCAGGATCAGTCTTTAAAGGTGCCAGATCCGGATCCAGCGAGTTCTGGCACAAATTAAGCCCTGGTGTCAGTAAACGCAAATATATATGTGTGTTTGTGTGTGTACTGCAAACGGCATTTGTGTGAGACTTATCGTTTCAGAAAGGCTTGTATAAACTCCACCACAAATACATGAAATAAACTTTCTTTTTCTTTTTTTTTTTTTACTAATGAGCTGTATTTCGGCTTCATTCGTGTCTGTCTCTATCACTGACTGCTGTTTATCTGCTGTAACGCAGGAGAAGCAGACGTGCATGTGGAAGGGGTGGCAGGGTGAGGCAGCTCATTTGGATTTGGATATCATGCATGCATAGTTTCTCTGTTAGGAACATGTAAAATTTGTAATTTTCTATCAAACTATAATGTCTTTCACAGTGCCTGACGAGGTAAAGTGCATCATTTTCAACACTGTGCGTCTAGATTGCAGTTTATGGCTGAGATTGAGGCTCAACAATGTTCCGGATTTTATCTGCTGTTGTTTTTTCCCCAATCTCCTGCAGAGTTTTAATGAGAGTTCTGTATGCTCCATCTAATCCTTGTCTCTGGGACCAAGCCTCCAGAAGCCCAAAGGTCTGTTCCCTCACGTCATGTGGGTGGTTCATCTCTTGTTCCTCAATATATTTTGTAGTCATGCCACTGCGCAGGGCAACACGTTTCATTGTTTTCCAACACAGATTATCAGCAATTATTGAGAGGTGAGAGCTTAAATCTACAAAGAAAAAGGGGAAGATATAAACCTCTTATCCTGCTTTTATTTACTAATGTGATTTCTTAATTACATTTTTATTTTATTATATTATAAAATGTATTATTTTATTTTAAAAGAAGAGTAAAATTATTACTATTATTATTTACTAGTTTTTACTAGTATTTACTATTAACAAAAAAAGAGCTATTTATTACATATTACATTCAAGTCAAAACTAATTGCATGAATTAACTATTAATTCAGCATATACTATGACTTTTATGGTTGAATACAGCTGAGAATGTCAAGTTTTGCATATCAAGAGAGGATATGTATGCATTTATTAGAGCATTAAAATGTACGTTGATGTATTATACTGTATTAAAATGTACTTTTAAAGCCAACGTATATAAAAGCTCCAAAGAAGCATAAACAAACTTACCAATCAGGGAACTTGCTTCCTAAAAAAAAGAAAAATCAAAGCAATCCATTAGACACAAACATCTTAACATGCAGTTCTGCAGTGATACCACAAAGGTGCGATGAAAGCTCAGAATAAGAGCAATTACCTCAAGCTGTTTTGGCGGATCTGTGCTCTGGCGGTCCTGAAAGCAAAACATCTTTTTTCTCCATATAATAATCCCAGGTAGAACAAATATTAGGATGAGTGTCACCAAAATGGCAGCAACAGTGATTCCTAAAGAAACAACCACGGGAATTAGTCCATTAACGTGTATGTTTATTATAAATTCATTCTGCATAGGCTTAGAGGGCTTTTTCAGTTTCTGCTTATAGCATGTATGTATGTGTGTGTGTGTGTGTGTGTGTGTGTGTGTGTGTGTGTAGGTGTGTGTGTGTGTGTGTGTAGGTGTGTGTGTGTGTGTGTGGGGCAGATGAGATCTTGAATAAGAGGCATTTTAACATGTACTGAGAAGTGTGGTAAAGTAGCTCTTGGCTATGAACATACCAGTTGAGTCTTTGGCATCATGGCACACTGTGTTGATGGTTTCTGTGCATGGTTCTTTCACACCATGTGCACACCTGAAAGTTAATTTATGAAATACTTAGTTATAACTGAATATGCTAAACATATCTAAAGTTTTTGCTATGCAGATGCTTATGAGGCTTACGAGATTGCCATGTATCGTATTTTGTTTTTTAGATAAAATATATACTGTATGTATAAACTGTGTCTCATTTCACAGGCTGCATCCTCTAAAGGATGCATTCGAAGGGTGCTGCGTCATTGCGGCACAACAAAGGCTGTCTCATTTAAAAATAAATTGAAGGCTCCTTCAAATGCAGCCTTAAAATGCATCCTTCATTTCCCAGGTAATGCAGGATACAACCGCTGGATCCTTAGCAGCCTCGAACGTCCCAAGAATCATTGCATGCTGATAACGGCAGGACGTTTTTAAAAGAAAGCTCCAGTTTAAATGTATGAATTAAGTTTATTTTTTACTTGGATATCTAAACACATGTTAAAATACAAAAGGATTATGGCATGTCTTACTAAAAAGTGACTTTATAGACTGTATACATTTTTATGTGTACATGCATGGATCTCAGTTGGTATTTTCCAGCTTCTGTAAACCTGGCTTTGCCTTCAGATCGCTTAAAATAAGTTTTAAAATCACTTCGAAAACAGTTAGTTTTATTACCGCTTATTAACAACAGCTGGTACAGTTGCTAGGTGACGAGATCTGTCCTCTGTAGGCTAAACCGTCTCATTTAAAAATGCTCGGTTCAGCCTGTGTGGACTTCGAAGGACTGACCTTTGAAGTATGCATTCTTCGCAAAATGCAGCCTCTGAAATGAGACACAGCTATACATACAAAAATGTAGTTTAAAGTTCAAACATTCAAGCCTTAAAGGGTCACGAAACACCAAAACACATTTTTTGAGCTGTTGATGATAAATGTGTCTCATGCTGCTATAAACACTATTAGGACACATATATTTCGCTAAAGAGTGAAAATTGGTTGTTTTTGCGTTATTTCGAGCAAATTCGTTCTTCCGGTTTGAAACAAATTTTTGAAGCTGCGTCACGCCAATAAGATCCATGCATGTATTCTAGCATGGAGAGTGGATGTTTGTACCGGCGAGTGCATCTTGACGTCTCTGAGTGTGTGGCATTGATTCATGAGATAGACTTGGCTCAAACCAACCAGCGCGTTCTATTGTGAATGCGGCGCAGCTTCATTAATATTCATGATCGCTTCGAAGATTGTTTTTACCTGTTGCAGTAATCAGATGGCAAGGAAGTGCCGCGCTGTGTTGCTAAAACAATTGGACTTATGGCTTTCTGATGCTACCTACCGAGAGCATAAGTTACCAAGAAATGCAGAGGGTTTATTTCTCTCATACACCGCGCGGTCTCAAACACTCCATTAAAAACGCACTCTTAGCAGTTTCTCACATCTCATTTGTCAAGGGGGCATGCAAGAAATGTTCCTGGATTAAAGTGAAAGTCAACAAATTAATAATTTGGCAAATAATTCGATTACTGACGTCCGTGTAAACACAGTCAATGTCTTTCTCCCCTGCGTCTGTGTGTTTGCCTCTGTGAACATCAGCGCGTGCACAAATGGAAACTCCCATTTTTATGCAAAACCTTCCCTCTTTCCCCTTCCCCGACACTCCCACCTAAACCAAGCTGGACACACCCACTTTCCTGAGCTTTTCCAAACTAGAGGTGTGAAAACACCCCGCTGAGACTGTGGGGTTTCGTGGCCCTTTAATGGCATTTATTTTCTCATATTTCCGAGTTCGACTTCTACCTAGATTTTATTTGGTTTGCATGGCAGGAAATGTATCTTCTTTGTCAATTTTGACGGCCATTGTACTTTTTAAAAAAAAATTCTTTATTATTTGAGGGGGTGGATGAATACATACGTTTCACAGGGGTAACAGGTTCTGCAGTCATCACCCTTGTCACAGAAGTAATCCTTCTCACACCCACAGACTGTATTTGAACTCCTGGAACATTTCTCATTCACCTTCATTTTTGCTGAAACGGAGAGAAATCAGTACATTTTTAAAATAACATCTGTCAATAATTATTCTTATAAACCCATTTCTCACAAGCTCTTATATGCCGGTACTTCAAGAAGATATTCATTAGTGAACTTTGACTATGCATTTCTAAGTGAAGTTTATTTATAAACTAATTTAGAGAGGACAAGTTTGGTCTCACATTAGCTAATGCATGATTCACTAATCAGATGATTCCTAACTCACTATAAATAAACAGAGATTCTTACTAGTTATCATTACCTTGAAGAATCCTTCCACAGTCCAAAAAACGTGTCATAAGTGAATTGGTCAATCTAAATCACGGTTGTCAAATCCAGTTCCTGGAGGGCCGCAGCTGTGCACAGTTTAGTCCTAACCCTGCTTCAACACATAGCTGTAGGGCTGCGTCCAAAACCGCATATTTCTATACTATACAGTACGCAAAAAACAGTATGTGAGCTGAGTAGTATGTCCAAATTTATGGAATTCGAAAATCAGTATGCGAGAAGTACCCGGATGACTTAATACTTCCGGTGTAATTCTGAAGTGTGTATCCCATGCACGCTGTACTATCCCATGATGCCCCGCGATAGAATTCATGAATGGGAGTAAAGCGCCCCATGGCTCAGGTAGGTCACGTGACCATGACAAAATGGTGGATGTAGTACGTCCGAGCTCCATTCATACTTCTCACATTCATACTGTATAGAACGTACTTTTCTAACGGCAGAGTAGTACGTTTAAATTAATTTGCAGTACCTACTGAGTAGTAGAAGGTTTCGGATGCAGCCTAGGTTTCAAACAAGCCTTAAGGACTCAATTAGTTTGATCAGGTGTGTTTAAATAGGGCTAAAGCTAAACTGTGCAGAGCTGCGGCCCTCCAGGAACTGGATTTGAGACAAATGATCTAAATTAACTTTATAGTCGATATAGTCAAACTCATAACCACCAGTATATCATTTATTCATTCATTTTCTTGCCGGCTTAGTCCCTTTAGTAATCCGAGGTCGCCACAGCGGAATGAACCACCAGCTTATCTAGCATATTTTTTAATGCAGCGGATGCCCTTCCAGCTGCAACCCATCTCTGGGAAACATTCATACATTCTCATTCACACACATACACTACGGACAATTTACCCAATTCACCTATACCACATGTCTTTGGACTGTGGGGGAAACCGGAGCACCCGGAGGAAACCCACGCGACCACGGGGAGAACATGCAAACTCCACACAGAAACGCCAACTGACCCAGCCGAGGCTTGAACCAGCAACCTTCTTGCTGTGAGGCGAACGTGCTACTCACTACGCCACCGTGGCGCCTCCACAGCAAATTATAATCTGTCATCAGCTCTAAACAAAAGGGGGAGTTCTCGAGACCTACCTGAGCTTAAACTCCCCTCTTGCCCTGCAAACAAGAGGGAGCCCCGGGCTCAAGGATCTTATAAGCTCAGGGCTCTCTTCTGGGTCAGAATGCCAAACTCCATTTATATTCAATCATCAGCTAAGTGTGAACTCTTGAAATCAGAGTTAACTAGCTTCAGCCAAGCAGCTAAAAATGCGTATTTATTAAACAGCATTTGATGATTTCTTTTTCATTTCTTTGCATTTTTTTCATTATAGGAAATCAAAAACATTTGCAGCAAATCGATATTCAACAAACTACAGTAAAAGGCGAAGGCGTTAAGGCTTACCGTTGGGATCACAGATCTTACAAGGTCGACATTGGTAGTCATTGTTGTTGTTCTCTAAATAGGTGCCCTCATCACACTGCTCACATTTTGTTATGTTTTTGCTCGTGCAGTCCCTTAAGACCCTGAAACCTGTAATCCACAAACACATGCAGTTGTTTGCATATACTATAGGAACATCCTATTGCATTTTCTCATTTTTAATTTTAATTAAGGTCAGTAATAACATGATTCTCTTAATGGGTCTGATTGATCATTGAGCAGAATTTTTTTTATTTCTTTCAGCATTAATCTCAATATCACTCCACAGTCGACAGAAACCAAAATTGTTTTACAAAACAAAAATTGTTAAAAAAGACCAACCTGCAAGAACGTAAAATGTTACATTGTGTCTAGATATGTTATCTGAGTTGTCTCAAAGTAACATGGATTGCAATTACTATGTAATGACTTGAAATTATTTCATGTCAATGTTTTTTTATTTGGTAAACAGCCATGTAGGTCATTTACAACCAGGCAGTAACTGGGAAAAAGTCCCTAACATACTGTAACTTATACACTTTATTTCTGTTTTATAACTGAAGGGATGACTGCTTGCAGGGGAGTCCAAACTGTAGTGGACTACCAAGTGCGCTCATGTTCAGTGCCAATGAAAAGAAATAATAACAATAATCTCTGAGGAAGATTGGGGTAGTTGCATAATAAGTTATGTAGTATCTCACCTGTAGGACAGAGGCAACATGTGTTCCCCTCATGCGGGTAAGTCCCAAAATCACAGGAGGCAGCACGTCTCAGACGCCAGCCGTAAGTCAAACCTGACATCTGAAACATGGGAAACTGCATTACACAAATAAAATGTGAAATTAAACTTGTACTTTCTTATTTAAATTCTTTTTAAGCATGTTGGGTTAGGGGCAAGGGCGTCAGTCCCAATGAGGCTATAATACTAATAACAACAATAATAAAATAATTTTAAAAATGTTAAAATGACTAATAGGGTGGGGTTGTAATCTAACTAATTGCAGTAGTAAACTGTATTTACAAATAAACAGGTAACATTGAAGTACTGAATGAGCCAAATACAAATCTTTCTACTTTCAAAAACACGTGCACACACCTACAAACTTTGCTTTTAGTATGTCAATGCTCAAGTACAAACCTTTTTTCAAGGCCAGTTCGTTATCGTTTCTATTTACAAAAGCACATGCTCTAACTGTAAATATAAACAAACAAATAACACTCTTTACTCCCTTCTGTGAATGAATGTATTGTATGTAATGCCACAGCACACTATAATGTTTTATATTCAATGTGAAATTTTCGATTAAAATAACGACATGGTCGGAAAGTAGCGAATACTTTACAGTGGAAAAACGATTGCTCCCCTGTGACATTTTGTTGTTACTGACAAAGAACTGCACAGATTCAGATATTATAACAACCTATTGATAAAAACGAATTGTCAATTGACACCAACGCTGTTAACCGCGCGGTTTGTTATGTTTAACGAAATCGAAAGTGAAACTACTACAATACATTGTTTACTACAGTGAATTTTTTATTTTACTTAAATACTATATTTCTAACTAACTTTCTGAATCAGTCGGCTTCTTATTTCGTTTTTATGTACCAGCTACAATCAGTACAACGTTTTTAGAAATTAGCAAGTCCGCATGTTTCCAATTCTCGAGTAGTTTTAGTTGACGGGGTGTTTCTCCTAAAACACACTGCATAAAGCTGAACAATACAAAGACTTACCACGAAGACGATAAAAACACCCAATTTCCAAACAAACATCTTGAGGAGGTAACCTGGATTAGAAGCGAACCTCAAACGTCAAACAAGTTCATGTACAGTAACGTACATGTGTGTGTGAAGGAGTTTGAGGAAGTGGTTCAGTGATTCAACTAGGTTGAGGCAATTTGATTCATTTGAACTGAATCATCTTTATTGTTTTAAAGAGCTTTATGACTGTGGTCAATACGCCAAAATCGGACAATTTTGTTCGGAGACACTTATGGTTATTTTCGTTTGGGCCAGGGAGCGCAAGATTTCTTAGCTGTGTGATTTGAATCACTGAAATTGAACTGGTTCACTAAAATGAACGGTTCGAATGAGCATCATTTCCTGGGAATGGACAGGACTTTCCAAATCTAGTAAACCCGTAAATAGCTGAATAATTTAGGGGAATTCGTCAAAAAAACAAACAAACAAGAAAACTCTCCAAAATAAAACAAATATATTTACCCAACATACATAAAATGGAAATTTAGTGCCTCGCAATAACAGTTAAGGTGTACCGGTAGATATATGATATGTGACTAAATATAATACTTGATTCAAAAATATTAATCAAAGTAGTATAATTTATGTATAATTTATAATGTATAATTTATTTTCTGTGTTCTACGTCCATTTAAGACCAATTACTTCAAAATGTTAACGTACCCTGAATAAACCTAGAGAGTGAGTCTTGAATGCGATGACTGAGGCTTTGCTTCAATTTACGTCTAAAGCAAACAAGCCAACCTTTTTTTAAATCATGTGTCTGCTGCTGCGGTTGTTGTGTGAAAAAAACACACCCTCTTTGTTTGGGTGTTACTACAACATTGCATCATCTTTTTTCTTTCTTTCTCTGAAACACAGGAAGGTGACACTTCTCATGTTCAGGTGGGGGAAGGAGTACGAGGGGGCCATTTCAGATCAGCATTTTCTGACCAGAACCATGAAACAAAAACCATCAACAGTCAGGAACAAACTCTAAGCTTGAGATCTTGTGCAACATTGTATCCTACACGCTTTATTAAACTGACTCTTGACGGTGTGGTTGAGGCCCTTCTGTCAATTATGCGATGTTTTACTTCTGCTTTGTTACTGGCAGAGGGCACCAGAGGACAATGTACACAGATCGGCCACTTTATTAGGTACACCACCGTTTGCTTACAAAACTGCCATAATTGTTTGTGGCGTTAAGTTGCTCTATGGGATGGAGGTCTAGTGAATGTGGAGGCCATTAAAGTAGAGCGTTATGTTAAAGATACAAGACTGACATGATTTAAGTTTTTGGCATGATGCAATAACCAGCTGGGCAGTGTGGGCATAAAGGGGTGGACGTGGTCAACAATAATCATGTACGCTGTGGCATGTTGGTGACAAAGTATGCTTACAGTGTAAAAAAATAAAATCTGTCAGAAGCAGGACAGTTTTGTGTTAAAAATTAATTAACTGATTAATGGTTGTTTTATTGATTTGCTTAACAGTACAATTCATAAGATAACAAAAATTACAAAACTTAAAAATTGAGTTTTATGAATATTTACAAAAAAGACATTAGTAATTTTCTGTCAGTACATTATACGCTAATGAAGAAATCTCCCCCACAGCATTATACCACAACTACCAGACTGAACCTCTGATATAAGGTTGGATGAATACATGAGTTTGTGTTATTTATGCCATGTTGTAGCAGAAAACGAGACCAGGCACACCTTTTCTTCTACACTGTAAATTTTTTTTTTTAATAAATAAGTTTTATCTTTAACTTGTTTTAAAAAATTGATAAGATTTCAACTCATTTTTATGCCATGCAATTTTTAACTCATCTAAGTCATTTAATGTATGTAAGTTTTAAAAAAAAATGTTCAACTTAATTTATGGCAGCAACAAATTCAGTGTGTAGTCAAATTTAAGTAAATTGTAATCTCACCGACCAGCAGGCCACAACACAAGCTCAGCTGTTTTTCTGTTATATGTGTCATAGTTGTTTTTAACCAATTCAACTTCTACATTACGTCTAAATAGTTTGTACTTAGTCCAACTTAATTTCTCTAAATGTCATTTTTCTCAAAAAAATTTTCCCCCTTTTTCTTAATTTTTTATACCCATTTTCTAGGTTTTATTTCAACTTATTTGATCTGTTTTTTAACTTAATTCTCCAAGCTTTCATAACTGATTTGTATTAGTTTCCACATAGCATCTTAATTAAAACTTAATTTTGTAGTTCCCAAAACCTGATTTTAGTCTAGTGAAATCTACATTTTTGAACTGCCATTGAATAAAATTTTCTTCTCTCAGATTATTTTTTCAGATTATTTCTAACATTTTTAAGTTTCCTCAACCTAATTTTCTTGTTCTCAACTTAAGCTATTTCAAGATAAAAAAATTGGTCAACTTAAGTTAAATTTTTTATAGGTTTTACTTCAACTTACTTTCTATTTTCAAATTCACTAGTTTTCACAATTAACCATTATGTCTTATTTCTAGTGAACATTTTTTTAGTTCCCATAACTCATCGCAACCTAATTTTTCATTATCCCAACACAATCAAGTCATGACAATCATGACTTTTCATCCTGCACACTAAAATAATAAGGTAAGACAAACATGTGGGGAAAAAAAGACAATGTGAAAATATTTTGTATATATTCATTCATTTTCTTGTTGGCTTAGTCCTTTTATTAATTTGGGGTCACCACAGCGGAATGAACTGCCAACTTATCCAGCACATGTTTTAAGAAGCGGATGCCCTTCCAGCCGCAACGCATCTCTGGGAAACATCCACACACACACATTCACACACATACACTATAGGGCCAATTTAGCTTACCCAATTCACCTGTACCGCATGTCTTTGGACTTGTGGGGGAAACCGGAGCACCCAGAGGAAACCCATGCCAACACGGGGAGAACATGCAAACTCCACACAGAAATGCCAACTGACCCAGCCGAGGCTCAAACCTGTGACCATCTTGCTGTGAGGCGATCCTGCTACCCACCGTGAGGCCATTTTTTACTCATATTTCTGGCAAAATGATTTGGCTCTGTCTGTGGAGTTGAGTTACTGCCATGTGATCAGTTTTAAGATATTTGGGTCAAAGATTTTAACATAGTGTACCAAATAAATTGGCCAGAGATTTTCTCACAATGACAATCCTCAATGTCTCCAATATAGTAGAAACAGAAAGTGTGATGCTTTTTTCGCAGTAAACCTAGCACCTTTGAAGGTCATAAACTTTCTACATACATTGTTTCTCACCTTCTTACCAATAAGGGGCAAAGCGCTGACATGGAAACCACAAAACTTACCTTACGCCTCAAGTCAGTCACTTTCGTCATTCTCAGCTGCTAGAAAACTGTCAGATGAGGCCATTTCCTTCACCACAAGCATTACAAGTTAGGAAAGGCCAATTTTTTTTTCCCACAAGTTAAATTTGTAACATTAGATGTTCTTAGCAACGTGTTTCCTCATACTTCACAGCCGAACACAATACCCGCATTCGGCTTTTGTGCTTGTGTCTTTATAAGGTGATCTTCAAGGTTATTAGAGTTGTGCATTTTGAAAAGTTTTTATTTCTATATTATTTTTTCAATTTGCTGTACTTTTCAGCTTCATTTCGTTAATGGTTTTTGTTGGTTTTAGTTTACTTTTATTTGGTGTGATTATTTGGTCACACTTTATTTTGATGGTCCATTTGTTGAATTTAAGTTACACTGCAGCTAATTCTCAGTAGATTATAAGTAGACTGAGGTTGGGGTTAGGGTTAGTGTAAGTTGACATGTACTTACAAAGTTTCTTATGGTCAGTTAAATGTCTGTTGAATGTCAGTATCAACATATATTAAATAGACAGTCTACTAAAACTCAAATGGGCCATCGAAATGAAGTGTTACCAAATATTTTATTTAAATTATATATAATTTCAGTTTTAGTAATTCTAGTTTAGCAGAATTACCAGAACACATTTCATGTCGACCCATGCAAAGTTTAGTGCAGGGCTATTCAATTAGTTTGTCATGGGGGTCAGTTCATAAAAAACATCCCAAATGAGGGGCCGGAGAGATATGACTTGCAATCTAAGTGATGACACAACAGCCATACAAGAGCCTGCTGTATTTTTGCTCCTTAGGACACCCACGTTGGCTTTTTCTACATTAAAACATTAACATGTTGTATTTTGAAACGACATAACATCACTGCATTGTACAACTTGTAGTAACTTTTTTGTAGTAACTTTTTTTTTTACAAACATATTGAAATGTTGTATTACGAAGCACAACAAAATCCACGTATCGCTCAAGTAGGTTTCTTCTGCACTCAAACACATTAATATGTTATGGTTTAAACTGTGTAACAATTAGGGACGCAATGGTTATATATTTTGGTTGTACGATTATAGTCTAAAGAATAATCATGGTTTCACGGTTCTCACGATTATTATGAATTTCGTCACCTTAGAATTATAAAGGTTCTATCTGACATTTTTGTCAAAATTGAGTTATTGACATATTCTTATTAACTGACAACTTATTTAGATTATGGGATGTTTTTTTTAAGTTGTTTACATTTTAAGACTTTTTATTTAAAAAACAAAAGTTACACACATACTGTTTGCTATGGAATGCAATAACTTTGAAGCTCAATATCTCAAAATCTCAAAATAATTACAAGGTGACAGTTTATTAAATTCAGAACACTACTAGTTTAGGAAATCACAAGAAAATTGCTTATATTTTAAAGTGTTATTTAATGCTGCTCAGAAACCGAATACAGAACCAAATATTAATAAACAAACTAACAATAGTCCATTTCTCTCTTTGGACTTAAAAATAAATGAAAACGTTTTTGATTTAAACCTGAGTGATTATTTTACAATCAAAATAAATGACAGAACAATGAATAAATAAATAAAAATACGAATAAATAAAAATTGTATTTGTCTAATGTTAATTTAAGCTATATATTAGCTAAGAATTTAAATGAACTGTTATTATCTGCGTTCACACATAATAATTTTAACAATTTGTAATAAGTACTCTAACGTATCTTTTGTTTACATTGCACTGAAAGCCACGCACAACTCTCACCGCTACAGCATGAGATAATTTCGACTCTGTGTGCCTGGAGGATGCGAGTGCATCTGTCCGCTTGCGAGCCGTGCGCACACCGCTCCCAACATGCGCACGTCCATATTGGAAATAACGAACTTGCTGTATTGAACAGACACACATCACTTCATAACTATAGCGACCGTTTTTCGACTGAACTAAATTTATTTTTGATGTCTTGGTCACACTATTTGGAGGGCCGGAACAAATTGCCTCGAGGGCCGGGTTCGGCCTGCAGACCTCCAATTGAATAGCCCTGGTTTAGTGTTTGCACAGCTTGCATTAACTCTTGAGCAAAACCCAGTCATAAAAATAAATTAGTAGTTGGACACGCACAGCATGAATCCAGAACCATACAAATGAAATGAATTAAAGTAATACCGGCAGCTAGCTCTCTGTAACTCTCACATGATTACCCACTGAAGCTAAGCAGGCCTGCAGCTGGTCAATATCAGGATGGGAGATCATAAAAGCTGGGTTGCTGCCAGAAGTGATGTTAGTGAGACCAGCAGGGGTTGCTCAACCTGTGGTCTGTGTGGGTCCTAATGCCCCAGTATAGTGAAGGGGACTCTATTCCGCTCAGTGAGTGCTTTCAGATGAGATGTTAAACCAAGGTCCTGACTTTCTGTGGTCGTTAAAAATCCTTTGAAAAAGAGTACTGGTTTAACCCCATAATTCCGTCTCCTCGCTACTAATTAGCTTATTATTATTATTATTTTGATTATTAAAAATAATGAATTAAAAAAGTCATACTGTATATGTAGTTACAGTTGCTTGCAAAATGCTTGCAAAATTAAGTTAAAATTCAAATTTTTAGTATTACATTATTTTGCAAATAAAGAAAAGGAAGAACAAGTTTTTTTTTAATGGAAAAGCTGTTTTTGTACATAATACTGTGCGTTTTGTCCGTGTATCATCCGTTCATTTGATTATTCCTTTTATTCTTGAAAACGAAACATCAGAAAAACAGTCAATATTTCGTTTTTCTGTTTATTCTGTAGGCACAAAAAAACGAAAGCTCTTCTGTTATTCTGCTTATTAACTTAAAGCGGAAAATTAAAACAAACACAAAACAAAAACGAAATAATGAGTCAAAAAACTGTCCGTGTACATTTAGTTCATTTGCTTTCCGGTTGTAAACGGAATAAAGGAAATGAAGAAAATGGCCGTTTTTCCGTTTTTCTTTTTTAAAATAAATTAAACAATATAAAACACTAGTAAATGATTATAACAACAACAACAACAACAACAACAACAATAATAATAATAATAATAATAATAATTATTATTATTATTATTATAAAGGCCTTGCTCGGAAACAATCATGCACAGGTGCAAAGCAGCAATATGTTCCGCAGCGAACTATGAATTTATTTTAATGACAAATGTCTTATACCGCTAATTTACGTCCTTATTTAATTTATACATACGCAATGAATGTAAGCCTGCTAACTGTGTGTGGTTCAAATGATAGAATATGTAAACTTAGTTTATATATATAATTAAATAATAATTAAAAGCCTGCATGCAGGGCTTTTATTTTGAGGGCGACGTCACGAGCTCAGATTTGGTTGGCCAATCAGAGGAAAATGGGCGTTTCAGCACTTCTACTTGTCTAAAATGAATTTTGAAGTTGTTTATTCGTTTTCCAACCTTAGATTAAATAAGCAAAAATCCAGCCAAAATCTTGTTTTTTCAGGGTTTCTTTGTCAGCAAAAGAAAAACGGAAAAACGGCCATTTTCTTTATTTCCTTTATTCCGTTTACAACCGGAAAACAAATGAACTAAACGTACATGGACAGTTTTTGACTCATTATTTCGTTTTTGTTTTGTGTTTGTTTTAATTTTCCGTTTTAAGTTAATAAGCAGAATAACAGATGAGGTTTCGGTTTTTTGTGCCTACAGAATAAACAGAAAAAAAGAAATATTGACTTGTTTTTCTGATGTTTCGTTTTCCAGAATAAAAGGAAAAACCAAATTAACGGATGACACACGGACCGCGTTTGATTGTAAAATCGGTAGGCCTATCTATACATAACAGTCACAGGTCAGATTTTCCACCACATAATGAGTGCTTGTTATTTCTGAAAATTACCATTATTTTAGTTCTTCAGTGACTGTTGTTTTGTGTTTTTTTGTTGATTTATTGAAAATGTTTTTCAACCAATAGTCTTCGATTATTCAAATAACCTTGGGTGGTGTTAACCTACAGTGCAGGCTCCTTAAAATGGCATATAGTTTAAAAAATAATGGAGATGAAAACTACAAAAACATTAACATCTAGTTCAGAACTGGTGCTGTCTTTATGCCTGTGTGTTTATGTGTGTGCCAATGAGTTTTAACGCGCGCTTGTGTGTGTGTTTATATCATGACGTGTTAATGTGTCACATCAACAAAGACTGAGAAGGTTTTTTGGCAGTTTTCATAATCTAGGGTCGACTCTAAGCCATTTCAGACCTCTTTATGATCGCCTTTGTGCACATATGAGATGTGTGACAGTAAGCCGGGTTCATGGAGAGGACACACTCCTCGGCGCTGATATGAGAAGTGTTGGTGTCTGTTATCTGAGCCCTGTATTAATTTGGCTGTGACGGATGTTCGCCCGGTCTAGCGTGGCCGATCGTCTCTGGGGAAAACACACCATAATCCTCTAATCCTTTCCCCTCGGGATTCTGTCTAATCAAGCGCTCTTTAAAATGAAAGAGCGCACACACTCTGAATACAAACATCCATACATTGCAAAAATACAGCCCTCGGTATCTTCCACAGCTCTTCTCGAAGTGAAGTGCTGAGCTGCTTTCCCTTCAGAGACTACGAAACGCATCCTACATTTGTACAGGTAACCCCCTTGCTTTACTCATAGAAACCTGAAGAGGCGGCGTTTATTTGTTGACACTGGTTGACACGAGCCGGTGTGCTGTCCACAAACAAAGAAGCATGATGTTTTGAGCTTGACAGATCTCAAAAGGATTATTCCTGGTTCAATACCAGTTAAGGCCCTTTCACACGGAGCACGACATGAATCAAATCACTGAACAGCGCTTAATGCTAAACTAGTTTTGCCCTCAGCAATTTGATGCCTGCCTGATACATAGTGCTCAGACAATACATTTTTAAATCTTGTTTCCTTTAGTTGACGCAAATTCACTTTTCTAGTCATCTCAACTTGCATCAAACCAACTAAAATATGAATTTAAACTTTGTATACAACACATTTTTATTAAAACCTAATTAACTTAAAGTAATAAACACATTAGTTGCAATGAGTTTGTCATTATTATTTACAGAGCATCGCTTTATTTTAACACAGAATGAGAAAACAACACAGTTAAAATGAAAAGAATGCGAGCCGGGGAACTTCAGTCCGTCAGTAAGCACAAGTTATGTCTTTTGTGTAATAAAACTAATTTAATAAACCCGTTAAAGGATCAAAACAACATCTATTCTTATTAAGATATGCATATGTATTGTTATTTTTCTACAGGGATTCAAAATATTACTGATATTAATTTTTATTTTGAAGTGGACTTAACACTTATGTTCAGATACAAGGGCTTTGACAATGAAACTGAAACACTGGCCAATTTAATGTTGGCGGTTTCATGGCTAAATTTGACCAGGCTGGTGCCATTCTTCATAAGAGCATAGTGTGAAGATTTAATTAGCATGGTAATAGCACAGTTTTGCTTAAAATAATACAATGCACACAACATTAAGTGACAAATCAGAGGACAAATTGTTGGTGCATGTCTCGCCTTGTGCGTCTGTGACCAAGAAAGAAAGTCATTGTGATGTATCAAGAGCCATGGTATCTAGGGCATATCAGCATACCACCAAGAAGTACAAACCATATCTAACAGGAGTAACTGTGGACACAGGAGGAAGCTGTCTGAAAGGGATGTTCAGGTGCTAAGCCGGATTGTATACAAAAACCACCAACTCACTGCAGAATGAAATGTGCAGCCTGTTTCCACCAAAACTGTTAGTCTGGAGCTCCACAGGGTCAATATACATGGTTGGGTTTCTATAACCAAACCTTTGGTCACTCTGTTTCATCAGTGCCAGCAGCAAAAATCTTGTGCTGTAGACAATGAGAAACATGTAATGTTCTCTGATGAGTCCACCATTACCGTCTTTCCCACATACGGGAGAGTTACAGTGTAGAGAATCCCCAGAGAAGCGTACCACCCAGACTCGGTGCCCAGATTGCATGCCCAGAGTGAACCATGGGGGTGGATCAGTGGTGGTTTGGGCTGCAATATCATGGCATTCCTTAGGCTCAACACTTGTGCTAGATGAGCACCTCACTGTCAAGGACTACCAAACCATTCTGGAGGACCATGTGCACCCAATAGTTCAAACATTGCATCGAGAATGCGGTGCTGTGTATCAGGATGATAATACATAAATAAACAAAACTGGCCACAAAAGGAGGCCCTGCACCACACTAATGAATTATAGTCTAAAACCAGATGTTTCAGTTTCATTTCTAATGTTGAGGACTATAACACTATCACAACAGAAAGTGCTAATAATTCTGATATATACATATGTATATA
>CAIGQQ010034685.1:1623-17897 GCA_903798035.1 Danio albolineatus
AACAAATCTAAATAAAACCAAGAGGGAACGTTCTGGGAAGGTTCTCTGTAGGTAATAAAATAACCATCAAAAATACCCTGCAGGGAACGTTCTGGGAAGGTTATATTTTGGTTACCAAAAAAATAACCTACAGAGAACGTTCCCAGAACGTTCTTATTTGGTTCCCAACAAAATAACCAAACGGGAACCATATGGGAACGTTAGGGGATAGTTATGTGTTTGCTGGGTAAAGGCCAACAAATGCCGTTTAAATGAAGTCTTGTGACTTATTCGAGAATGAAAGAAACTTACATCGTAGCTTGTTTGAACTTCAAACCCTGTAAAATGTAATAAAACTGAAGCTGTTTGGATGAGTTGTGTTTTAGCTGGTGGATGACTCACTTCTCTGCTTCCAGACCCTTTATTATGGAAAGCCGTTGGGGCCAAAACGTTTGCAACTAACGGGTTTACGTTTTTTTGGACGTAATTTTGTAAGGACTGTTACATTCCTTTCTCTTTTTGTCTAGGGCTGGGGAAGGAAAATAACAAAGTAAACTGATATTTATAATTTAAGCAAAAGAAGAGCACCAAATTAATGACGTAAAAGGTTAAAATTGAGGGAACACTTCAGTCCTCTGCCTCAGAAATGTGAAACAACCACAAAAGTAAACTTAAATGTTTTGTATTTTAAATCTCATTAAGGAAGTATAAGTCTTCAGGAGAAGGATAAACCAAAACGGCAAACAAAACAGGAACTAACTTAGGAGGAGTACTAATAACCTAGTTCAGATAAAATAAATCAAACAACAAAGGCTTTCCTCAACTTCCTTACTATGAATAAACAGTCAAACATGTACAAAAATAAAAATCGCACCCTCTCCCTACAGCTTCTTTTTGCAAGTCAAAAAGTCAGACAAGGAAATACCACAATTACCTTTTAAATACCAAACAATGAGTATTAAAATAATAACTGAGAAAGCATATTCATATGATTTATTTACAAAACAGTTTGTAAAGTCATATTTTCTGTCTTTCAGTAAATATTTTATGAGAGACTTGCTTTGTTTACCAGATAAAGTGGATCTAATTGGATTTGCATTTTAACATTAAGTAAAAGTTAAAAAGGTATTACTTTTTATTTCATATATTAAGCTTTTAGTTATGATACTCCCAAAATCATTCCGCATAAATCTGCAAATTTTTAATAAAATTCTGTGCAGAAATCACAAAAAATGTCCGCAGATTCCGTCTGGTCCTACCAATAGCTTAGTTAACTTCTCACATTACACAGGTCATACCAAAAAAGTATGCAACCAACACAAATCTGGAGCAGGGGAGAAGTGAACCTCTCCCTGGGTTGAGGCACACTGATCTTTTGTTGCAGCGTGTCACTGCAACACACTTTATGATGAGCCTAATCACCTCTACCTAGCAAGCAGGAAGAGAGAGAAAGAGAGAGACATCGGAAGAGTGGGAGAGAAACAAGCACACAACATAACCACTCCCAATGAGCAATAAACACACAATAAATAACAGAATAACTGTTAGATCATTGCGAAGAAATGCAGCTGTTAAATTGCATGTGTCTGATATAATGATATTGTAAAATTATATGTGAAATTTTGAATGATTACAATATAGAAAAGGACAAAACATATTGCTAATGGTTATAATGGGAAAATTTGTTCAGGTGGTAAACCTACATTTTTAAAATTTGAACTGTTTTGCAATATGGTATATAAATATATTTAAAGAAAAAAATATCTAATATTATTCATAAATACAAAATTGACAAATAAACAGTACCATCATAATATTTTTGTCTTAATTTTAATTTATATTTATTCCTCTGGCTATTGTATACTTATATATACCATTGGCATATCATTCATTCATTCATTTTATTTTCGGCTTAGTCCCTTTATTAATCCGGGGTCGCCACAGCGGAATGAACCGCCAACTTATCCAGCATTTGTTTTACGCAGCGGATGCCCTTCCAGCTGCAACTCATCTCTGGGAAACATCCATACACACTCACTCACAAACACACACTATGGACAATTTAGCTCACCCAATTCACCTGTACCGCATGTCTTTGGACTGTGGGGGAAACCGGAGCACCCGGAGGAAACCCACGCAACCACGGGGAGAACATGCAAACTCCACACAGAAATGCCAACTGACCCAGCCGAGGCTCGAACCAGCGACCTTCTTGCTGTGAGGCGATCGTGCTACCCACTAGGCCACCGTGGCGCCATTGGCATATCTTGTGAATTAAATGTCTCTCATTGTAATATTTATTCAAATGCAATAAAAAAGTATCAGTGCATAGATTAGTGCGTCATAAATTATTAAAAATTGACTGGTCGGTTTAGAGAGAAAAATATGATTTGATGATTACATTCGTTCATGAAAGTATTATGAACACATTATTTGTGAAATCAATATAGGCAGCATTTGTAATGATTCATCTGTTTTATTTTTAATATATACTGAATTAATGAGTTAGACTTTTGTAACAGTTCAATTGTATGCGTTCTCAGTAGCACTTTATTACAAAGTCCATTAGTTAATACTTAATATTAATGAGCAATTAACACTTAAGGAATGAGTATAGTATAATGTCATCTTATTGTATGCAAGTTATTGGCTTCTTTAAATGAACCTCTATTTTATTTTATTGGCACCATTTACTCCCATAACTCAGGGTAAGCATCATGGGATGTTAGAAGTAGGAAGTATATGTATCATATCAGTTTTTGGTGAAATAATCCTTGGGTTGTCCTCTTCACAGAAACACTGAGGAGAAATAAAATGAAGAAAAGGGACACAAAGAAGAAAATGGACAAAACGAATATCAACAGCATTGTCAAATACTTAGTGGTGACAACATTTCAATATTACCATATTTATAACATTGTAGTGAATTGAAGTGTATATAGTGAAGACTTGATTTTTGTTTATTTCAGAATAAGTCGACTGACAACAGCAGTGGAGCCAGGAGGATGTCACAATCCAGAGAAAATGCTAAGGTATATTATGATGATGATGCTGCTGATTATGATAATTGAGCTAACTAATTTACAAATACCTCTACAGTATTTGATTATTGTATGGTTTTAGCAAGTGAGCAGTATTGTAAACGTCTTTTGTCAATCAGCAAGGGCTAAAGAACCAATAATTTCATTAATTAAAGGTGCTGTATGTACGTTTTTGACTCTTCTAAAGCATATAAATACCATAATACAGTATGTTTGCATATATTTAAGAAACATGCTAAGTGAACATTCTTGTTTATCTGAAAAACAATGCTGAAGTCAGATATTCTGCTTTGAAAATGTGTTTTCCGTGCCGGAACGCTGTCTTTGTTTTGGTCATTTAACCCGCACAATGCCAGTTTAGCCAATTATATTTCAGCACCTCGGGTTGCCTTGGTGGAAAACAGCGCACTTCATTCATTAATTTAGAAAGGCTCTGAATTGTGTCCTCTGGTGGACAGTAGCAGACTGTTCCACATGAGGTTATTAATTAGCAAATTATATAAATATTACGAACATTATCATTAGGTGATCAGGTTACATTGTAACCGCGTGTCCTAAAAACACACTATGTGACGAGATGCACAGTGATGAGCAATTTGGCTGTTTGCACTAGAAAAAACACGACAGAAATGTAAATACAGCCATTCAGAAGCACACTGAATGGCTGTATTTAATGCCCTCACTCATGAAATGTTAAGGTTTATAATCTATTTAACACGTTAACCCATCTCAACATTATTAAATGTAGATGCTGAATCACTCAAATATGTTTAGTTTTAAAGTTCAATTTCAACTGGTTTATTTTATTTTCCAGATCTGCTGCTTTCAGTATATGGCAATAAATGTCATGTAAAATGATATTTAAACTCACATTGTTACCATTTAACGCATTTCAGGTGTACGTGAGGTGATCAGTAGCTACGTTTCCATCCACCTATTTTTATTTGCATTTTGAATATGCGCATAAAAAAAGATGTGCACAAAAAAGATGTGCATAAACTGCGATGGAAACACTTTTACCGCATAAATTCCAGTATGCGCATTAAAAAGGGTCATGTGATGCTATAAGAGATCATGTGATGATAAAAATGTGTGTAAATGGACAAACCAGCAGGATGAATACATTGTTTTGGTCATTCTAAAACATCTTACCGTTTAAGTAGTTGTGTTATTAGATTATTAATGACCACCAGAGCGTCTGTGCTCCTCCGCGTCTGACACCTTCAAATGCCACCGCGTGTTCACTGCGTGTCAGGATTAAAAAAGTCATTTATTAAATGAAGAAAAGATTGACGCAGCTTCTCCTACTGCAGCAAATTACGCTTTTACTGTTGATATTTGGCACCAGTTAATCAGGAAGTGACGATTTTGTCTGCTTTGACTCGTTGGATGGAAACGCTGCTTTATGCGCACGTCTTTTATGCGATAATCCAGTTTTGCCCATAAAGTTCATTCGCATTTTGGGATGGAAACATAGCTACTGTTCGTTTTCTGTTGTTCAACTGCAAGAAATGAAAGCAATTTCTAATACATCAACTCAAGGTGCTGGCTAGGACAAAAACTCCTTTTAGTACGAGAACACGGTTTAAATTACTCACTCCTGTCCTCAATCTGGCAACCTGCGCTTGCATTTGATTTGATCTAGGAGTGCAATACCTAGTTCAACCACTGGGTGTCAAACTGACACAGCACCTTTTAAAATAAAAGTACTTTAGTAAAATATACATAAAGAATATTTATCCTCCATATTTTGTCTTGCATATAGTCGAAAATTTCTAGTAGTCATTTTTGGTAAAAAAAAACAAACAGCTTATTTGAACTTTGAATAAGGAAAAAGATAAATAGATTTGCCATTTTCATGTTTCTACTGTCGTTTTAGGAAAAAGAAAACCATATGAACATGAAGAAAGAAAAAAAGCACAGAAATAATGATCGCAAGCCACTACAGGTTTGTTGCATACCGATATATATCATTGAATTTAGTCATGGAATTTAAACAAAATTTTTAGGATGTGGGCTGCTTTAAAAATCCAATGCATTGCACGCTGACATGATAATTTATAATATAATGATAAACAGTGCACTGGTTGACTTAATGAATGCTGTTAACATTCACTCAGGAGAGAACCAAAAATATTTCTGAAGAAGGACCATTTAACAGCTTTCTGCAGCAGGTATTATTATATTTTATACTACAGTGTGTGCTGAATGCTTGATTCTGATTGGTTTGTTAACCCTCCAGTTGTCTCAGAACTCTGTCACCATTCCACCTTCGGGTCAAAATCACAAACCTTAAGATCATCTTCATCACAAACTCTGTGAATGTCTAGATTTTATTACCAATGACTAATCAGAGGGCACCACTCTATTTTGACTAAAGTAAAGAGTATTAACTAATGCTGAAAGTGTAAAGTTTTAGCAAGACAGTATTGATAAAAAATAAAGCAGCAGATTCTTATTTTGCGAGAGTGTTTGTTGGGGTGCGTCTTGGAGTGTGCATGTGTGTCAGTAGTTTTTGTGGTGCAAAAATGGTTTTGTTGTACCCTAAATACACACAGCCTTCATGGAGAGAGAACATTATTTATATATATATATATATTTTTTCAAACATTGTTTAGGTTTTTTCTGCTGTTAAATATGGTGTTTGGGTTCATTTTGACCTGTAAGTCAACAGGAGGGTTAATATTCAAAGGTGTGCATTTATGTTTAGAGAAATGCACAGTGTAAGTAGTTTCTGGTCTAGACTAAATTAGTTTCATATCACTATCAAATAATTTCTCCTTTTTTTATCTTATAACAAAGTACATGCCTAAATCGGCCCATAACAGCAAAATAACTACAGAAACACACCAAAACATTGACCAAGAATATATAAAAAAACACACTTTGAAATTAGCAGTAAATATTTATTTTTTTGTAAATTGTGAATTCTGGGAAATTGTTGTACCCCTTGGTTTTGAGTGTGGTCCTGAAAAAAAATCTCCATTTGAAGGGGTGTCTAGCCCTTCCCCTTAGCCCTACGCCTTCAAGCTAAAGAGAATTGGGACAATTCTAAAGGCCCTAAAAATTAAAGGCCTGTGCATACCTAGACATTTTTTGCTCGCGTTTTCGGTCGACGTTTAACGCCTCGTGACTAAATAAAGGGCGCAAATGTGATCGTGCACACCAACGCACAAAACGGCAGGTGCAAAAGCGTCATTTAAAAAAACCAAAAACTCATGCTCGTTTTTTTGTTTTGACACGCCGCGTCAAAACCTTCACCAATCTGATTGGCACTTTTGTTCACGTGTACGGAGCTGCTAAAGTTACAGTACACACCCATTGGAGGCGCTCAAGCGAAAAACTGTCAATGCGAGTGCACATTGAAGAAGACACCCAGAGGCGATATGAACGTGGAGCTGCTTAGTGCACTGGTATCCGAACAAAAAGTGCTGTATAATAAACAAGACATCGACATTGTTTGAATCGCCAGTGACTTCAACAAAGGCCACAGAATCAGTATTGATTGGTGATTCTAGGCTCTTTGACAAGCGTGATAACTTTCTCTCTTCTTTTACTGTGTTTTCAAGCGGGTGTCAGGAGCTTAAAGTTGTGTAGTGCCACCCTGTGCACCGGGGTCTTTCTGTTTTCATTAAGCACCATCTAACAGCAAAGAGTGATTTTGCATACTCTTCTGCGTGACCCCAGTGAAAAATCGCTTGGGTTTGAATGCAAAAAAATTGTCTCGATAAACGCAAACGAAAAGCGTCCCGGTGTGTACGAGCTTTAAGGGGAAGGTCTAAGGCAGGGATGTCAAACTCAATTCCTGGAGGGCCGCAGCCCTGCAGAGTTTAGTTCCAACCCTAATTAAACACACCTGATCAAACTCATTGAGTCCTTCAGGCTTGTTTGAAACCTACCAGTAAGTGTGTTGAAGCAGGGTTGGAACTAAACTGTGCAGGGCTGCGGCCCTCCAGGAATTGAGTTTGACATCCCTGGTCTAAGGGATAGAATTGGGATTGGACCTTAAAGTCACAGGGAAAAGTAGCAGTCACTGAAATGCATGCGGCCATTTTGACAGCTATGGTAGTTACACTTGTGTTTTGTAATTTTAACAAAAACAACAGGGTTAGAAAATACACCTCTTTAGTAAAAGTCGGAATTATAGATATGTATTTTAACAAAGTTATTAATTGTAATAATCATAAGGTCAAAATGACTGCCTTGGTAGTTCTAATGTTGACATAACTTGTAATGTTTTAATTGACCAATCAGAATCTAGTATTCCAGAGCAGTATAATAATTATCTATATACATATACATTATTTAAAGGAAATCTTTAATGCAGTAACTGTTCTTTTGAATTGAACAGAGTGAAGAAGGGAAAAGCCACACTTTCAATTTCCGCTACAAATTCAAGAAACATGCAGTGGCGTGTGACACGTCCAAGACTGTCCTCGATGCTCTCAATACAAACAAGATATTCGAAAAAATTATGGGAGAAAACAAAAATAAAGAAATAGTCATCCGGAGATCCCAAGGAGACGTTCCTAGAGCTGCTGTGAAGAGAGATTTCCCGTGCTGTCTCATTGAAAAAGATGAGCTGTTGGATATAACCTTCATCAAAAACAGTGGAAACGTTCCTACTAAGAGGAAGACTGGAAGGCGCTCGTTCTCCAAGGAAACACAAAACATAGTAACCTTTCACATCAAAACTAAAGGAGGCAAGAAAGTGAAACGCTTAATGAAGAACAACGAGCTAGGGAAGAAAGTTGAAGATGTTTGTGTGTATGCATTCAAAGAAGAACGAATCAAGGATGCACTTCGACGCGACGGACGATTCATCAATGTCATTTTCAGGAAGCATTGTGCACTTACCGAATTCGGGAGTGAGACGATCTATGAAATGACACAAACCGTAGAGCATCTGGACGGAAAGCATTTCGAGATCGTTGTTGTCAGTAACAGTATCCAGACGGAGAGTCAAGATGACTTCTTGAGTGAAGAACCGTATGAAGCTTGCTCTGCTGATCTGCAAGAAAACATGGATCCTAAGCAACATCCCATGAACAATGAACAAGAAAAACACCTAAAGAGAAAAATAATGAAATCCACAACAAAATCCACAAATCCAATCAATTCCTGGACTCTTAAAATGATCCCAGACTCTGAAGAAATTGTGAGAATTCTGTGCAATCAGTTTCCGTTTTACCTGGAGAGCTTATTAAAGCAGCTAAAGAGCGGAAGGAAGAAATCTGAGGTCCGAAAGCTGCTCAGAGCAGAATATGATAAAAGCGTTCAAAGCTTTTCTGAGGTGTTTAAAATAAAGCAGATCATGAGACTCTCTGACTCTGTGTGTCAGATTCGAGCTGAAGGGTCCGCCAGAGGATCAGGCTTCATACTCTTTAACAGATTCATCATCACCAATGCACATGTTGTAAAGGATTTCCTGGAGTCTCCAAACATGCTCTCTGCTTCAAAATACCTGGAGGCTGCATTTGATTTTGATCGTCTTGACTCAAAGGTGAAGCTGGTGCCCATCAAGAAACAGATTCCTGCTTACTGTTTTATAACCGATGCTGATAAAAGCAGGCTTGACTTTGCTCTTCTTGAATTGGATGCTGCTGATGAAATCTCAGGTCGCCCAGAGTTGCTCAGTTATTACAGCCCTGGGGTTCCTTTAAATGGTGGGGTTTGCATTGTGGGACACCCTGATGGCGGGATTAAGAAAATGGACGCCTGCTTCATCATGGCTAAAGATAAAGCACTAGAGGTGGCAGATGAACACATCTCTAAGAACGTCACTTTCATTCATATGATTTCACAGAGAGGTATAGAGGAGAAATGGGACATTTATGGAAACCAGATTAGTTATAACTCCTGTTTCTTTTATGGATCGTCTGGCTCTCCGGTTTTTGATGACGACTGCAAGCTGATCGGGGTGCACACCGGTGGATATGTGTACAAGGAGAAAGGAGGTAAAACTAGAAGCGTTATGGAGTATGGCTATACCATGCAGTCCATTCTGGATATGATCAGAGCTCAGGTGAAGATAAAAGGTTTGAATGAGATTGTCAATATCTTGGAAAACCACAGCGGTGTGTTTAAGACTCCAGAGAAACAGGAGGAGACCGAATGTGAGATGGATGTTGAGTGAAACCATCCATTTCTTTCGGGAGATGACTGAAACGTCCTAAATGATTAGTTCATCCAAAAAATGCTGTCATTAATTACTCACCCTCACGTTGTTTCAATCTCCTGAGACCTTCATTCATCTTCAGAACACAAATGAATTTCAGGAAAAACAAAATCCTCCGCATTTCTCGGTAACTAGATGCACTCGGAAGGTAGCATCAGAAAGCCCTGTGTGTATAGACTATTCTGTCACTAAATGCCGCGAAAGTTCTACACGACAGTAATCGTTTGATTAAGATGTTTACACTTTACACGGAACTTTCAGTCTATAATACTGTAGTGATGTTAATGTGCTGTATACTCAGCAACAGTTCTAATCATTTAACTAAGGTCTGTCTTTAAACACTGAAAGAGTACTGCTGACGAAACCAACTAACGTTGCCATCTTAATAAACAAACAAACACCACTAAACGCCTACTTACCAATTAGGTGACAGGACAATGAACACCAACTGGAGCCGTGTATTTTTTAAAAGGAGATGAGTGGCAAATCCAATTTCACCATTTCCAGATGCAAAAAGCTCTCACCCTCACGTCGTTTCAATCTCCTGAGACCTTCATTCATCTTCAGAACACAAATGAAGATATTTTAGATGAAATCCTGGAGCTCTCTCATCCTCCATAGACAGCTACAGTCCAGAGACGTTCTAAGTCCAAAAAAGGAAGCAAAAACAAAGCATTAAATGCAACTTCAGTGGTTCAACTGTAATCATAATAAAGCTCCAAGAACACTTTACAGCAGGAAAAAGAAAGTAAATACAACTGCAAAACACACAAGCGCCATATTGTCTATTTTTTATGTAGGGCTGGCTGATTAATTGAAATGAAATCACAAATGCGATTGAGCAAAACTGCGATTGTTATGCACGTTATTGTGATTAGTAGTAAATCTCCTTTAAATGCCAGAGGTTGCTGGAAATCTTTCCACTGCACACGACGAACAAGAGACCGGAGAATAGTTCGGGAGCTGCGTAGAGTTCGATCATCTCCGTATGCGAAATTCAGATCCGATTTGAGCTGCAGATCCATTGAAATATTTGAACTCCTGCTACTAGACCATATGCGACTGGCCGACCGGATGTGATGCATTCCAGTGTTGTTCAAGCAGGTCCGTGCACGCAAGATGAGAAATAGTATTTTTTTTCGTCATTTTCTAAATCAGAATAAAAAGTCTATATTAGAAAAACCATTTCTATTCTTAAATGAGTAATAAGAAAATAAATATATTTATTTATTTAATGTGGTCTCCACATTGCTTACAAAATTTTTAGCGGTCTATCAGTTTCTAATATTCATCCATGGTGAACGCACAGAGAATAAAGGCTCTTGCACTCCTTTATTTTGGACACTGCGAGAATCGGCTTCTCTCTCATGGTGCATGACAAAGCTGAAAATTCTGTTCGACTGCCACAAGGGGCATAAACCAACAGTCGTGTCCAAATGTCGTGTGCAGTGGAAAGGCGGCTTGGCTGTGTAGTACATGGGTCACCAAATTGTTCCCGGAGGATTGTTGTCCTGCAGATTTTAGCTCCAACCCTAATCA
This sequence comes from Danio albolineatus, assembly GCA_903798035.1. Lineage (NCBI taxonomy): Eukaryota > Metazoa > Chordata > Actinopteri > Cypriniformes > Danionidae > Danio > Danio albolineatus. Next base: position 12,361 of record CAIGQQ010034685.1, read on the forward strand.
AACACACCTGTACAAGCTATTCAAGGTCTTATGCTGCGGTCACACTAGAGTTTGAGCTTGCGAAATTCTGTCATATGGTGCTGCGAAAAGGGGCGAGATTAAACAAGTTTAGACGTTTAAAAAAGCGAGCAATTTTACATTTCTGTCCAGAGAGGTCATGTTTTGATTATCAATTCATCTCACGCATTCTTATGCGATTTTTGCAGGTCAGAGTTCACCAAGCTTGAACTGTGCAATGCAGCGAACTGCGAAACTTGCAGCCAGACCTTGCGTTTCCAGTCTGATACATTCACGTGCGTATGAATGGAAGTCTATGGGGAGACAAGTCTAGTGTGACCGCAGCTTTACTAGGCATACTTGAAACATCAAGGCAGGTGTGTTAAGGAGAGTTTAAGCTAAACCTTACAGGTACACCGGCCCTCCAGGACAGAGATTGGTGATCCCTGGTGTAGTAAATGCTGCTATATCTGACAGCACCTGCCAGATGTTTACTTCAGCCGGCTTTACTGACAAAATGTGCATGATAATCAGTTTTGATTAATCACCCAGCCCTAGCTTTTTTTTTTTTTTTTTTTAAGAAAAAGTGTTAATAATCATAAGTTTTCCGTTGAAATTCTTGGTTTTTATGTGATTGTGGGTCTTGTTTTATAACATAAAAAAGAACAATGAGATCTCATTTGGCAAAGTCCAAATATACAGTTATAGTTAATTTTTTTCATGCTATTTTATAGTTCAGTTTTTCATACATGCTTGTGTGTTTGTGTGGCTTACACAACACAATCACTAATACAATTATTTTACATGTTTTATTTTATTCAGTTTTTTTTCTATATTGATGTTTAAAGCTGTTTTTATGATTTACACGTGTTTTCATTATCGTCATCTCTGAATAACATACTGAAAGTACTTTCAGATGAGACACAGGGCAACTGGGTCCAGATACGGTTTTGTTTCAAGAAAAATATAGATTTCATCACCTTTACAGTACACAAAACTTAATGTTATGGCAGATTCATGTAATAAGAGACAAAAATACTCAATCAAAATTGTATTTCCACTACAATACATTTAAGAAGAAAATAGGTCTCAAATCCAATTGTGTTGCTGAATGTATATGTTGATTACAGCAAGCGCATACATTTAATCTAACAAATACAGCTTTAATTTTCATTATTTCAGTGTCCACATACCTTGACCTATGAGTTGTTTTAACCTTGCTGTTCAGACTTAATGATTTCTTTGTACATTTATACAATAAACATGAATGAAAGAAAGCATGAGGAGTTTTCTTGTGTTAATGTGTTCCTTAGTAAAAAAGGAAGTTCTTGACTGATTTAATTTTTATGTAGGCCTATATATGCATTATGTATTAATAGGTCTGTCACGATATCTATTTTTTGTTGTACGATATATTTGTTGTATTGATTATTATCATTTTAAGACCATTTAAGGTCACTCATTATATAATGCCAGAATGACAATATAGCATCATAACGCAAGTACACTCTTCAAAAGAACACATCATATTTTGTTCTTAAGAATATTTAATTTAATTTGGTCATTTTAATAATTTAATGATCAGACATTGGAATCAGAATGTGAAAACACATATCCAAAACAAACAATGATATATGTTAACAAAAAAAATGCAAGGTAAAGAGTAACAGAGGCTGTGATATCTGCTACCAGATGTATTTTCAGTTGTCAGGCACATCAAAATATAATTTAGTCATTTATGGTAAATACTATAGTGTTTTTAACCACACTGACACCTCGAACAGAGATAGAGAGGTTGTGCTATCAGCTAAAATGTTGCAATAATAGTTTTATTACATATGGGCGATATATATTGCATCGCCAAAAATTATTGAGGTCACGTCCATGTATTGTGCGATAAGTCGATATATTGTTTATTGTGACAGGCCTATGTATTGATATATTTAACTTTGAAAACAAACCAAAGAATGTATATGAACAAATGTTGCATAAATTCAGTAATATATTCAACAGCAGGTGTGTAGGCCTACTAAAAAGAGTTCCCAGAATACATGGCAATTCATACAAAGCCACAAACACGTCTCAACACACCCTTTCGGGCGTATACATTTCTAAAATAAAGTCATCAGCATTAAAAAAAGAATCACATAATCCCTTTGTTTTAAAGAGGCATGCATCCACTATTATTCTTGTGCAAACACAAAAATGTTATCACTCTGAGCACAAAATAAGCCGTCAATGAACTGTATTTGTTATAGGAAGTGGTCAAATTCAAATGACTCAGCAAGTTATTATGTCAGAGGTACCCGCTTTTTTCATTTCCTATAGGGTGTAGTAGACAGACTGAGATGAAACAAAGAGCGACACTTTCCAGACTCCTCAAGATTAGACTGAACTAATACGTTTTATGTTTTTAAATTGTTTAAGTTATTACCAAGTAGCTACAGAGTACAGTTTGTGCATGTTGGCCGGTGGACTTGCGTGGAAAAAAAATAAAAATAGAAAGCAGATACAACAAAAAAGGCGCCCAGAAACGCTCCGGTTACTAGCGTAACCCTTGTTCCCCGAGAGGGCAAAGGAAATGCTATGTGGAAACTTCCACTATGGGGGATTTCATCAGAATCCAATCATCAAAGAGTATATAAATGGGCCAATGATATGCCAATGAGTTGGCAGCGTCATCATGCTACTTACAATCAGTCTACAATGATTAAACCTTACTTTGCCCCTGATGAAAGGTTATGCCAAGCCAAGAGGCGCGGTCTTCCAACGTGTTTCCTGGCCCGCACTTATCTTACTTAAAAAGACGTTTTACACATATTTTTTGGGAGTCGTAAATGCATGTAGATCAGTGGTTCTCAACTGTTTTGGCCACGGGACCCACATTTTTACATGACCATCAAGCCGCGACCCAAATTTTTAGGAACTGTAATATAATTTTAGGAATTATAATTAATTTGTATTTATTTGTTAACATACACAAGTAGTGACAGAAAAAATCATGAGAAAATCAGCAAGACTTACAAATAAACAATATTTTATTGCTGACATTTAAGAAAATGTATCAAATTATAGAAATATTACAAAGTAAAAACGACAAACACTGTAAACAGCGGTTAGGGTAAGGAAAGGTTGTTACCATAAACAAAACTGAACTGTTAATAAAACATGAACATTGATCCTGTTAAACAGAACAAACCAGCAAATTGTAAAATGATTAAAACATCCATAACCATTTTTACATCTAATATGACAGCAATTATAAACATCTGTTTCACTTAACAGTAATTTGGGAAGATAGTGAGATAACTGAGGATGTGCTTTACTGATGTGATAAGAGTTTCAAAGTCAGGAGTGATGGTAGACAGTGTTACCTGAAGATCGTGCTCTATGTCCAACCTGTTCCTTTGCTTGGACTCAAGCTGCACCAAGGAAGAGAAGCCACTTTCATACAAATACGTAGTTCTGAATGGGATGGGTTTAATCGCACTCTCAGATCGCGAAAACTGGGAGAGGCTTACTTCACTGAATTTCTGTTTCAGCGTCTTATCACGACAGTTCCACCAGCTGACTCTCTATTTTGCTCGGCAACGTGACGCGTGCATGCATTTCAAAATAAAAGTCTGGTATACGCAAAACAAGTTAAGAATTAAACTTTTGTTGTTTTTTTTGACCACACACTCTGCGACCCACTGAAAATGTTCCTGCGACCCACTTTTGGGTCGCGACCCACCAGTTGAGAAACACTGATCTAGATAATTCTAGGAATTTAAATACGACAGTACGTTGGGAAAGCATGCAGTCCCGATAGGGTGGATGCTATGGAGGCCACCTGCTGCCCAAGTGTTGAGACCTGGTGGCGTCGTGGCGAGAAGACATGGACTAGCCTTGCAAAGGGGGAGTACTTGTATGAAAAGAGATGGTTAGCAGGGAGGGAAGACACGATCTTGCCTAGGAGGGCGACTACATTGTGGCTAAGTGAGCATATGGGATCGCGCATAGCAGGCACCAATACCCAGAACGCAGGCTGACCAGCGGGCCTGCCAACAATGTAAGTCCTCCGCTGAGTCAGATGTTGGGGGTCTCGGAGGAACTCTGCAGAGTTCGCTAATTGGGGAACTCAACTAGCAAAGTGAAAGCACATATCTGTGTTGAAAGGCGCAGCAAGCATTTTTACACCCCTTACCTGAATTTTTCCTCAATCACCAAGGTTTCCGTAGAATCTAGCAAATGTGTTAGGTGTCACCTCGCCCGCAGCTCTACAGATGTCTGTTAGAGAGGCGCCACGTGCACGCGCCCAAGAGGATGTGATGCTCTGAGTGGAGTGTGCTCTAACTCCTGGGGGACACGGTTCGCCCTGGCTTTAGTAAGCGAGGGAGATGGCATCCACAATCCAGTGGGCCAACCTTTGTTTCTATACGGCACTTCCCTTCTGCCGACCACAATAACAGACAGAGCTCCTCAGAGGATCTAAGCTCTGAGTGCGGTCCACATAAATTCGCAAAGCGCGAACAGGACACAGCAATGAAAAGTTTACAAAGTTTAAAAATATATGAAATGACATACAGAAAACGTTTAGAAAAAGTTACTTGTATAATGTACAGCATTATTCTTAATATTCTGAAACAGAAAAGGTTCAATAATATCTAATAATATCATCAAATTTAGGAGCAGAGTGAAAAGTAAACAGTACGGTGGCCGAGAGAGCTTAACGCGCTGCAATTTAAGAAAGCACATGCAATAACAAAAAACACCAGCAAATTAAGAAACGATCTTCATCAATTTGACAGCACAACTGTTAAAAATTGTCACAACACAGAAAACAAGAAACGTGCAGCAAATTGGTCAAAACACAACAAAAGAAACGCAACAAATTGGTCAAACCACAATCAACAGAAGAAACATGCAGCAAATTGGTCAAAACAATAACAACAAAAGAAACGCACAGCAAATTGGTCAAAACACAAACAACGGAAGAAACGCAACAAATTGGTCAAAACACAAACAACAGAAGAAACGAGCAACAAACAGTCACATAACACAAGGAAATGTTTCAAGAGGACCCAAAAACATGACGGACCCAGCTGAGATACAGACCCACCAAGTGATTGGTGGTCTTTGAAAGGTGAGTTGTTTTCGTTTATTTTAATATCCTGATTACACGATTCCATTGTCTTTTGTAAATTATCAGCCTAATTAATGATTAACTGAAACGTTGCGTTATTAAATAAATTAACTACATCCGTATCTCAGCTGGGTCCGTCATGTTTTAGGGTCCTCTTGAAACATTTCCGTTGTGTTATGTGGCTGTTTGCTGCACTTTTCTTCCATTGTGTTTTGACCAATTTGCTGCGTGTTTCTTCTGTTTTCTGTGTTGTGAGAATTTGTAACAGGTGTGCTGTCAAATTGATGAAGATTGTTTCTTAATTCGCTGGTGTTTTTCGTTATTGCATGTGCTTTTGTAGCGGATAAGCACTTAGGGTGCAATGGATTCAATATTTCTCTGTCTATTGATTTAAATTATAAGATACACAACAACA
>CAIGQQ010034685.1:17907-35795 GCA_903798035.1 Danio albolineatus
GTTCATATGGTGTGTAGCCAGTTGTCTCGTGCTTTGTGCAGTTATAATCTTAGAGCTCTTTAATCTTAAATCTCTTCCACGGTCACAGCAAAGCAGCTCACGTGCAAACAGCTCACGGTTGGGCTTTTTTCAGACCCCGGCTTGCTTTCGCGCTCTCTTTTACAGTTTGTTTGCTGATTCGCGTCTATTTTTCCTCCTACGAGTGTCGTAGTTTATCTGCTTACTCGTGCCCGACTGCACCCTCGTATTTCACCTTTATATCTCACCCAGATTTTGATCGCGCCTATCGCGCTATTTGTTTATTTTGCTTTCACTTTCTAGTTAACTAGCTCGCGTCTATTCTCTCACGTGCATCGTCCAGTTTAATCACACATTCCGCCTATTTACACCTTTTATATTACGTTATAAATCACTTTGTGCAGGTGTTCTCTCTCTCTAGTTCTCTCTCTCCAGTTCTCTCTCTCCCCTTCTCTCTTCATTGACTACTGCTGATTAAACAGAAACCCGTCTGCTCCTGTTAACTCTATACGCTGCTGTGGTAAGTCAGAATTTACTTCGACTCACGGTGAGTAAAAATGGCTTCTCCTGCTCTTGTCACATGCATTTCATGCCACATGTTTAGTGTATCTCTCTCTGTCAGCAAGGAGGGCTTCACATGTGATAAATGTAAGGAAATAGTTAGGCTGACAGAGAAGATCTCAGAATTAGAAACACACATCCAAACTTTAATTAAGGATAGTAAGAGTCCTAGGTCTCTAGATAAGGATTTGGATGTGACTAGTCTAGCAAGCCATTCACATTGTTCGGCTCCGGTTGTTGCGTCTTTGCAGAGAGACGGCTGGGTCACCGTGAGGGAAACTAGAAGTGGGAGAAAACACCGTATGTCCGTTCCAACATCAAACAGGTTTAGCCCCCTCAGTGATGCACCCACTGAGAAACCTGATGAAAGTGCCCTTGTGATTGGCGACTCCATAGTACGGAACGTACAAATAGAGACACCAGCCACCATAGTCAAATGTCTGCCGGGAGCCAGAGCGCCTGACATCATGTCAAATTTAAAAGTACTGACTAAATCTAAACGTAAGTTCAGTAAGATCGTTATCCACGTCGGTGCTAATGATGTTCGACTACGTCAGTCGGAGATCACTAAAAGTAATATTAAAGAGGTGTGTGATCTTGCAAAGACGATGTCAGACACCGTAATATGCTCTGGTCCCCTGCCCGCTTATCGTGGTGACGAGTTTCACAGCAGACTCTCATCACTCAATGGCTGGATGTCAAAATGGTGCCCACTGAATAACATAGGTTTTGTAGACAATTGGCCAAATTTTTGGGGTAGACCTGACCTGTTGAAGAGAGATGGTCTTCATCCCACTCGGGCTGGAGCAGCTCTCCTCTCTAGTAATCTGGCATATAGTCTTAGTGCTGGCATTTGACTAACTGGGGCCCAGGTCAGGGAGCAGACAGATTGGCTTAACCAACCGTCTGCTAGTCTCCACGGTTTACCCAACTCAAATAATCTGCAGCACATAGAATCACCTAGATATAAGAACATAGAGACTGTGTCTGTTCCCCGAGCCTCTAAATATAAAAAACTCCCAAATCCATTTAAAGGTAATAATCTAATTGATGTTCAAAAAATAAAAAATAAAGCTAACCAAAAAATAAAACTCGCATTATTGAACATTAGATCGCTGTCATCTAAAACTCTTTTTATTAATGATTTGATAACTGATCTAAAGCTAGATGCTCTCTGTCTAACAGAAACCTGGATAAAACCAGATGATTACATGCCCCTAAATGAGTCTTCACCTGAAGGATATCATTATAGACATGAGCCGCGTCCTAAAGGCAAAGGTGGAGGCGTGGGCATAATATACAGTAATATTTTTAGTGCTACTCAGCGATCTGATTTCAAATATAATTCATTTGAAGTAATAGTGATGTATATTTCAGTGAACAATTTAAACAATACATTTCAATCTAAATTTGTACTGGCAACTGTTTATCGGCCTCCAGGGCACCATACCGACTTTACAAAAGAATTTGCTGATTTCTTATCTGAAATAGTTCTGGCCACAGACAAAGTTATAATTGTTGGTGATTTTAATATTCATATAGATAATGAAAAAGATGCTTTAACGCTGGCCTTCTTAGACATACTAGCCTCTGTTGGAGTGAAACAGCATGTCTCAGGGCCTACCCATCGACATAATCACACTTTAGACCTAATATTATCACATGGTATTGATATTGATAATGTTGAAGTTGTGCAGCAGAGTGATGACATTTCAGATCACTATTTAATCTCCTGTTTATTGTGCATCGATAGCTCTACAAAATCATCTTCTATTCACAAATATGGCAGGACGATCACCGCTAGCACTAAGGATGATTTTGTTAGTAACCTACCTGATCTGTCTAATTTTTATAACATTCCAGGCAGTCTAGAAGAGCTTGACACTGTAACTGAAACCATAATACGTTAGATATAGTTGCTCCGTTACACTTCAAAAAGATTAGGGGAAAAAATCCGACGCCATGGCACAATGAGCACACACGTGTCTTAAAGACAGCAGCCCGGAAAATGGAGCGTAGATGGAAGAAATCAAAACTAGAAGTTTTTCGTCTGGCCTGGAAAGAAAGTTCGCTTAACTTTAGAAAAGCTTTAACGTCAGCCAGATCTGCTTATTTTTCAACTTTAATAGAAGAAAATAAACATAACCCTAGGGTCCTGTTTACCACGGTAGCTAATCTAACCAAAAATAAAGCATCAACATGCATTTCTCAGCATAGCAGTAATGACTTTATGAACTTTTTCACACGCAAGATTAATGATATCAGAGATAAAATAAGCACCAACAGTCTGCCTCCTACAGCCTCGTCCCAATTAGAGCATTGTAGACCGGTAATGGATAAACTTCAAATTTTTTCAACAGTAGGTGAGGAAGAATTATCTAAACTGATAAATTCGTCAAAATCAACAACGTCTATGCTAGATCCCATACCGACCAAATTATTAAAACAATTGTTTTCAGAAGTTTCTGAACCTGTTCTTAACATTTTGAATTCATCCCTACTCCTAGGATACGTTCCTAAAACTTTTAAACTAGCTGTCATTAAGCCTCTTATTAAAAAAACACAGCTTGATCCTAAAGAACTAGCAAATTATAGACCAATTTCAAACTTGCCTTTTCTATCAAAGATTTTAGAAAAAATCGTATCTGCTCAACTATGTTCCTTCCTACAAAGAAACAATATTTATGAAAAATTTCAATCTGGATTTAGAGCATTTCATAGCACAGAAACCGCACTCCTAAGAGTCACAAATGACCTCCTCCTGTCGTCCGACCGTGGTTGCATTTCTCTCTTAGTGCTATTGGACCTCAGTGCTGCATTTGATACAATTGATCATAATATTCTCCTTGATAGGCTTGAAAATTATGTTGGTATTACAGGAACTGCATTGGCCTGGTTCAGGTCTTATCTATCTGAACGTTATCAATTTGTATCAGTTAATGAAGAGACATCATACAGATCAAAAGTACACTGTGGGGTACCACAAGGCTCAGTTCTTGGTCCCTTACTTTTCACACTATATATGCTACCGCTAGGTGATATCATTAGAAAACATGGAGTAAGCTTCCACTGTTATGCTGATGATACACAACTTTATATCTCCTCTCAACCTGGTAATTTGTTTGAATTTACTAAATTAACAGATTGTATAGCTGATATTAAAAATTGGATGACTAATAACTTCTTATTACTAAATCCAGATAAAACTGAGGTCTTGCTTATTGGTCCCAAAAATCTCACACGCAAAAACTTAGAACACTGTCTAACCCTTGATGGTTTCTTAGTTCAGTCCTCATCTTCAGTCAAAAATTTGGGGGTGATTTTTGATAGCAGCCTGTCATTTGAAGGCCAGATTTCAAGCATCTGTAAAACTGCTTTTTTTCATCTTAAAAATATTGCCAAACTTCGACACATGCTATCAATGTCTGATGCGGAAAAGCTCATTCATGCTTTCATGACGTCTCGATTGGATTACTGTAATGCATTACTAGGCGGCTGCCCTGTTGGCCTGATAAACAAACTTCAGCTAGTTCAAAATGCAGCTGCTAGAGTGCTTTCTAGAACAAAGAAATATGATCATATTACTCCAGTTCTTTCAGCATTGCATTGGCTCCCTATTAAATATCGTATAAATTTTAAAATCTTACTGACTACCTACAAAGCCCTGAACGGCTTGGCTCCCCAGTATTTGCAGGAGCTCCTGATTTATTATAGCCCATCACGTCCGCTACGCTCAATTAATTCTGGACAATTAATTATTCCCAAAATATCAAAATCAACTGTAGGTGGTAGATCTTTCTCTTATCTGGCACCTAAACTCTGGAACAGCCTTCCTAGCACAGTTCGGGAAGCAGACACACTCTGTCAGTTTAAAACTAGATTAAAGACACATCTCTTTACATTAGCATACACATAAAACACAAATGCTTTGGAATCCAAATCCTCTAAAGGATTGTTAGTCTGCATTATTTAGGGCAACCGGAGCCGGGAACACTTCCCAAAACGCATTATAATTTGAATGGCATCTCTGCTCATGTTAGTCTGTTTTTTATTATTCCCGAGGTTTCCATAATCCTGGACCATGCCGTATCCTGAGCAGCTGCTGTGGTGGTTATGGAGGAATGGAGAGCATGAGACAGTTTCCTGTAAGACGATCCCTGTGACAGACGAGTCCTCGCATTGTTCCCAAAGGGCCAGCCTGTTGACCAGCCGGTGACCCGCCTGTGGTCTCTCCATGATGGATGTCCAGCTTTCTCCAACCCCGGTGCCATAGACTGCAGCTCTGCACAAGACGTCTGGCCATAGGAGAAATGGTCGTGCCCAACTGAGCCTGGTTTCTCTCGAGGTTTTTTTTAATTCTTCACTTTCGCCAATTGGTGAAGTTTTTTCCTCGCCGCTGTCGCCTCTGGCTTGCATGGTTCGGGACCTGTAGGGCTGCGCATCGATGGATTACTATTCAGTGTTTGGACTCTCAGCAGTGACTATTAAACCACGCTGAAATGAACTAAACTGAACTTCAACACTGAAAACTGGACTGACACTGTTTCAATTTTTTATAATGCATGTGAAGCTGCTTTGACACAATCTACATTGTAAAAGCGCTATACAAATAAAGATGAATTGAATTGAATTGAACCTGGTTCGTTGATAATAACTTTGGGAAAAACCCATACATTAAAAAATGATGAATGCTAAAAAATGATATGATGATGAACAAAAGCAAGTAAGTGTTTATCTTCTTCCTCCAGTTTAAGACGCAGTATGGAAAGCGAGTGGTCACAGTTAAAGTCCTGGTGAACGACACACTGTTCAGTCTGAATAACGGCACGCAGGAGCTCAAACGGGAGGAGGTGATCCCAGTACTGGGAACCGTAAACGGGATCAATGCTCTGGGACTGGTGGTTTTCTCCATGTGCTTCGGCCTGATCATTGGGAACATGAAGGAGCAGGGCCAGCCGCTGAGGGATTTTTTTGACTGTCTGAACGAGGCCATCATGAGGCTGGTGGCCATTATCATGTGGTGAGTGATTTAGGGTGGGAAAGTTCTCAGCTTTTGAGTAAACAAACGGACACTTTTGATATTCGGTCATCATAAATGGTGGTTTTTATAATGGTTAAATAAGAGGCGCTGGTTATGGATCCATGACAAACCATGTTATGTACTGACAGATGCTCTGTAATTTTAATTTCATGCAGGCTTGCATTTTTTAAATTTGCTAATGCGCCTGCAATTATTATTATGTCTATATACAGTTGGCCATGATGACAGTAAGTACATAATATTTTACTAGTTACAGTATTTTGCAAGATACTACACTGTAAAAAATAAAAAGTTTAGTCAACTTAAAATTTTAAAGCAACTGGCTGCAAATAAATTTTGAGTTTACTCAAAATCAGTGGTTGAAGTTGTGCCAAATAATTTTTTTAAGCTGACTGAAATGGCTGGTTTAATCCCTTGAATACCGGATGATTTCTTGTTATAGGCCTGCAGTATTTAAAGTCTGGCAATATCACAAATGATATTCAAAACAGATGAACGGTAATGCACTACATGACTTTGTCTACAAAGCATAATCTACTCAAATACACTCAATTTTACTAAGGTGAACACTCCACATTTCTTTATAAACTTACCCACTGTATATCTCACTATATTCCCTTTCAGTTTAACAATCGAATCAACGTTAAACAGTCTTTCAAATGAAGTGAACTTCACAGATTGCTAAAGAACAGACAGAGCTTGTCAGAAATTATCCCCACACAACGTAAAATAGTTTATTGGGAGCATAACATGACATTTTACTTAAGATTTGCATGATTTTTAGGTTAATTTCCACACTAAGTCTAAAACAAAGCTGACCTGAATCAGGCGATGGCAGCTGCTTCTAATGAGAAGACGCCTCGTGCAAAATGCCATGAAGACAGACTGAGCATGCGCAAAGGCAGGAAGTAAACACTCCTGTGAACATCTCAAAATGTAAAGTTTCCTTAACTTAAGTATTTATTTTCATTGAACAAACCAGCTCTAAACGTTCCATTAAATTATTTTTAAAAGTAAACTCAACACTTTGCTTAAAATATGTCCACCCAACTTACAATTTTGAATTGAGTTAACAATTTGTAGGTTGGAATTTATTCAGCTTAAAGTGGTTTGTTTGTTCTGTAGCCGATTAAAAAACAATAATAATAATGAAACAAATATATTTGTTATTATTGTTATTATTATGATGTATTTTTTAGTAAGGAGGGCTAATCATTTTGAGCAAAAAAATCTCTCTCTCTCTGCTGCATCGCACTGCTACGAGTGTGATATTATGTTTATACAACAGTTCAACAGCATTATCGTGTATATAAAAAGAAAATCAAACACTTTTCAAAAATCTTTTGCACGATGAACTACTTCCGCTATTCATTCACATCTGCAGCTGACGTCAGAACAGCAGAAACCATTGCTAATTCACCAACATCACTTTAGAACAAGTATTTGAATGATTCTCTAGTGTAATGTCTAAAGTGGTGACAATACAGGTGATTTTGCTCACATTTTAATATTATAAGGCTGAACGGCATGAAATGACATCAGTCTACAGAGATTTCTCCCAGTATTTCTCTGTTGCAATCAGGATATCACCATAATTAACCCCCAAAAAAGCCAAAGCAAAGCAAACACTACCAGGTAACTATGGTATGGTGTAAATAAAGCATTACAACATACAAAAGAGAGAGATCGACTTAAAATGTCACTTACCTGATTTATAGTCATTTGTTCAGCTGTAGTTTGAAACTTACGTTGAGAAATTATGACAGGCTGATGGTGGCCAATGTGCTGAATCACCAAAATTATAAATATTTTAAAATAGGCACTATCCTTATAAACAAACTGCATATCTGCAATCTAAGCAACTAGATTCTTGACTAAAGAAGCCTCAGAAGTACATTATGTTGCCCAACAGCAGCAATAATTGTATAACTGTAGAGTGTCCTCTCCTTGTCACTGTATGTGGGCGGAGAAATACACAAGGGTGAAGAGTGAAGAGGCTGTATAAGTGCTGTTATTGCAGAATATCGCTGTCACGATCACCAGCGATCCAGCCTGTGCAGATCACTGGTAAACACACACACACACACATCCCATGAACTACAAATCTGCTTGTAAACGGACTACAAATCCAGTCATGCAACACACACACACACACACACTCCTGCTCCAACTCACCATTGATTGCACACACACCACCGGAGGATTGTCAAGGACTGATTGCACACACTATTTAAGCAGCACATACACTCACTCTAGTCGCTGAGTCTTGTTAACTGTAAGTGACATTACAACGCGTCTCCTTTATCTTGCCTTACCGTGTTTTGATCCTTGCCTTGCTTGTCTGTTTATCCCTGTCTGCTACCTGCCTTGTTTACCTTCTCCCTGTTACTTCGACTACGATTCTGGATTGCCTGTATACATCTGTGTTGACCACTGCTTACCTGACTTCACTAATAAACCTGCGTTTGGATCCTCACCTCCATTGTCAGTGTCACTCCCCGCGTTACAATCGCACGGCTATCAACCAGTCAGATTCAAGAACCAGACAAAAGCGTTGTAAATATATTATTAATAGGATAATACTGTGAAAAGGTTTCCTTTTGTGTCTAATATTTATAATTTGAGGCAAGTAGCCATGTAATAAGCAGGATAAAGTACATCGAGGATGGTTGTTTAATCCCTTTAGTCTTTTATAACAGCTGCTGATGAACCTGTCAGGCTTGGTTCTGCCGTAAGCACCACCTGGATGTACTTTATCCCTAACTTAACAAGCACAGCTTTTGATTTTAATAATGTATTAGTAAATGTTGAACTATGATTAATAAGTGCTGTTCATTCTTAGCTCATGTTAGTTAAAACATTAATGAAACCTTATTGTAAAGTGTGAACCTTTTCTCTTTGTTTACATTTAATTACAGAAATACGAAATGGTAATACACATCCACTGTGCTTTCTCGCTCCAGGTACGCTCCGCTGGGTATAATGTTCCTGATTGCTGGAAAGATAGTGGAGATGGACGATCTGTCAGAAATGGGCGGTCAACTGGGCATGTACACCATCACAGTCATCATCGGCCTGCTGATTCACGCAGTCATCGTGCTGCCGTTGCTCTACTTCCTTGTGACGCGGAAAAATCCATTCGTGTTCATCGCTGGACTTCTGCAAGCCCTGATCACTGCGCTCGGTACCTCCTCCAGGTACTATTATTATATTATTATTATGATTAATACATATTATTATTATAGCTCTTCATGTAGTATAGGTCAAGGTCATTTTTGTGTCTGCATCAAATTAAATGTACAAAGGTAATTTTATATACAGTACATAGGCAAGGCAAGACAAGTTTATTTATATAGCACATTTCATACACCGTGGCAATTCAAAGTGCTTTACATAAACACTTTGTGCATACAGTAGATTTCTACATATGGTAGAAAGCTTTTTAAAGGCACAATATGTAAGGTAGATACACCACTTTTTAACAATTCTGGTTAAAAAGTGGTGTATCTAGGCTATGGATTTACACAGGAAATATGGATTTCACAACAAGTTTTAAGGTGCTACATGACCTAAAGATCAACCTTATGATTATTTACTCTCTGAAGCACATGTTTCAAAAGTGCAGTACTCCTGTGGACTATTTTTGTGATTTTCTTGGAGCACGACAGCCTGTCGTCACTGGACAAAAGTTGCGTCAGGATTGCTCAATTCTTTCCTTTCGTTGTTCCATGGAATAAACTTAAAGGGATAGATCATCAAAAAAAGGAAAAATTTACTCACCATTTACTCTGTCATCATTTACTCTGTCATCATTTACTCTGTCATCATTTACTCTGTCGTCATTTACTCCGTCATCATTTACTCCGTCATCATTTACTCCGTCATCATTTACTCCGTCATCATTTACTCTGTCATCATTTACTTCGTCATCATTTACTTCGTCATCATTTACTCTGTCATCATTTACTCGCCTTTCACTTGTTCCAATCCAGTTTCAGTTTTTTTTTTGATTCTGTCAAACACAAAAGAAGATATTTTAAAGAATGTTGCAAACCTGTAACCACTGACTTCCATATAGTGTTTGATTTCCTACTATGGATGTCAATAATTACAGGTTTCCAACATTTTCTCAATTAAATATATCTTCTTTAGTGTTCGATAAAATAAAATAAACAGTTTTGATTAAAGTGTAAATAAAGGATAACAGAATTTACATTTTTGCATGAATTATCCCTTTAATGCAGGTCTATAATCATCACAATGATGAATAAATAATAACAAAATCTCCAATCTGCTGTGTTTCTCCATAGCTCTGCCACTCTGCCCATCACCTTTAAGTGTCTAGAGGAAAATAACGGTGTGGATAAGCGTGTGACCCGCTTCGTTCTGCCCGTCGGTGCCACCATAAACATGGACGGCACGGCTCTGTATGAGGCTCTGGCTGCCATCTTCATTGCGCAGGTCAATGACATGGAGATGAACTTTGGAGAGATCCTAACCATCAGGTAATTTACTGCACTAGGACTCTGCATTACTATTTAATATACAGAGTTAAGTCTTGTGTTAATTGTTGATCCTTTTGTTTATTTGTTCTACGTTTCGTATTGCTGTTGGCGTCTAAGAGCTACCAAATAAATGACACTGTATGATACTACAATGACAATTCAGGTACAATGAGGAAATACAAACTTGTTTTATAATAGCTACACTGCAAAAATAGTAGTGTTATTAAAACCCTAGCAGAGTTAAAATCATCTCCGAATGAGTGAACGTTTTTCCCTAATATTTTAGAGTTAAAATAACCCTTTTAAGAGTTACAACACTATAAATGAGTTATATTTACACTATATTGAGTTCAAAAATAACTTTGGTCTACACTACTGAGAGTTGATTGCTCCCTAAGTGCAAAGAGTGAAAGTTCAACACTTTAACAGAGAGAATTTAAGTCAGATATTTCTAAAACTCTAGTCTACCTATAGTAAACATTACAATACTCATGGTCGATCATTAAAATAACGTACATTAGGCAATTCTTCAAGAATGATGGAAAAGATATCATAATTACAATTGTGTCATTAATGAATTTTATTATTGAAACACTTGACAGCCAGCACTACAAACTTACATTTGATGTGTTTTTTTAAAGGTAAATGTAGGTGTAGGTTGTACAGTGTGTTGTTAATTGCAGAGCTCATCTATTAAAAAAGAAAAAAGAAAATCTGATGAGATCAAGCGTCAGTCAGGTATGAAAATGTAACGCAAAAGTAACCCAAAAGTAACTCAAAAGTAACGTAACACATTACTTACTGTAAAAACAGGGTGTCTGTGGGGTCTTAAAGTTTTAAAAGTTGGTAAATCAATTATGAGTAAATTAAGGCCCTTAAAAGGTTTTAAAAAGTCTTAATCACATTTTTTACGAGGTCTTGAATTTTGTTCAAACATTGTTCAAAGTGTTTGACTCTAAAAAAGCGTAAATATATTTATTTTCCTTCTAATATTAAAAACGGCGCACAATTAGTTCAGGCTGGGTGGTGTCCCGACAAACGCGGGAGGGTAATGTGCAGTGTTGCCAGATTGGGCAGTTTAGAATTTGACTGTACAGGTAAAAAATTACATGGGCTGATAGAGAAAATTTGGTCGGTTTTGCAACGATGTGCCCATCAGCCCCAGCAGTCATCCCCCATCCACCCCCAACCTACTTCCCCCCCAACCCCCCGTCACCAAAATCCAATGTCGAGCCGATATCTCAAACCAACATCATATTGACGTCAAATACTGACATTTATTCTTCAGTTTTGGCAATCCCACAGTTGATAGACGTCATATTAGTAACGTCCACACAACGTCAAGCTGTAACATCATTAGAAGTTAATATTTAGGTTGGATATTGACGTTCCCCCACCCAACCCAACCCCACCTTGGGTCACACTTTATTTTGATTTTCCGTTTGTTGAAGTTAAATTGCAACTAATTCTCATTAGATTATAAGTAGACTGTTAGGTTGGGGTTGGGGTTAGTGTTAGTGTAAGTTGACATGTACCTGCAAAGTTTCTTATAGTCAGTTAAATGTCTGTTCAATGTCTGTATCAACAGGTATTAAGTAGACAGTCTACTAATACTCAAATGGACCATCAAAATAAAGTGTTACCCCACCTTGTCTTCAACTTTAGAACCGGTTATAGCCTCCAGATTTCTGGCCGGTTGTTTTTGCATTTTGGCGGGTTTTGAATAATTTTTGGGCAGGAATCAGTCAGCTACATCTGGCAACACTGGTCAGACGGCAAAATAGGAAAATGTAAGTTTGCGTACTCCTGGTTGGAGTAAGATGGGTTTAAACAGTGGCTGAAGCCTGTCGCTGAAAACAACTGCGTCATTTATTCTTTCAAGGTTTGTTTCTTTCGAGCTTATCTGAGTTCTGTTGCACAGTTGTGCTCCATTCATTTATTTAACTACAACTGTTAAGTAAGTTAAAGGTTTGATACTGATTAGAACTTGAAGGGGCGGTGGGGTCTTAAAATATTCTGAGAAGATCTTTAAAAAGTCTTAAAAAGGTATTGAAATTACCTTTAGGATTCCTGCATATACCCTGAAAAAGTAACTAAGTAATGTAACTCAATATTGTAATGCATTTCTTCTAAATTAACTTTCCAACACTGAAAATATATGTCTATAGACTCAAAGTGATAAAGTACGACCAAAATTATGAGTATTTTGGATGTTTTCTTTCCATTAGACTGAAAAAATTATTTATGAAAAGCAATAAAGCCCAAAATCTCAACACGGATTTGCCTGAAGTGTCTCGTCATTAAAAAAATTCTCTAATTACATGCATAGTGCATACATACATTTAAAGAACAGAATTATAAACAATTGTATATATCCTGGTTTAATAATTTACTATCACTGAAAAAATAATAGAAAATTATTTTTTGATATAGTTTTATTGACTTTCGAAAATACTCAATAGTCAAGAATAAAATGAACAACAACAAAAAAAAAAACTCTGTGTAAATACTTTAAGGATATGGATAAAACTAACGCTTGATGTATATAAAAGCTTCTAAAATGGAGATTTCTTACTCTGTGTAGGAGAAATGGCCTTAAAAATATAAATATATACAGATAGATCAAAATGATTAGCCCTCCTGTGAATTTTGATTTCTATCTCAAATATTTCCCAATGATGTTTAACAGATTCAGGAATTTTCCACAGTATTTCCTGTAATGTTTTTTCTTCCAGAGAAAGTCTTACTTGTTTTATTTTGGCCAGAATAAAAGCAGTTTTTATTTTTTAAAGACAAAATTAAGGTCAATATTGTTAGCCTTGTTCGATTGTCTACAGAACAAACCATCATTATACAATGACTTGCCTAATTAGCCTAGTTAAGCCTTTAAATGTCACTTTAAGCAGAATACTAGTATGTTGAAAAACATCTAGTCAAATATTATTTACTGTCATCATGGCAAAGATAAAAGAAATCAGTGATTAGAGATGAGTTATTAAAATTATTGTTTAGAAATGTGTTAAATAAAATCTATAATAAATAAAAATATATGTTAAACAGAAATTGGGGAAAAGAAATATATAGGAGGGCTAATAAATCAGGAGAGCTAATAATTCTGACTTCAACTGTATATATACTGTATACTTTAACTGAATACTACAAATGCAAATAAAGTGCATGGATGCTGGATGTTCTCTTTCCACTGGTCTTAAAGAAAATGTTTAGTTGTTTGTCTGTTGTGTCTTGCCTTAAATGTTAATTTCTCACAATATTTCAGGAGTGATCCTAAAATCCTTTTACAGTGCATGTTTTTGTGATTTTTAAAGCATCACAGCAACAGCAGCCAGCATTGGTGCCGCTGGAATCCCTCAAGCTGGCCTAGTTACCATGGTGATTGTGCTGACCTCTGTGGGACTGCCCACTGATGACATCACTCTGATTATCGCTGTTGATTGGTTCCTGTGAGTACTGCGTCTTGTTTACTATAAAGTGTTTCTGACTGACATCATTGCGCGTACGACTTTTCAGAGAACCCAGCAGGGACACAATGTCATAAGACGTTAATATTGGGTTAGATTTAGGCCGTGACGTCAGGTGACAAAATTCAATGTCTAAGGACAATGTTATTTTGAAATCCAATAATGATAAACTCAGCGGACCCGGCAACGGGTCCTATGACGTCATCAGTTTCACTTTCGATTTTAAAGGTCCATGGTTGCGCAGACCCCTATAAGTGGTTCTGTTTGAAAGCGTAGAAGCTATATTTTATGCACATATGAATCACTTAGGTTTTTATTTTACTGTACAAAAGTTATTAACATTTAATTACACAACAAAATACTGGATACCCGAGCTGTCATTTTCCTATTTTTATAGGCTTCATATATGACACACATGTACAAGTCATAGCTCAAATAAAAGCTCTTGCCCGTCCTTGTACGATTCTAGAATTCCTTTATGTGAATTATATTCTATTTATATTCTATTTCATATTATATTTATGATCAATAAGCAGCCCCTGATCGCACAGAAAGCCACAAATGCTACATCATCTCTTACCTTATGCTGAGTGCTTCAAAACAGGCCATTTCTCTGCTGTTTTTGAGGTGATGTGCATAAGTATTCCTTTTATATGTATAATGTGGTCAAAACACAGTGAATTATGTTTGATCAAAGCAAAGATCGTGCAAATATGAAAACAATAGTCCATCCGCATGCCATATTTTCCCAATATTCAGTTTTCAGAATTACAATAACCTTTGCATACTCTATGGTAGAGACAAAATGCTTTTTCCTAGTGTTTGCTGCTATCTGCTGTTTTCAAGCAGAACTGTCTGGAGTTGTCTTATTCTCTTATGGGATTATCTACACATTTTCAAAAAAGCATTTTAGAACAAAAAATAAAAAAGCGCCCAATGTTGAAGTGATTCATCATAAGACAGAAAACATAACAAATATTATTTATTACTTTCAGCAGTTTCTTTTGTAAATGCAAATGGTTTTCTGTCCAATAACACTGGAATTTGTCATTTATACCACTGCATTTGGATATGGAAGACTTTCACAGTTTGGTAGGCGGAAATTACATAAAAAAAGGTATAGCACCTCTCATCCGTTGGAATACAATAACTTTTGCATAGATTATGATAGAGGCATTTTTCGTTTTTCTTATGATTACTGACATGTGCAGGAACCACCAAAATTAATTACAGAAACCTAGACCACACAGAACCTAAAAGGTACTCTTTTAAATTTGAGTTTATAAAGAAAAAATTTTAAGTGTTTATGATAACACAGACAACATATACAATTATTTTAATCACTTTCAACAGTGTTTTATGAAAATTTACATTTTTATTAAAATTTAAAATTTTCTTTCTTTAAAATGATACCACATTTTTGCATTTACTCTTCTGCATGTGGATTTGGGAAGCTTTTAAAATTAGGTAGGCAAAATCCAGGCGGAAATCCCAAAATAGCACCAGAGTGTAAGAGGTTAATAGTTGGTTGATTTTAGGTTGTGTGGGAAAATGACATTGAGCCGACATCTTAAAACAATGACACACTGACATCAAATACTGACATTTATTCATCAGGTTGGGCAATCTAACATCTGATAGACGTCATATTGGTAACGTCCACACAATGTCAAGCTGTAACATCATTAGACGTTGATATTTAGTTTATTTTAAGTTGGACATTGACGTCAGTCTGATGTTGGGTTCTATCGTCGACCCGATTTTCATTTCCAAACAAAATTCAATGTCCCCACAACATTGGGGTACAACATCGATGTTGACATCCTGTGCCTGCTGGGAAGACATGTGCTTATTTAATGTTTTGCACAGTAAAGCGCAATAGGAATATGTACAGTATGTTTGTACTGCTCCATCAGTTTTGACAATCAGAAAAAATCAGCACATGAATTTCAATATCAGCTTGTTAGAAGGCGTTATTTATGTCAGAGCATCATTCATTCCTTTTTCTTCGGCTTAGTTGCTTTATTCATTAGGGGACCGCCCACTTGAACCGCCAACTTATCCAGCATATGTTTTACACAGTGGATGCCCTTCCAGCTGCAACCCAGTACTGGAAAACATCCATACACTCTCATTCACACTCATACATTACGGACAATTTAGTTTATTCAATTCACCTATAGCACATGTGTTTGGACTGGGGGGGAAACCGGAGCACCCAAAGGAAACCCACGCAACCATAAGGAGAACATGCAGACTCCACACAGAAATGCCAACTGACCCAGCCGGGACTTGAGCAAAAAAAAACATTGGTTTGAGTCCCAGCTGGATCAGTTGGTATTTCTGCATGTTCTTCCCGTGTTGATGTGGGTTTCCTCCAGGTGCTCCGGTTTTCCCCACAGTCCAAAGGCATGCGCTATAGGTGAACTGGATGAACTAAATTGGCCTTAGTGTATGAGTGTGTATGTGTGTTTCCCAGTACTAGGAAGGGCATCCACAGCGTAAAACATATGCAGAAATAGTTGGCGGTTCATTCCGCTGTGGTAGTTCATTCCGCTGCACCCCTCACAAATAAGGGACTAAGTAAAAAAAATTATGAAACCTGTCAGGTTTTGTTTAATTTATAACAATATTCTAGAGAATCTTAAAATTCCATCAGTAGGAATCTGCTCTTTGCAACTGTTACTCATTAAAGGGATAGTTCACCCAAAACATTTTATTCTGTCATCATTTACTCACCCTTAACTTCTTTAAAACATTTTTGACTTTCTTTCTTCTGCTAAATACAAAAGAAGATAGTTTGAAGAATCCTGTAAACCTGTAACTATTGGCTTCCTTAATATATGTTTTATTTTCTACTGGAAGTCAATGGGTTTTCAGCTTTCTTCAATATATGTTCTTTAGCATTCAACGAAAAAAAGCAACTTATTAATTTTTGAAACTACATGAAGGCGATTGCATTTGTTAATTTTTTGATGAATTTTCAAATATAATTTAGTAGTGTATAATTTTAAGGTATGAAAAATTCCCTGATCAAAAGCCAGCAGGTGCCCTGAACAACTGAATTTTACAATAATGTTAAGAAATGTGAAGATATTAACATATTATAAACATTAACATTAATAATTTTCTCTAAATCTGCTTTGAAGCTGTGTTTAAAAAGTGCCCTGCGAGTATATTTAATTTGATATGTGAAGGTCGTTTAATGTACTGCAGCGTAAACAAACTGGTAGGCAAACTTCTTGATTGAAGATTCCCCTTGACAAAGACCAAGGAATTTGGGAAGATACCCATTTTTCTGCTGATTCCTCTGTTGGCCGCTGTCAGGGTTTGGTTGGGGAAAAGGAGCGAGGACTCAGGTGCAGAAATAAAATGGGTATTTATTTATTAATAGTAAAATAAAATAAACAGCAAAATAAACTCAAGGGGGTAAACCTTAATAAAACAAATAAACAAACAAACTTGACAGGCTGGCAGGGACCAGGACTGGAAACAGGACAGGACTAGAAACGACGACCGACTGGCCCAGGACAGCAGACATGAGGAGAATATAAAGCAGAAATAATTAACACAAACAGGTGAACATGATAGACTAATAATGGGTTAACAAGGAGGGTGGGGCTAGACTAGACTGGAGAGCACATGACAACACCACAAGCCATGTGCTTACATAAAACGGGACAAGAACACGCAGTCAATGAGAGTAGTCATTAACCGCGTGTTTAAAACAGACAATGGAAGCACGCGGCCACTATGTAAACACGCAAGACACAAGCACACGATAAAATGAAGACATCTTACCGTGCGCTCACACACGCAGCATGCATGCTTCATCCCAGCGACAACTGAAACCAACTAGACTTAGACGCTGGGAACGAAACACCACGCTGCAGACGAACACAAACACCAGAACGAGAGCGCACAATCGCAAACCCGCCCAGACCCTTACGCGCCCGTATAAAGCGGGAGCGTGCATGGTCCAAGCGCGCCCACAATCGGCACTCATACAGAGACACAATGACAACACACAGGACTAGACAGAGCTAGTGTCTGGACTCTGCCACCAAAACAAGAATTTACAAGAGTGGAGTGGAGTTAACGGGGGGGGGAAAAAAATTCATTACCTTAAACTTGCCTTGCAAACAATTTATATGTACTAAATTTAAACAAACTAATTAAATTCATTAATGTTCTACTTAATCTTTAAATTCAGCCCATATAAATTGTTTGCAACCACTTATCTTAAAAGACTTTGGTAAATCCAATGAATGATTTAGTTCAGTG
>CAIGQQ010034685.1:35805-64402 GCA_903798035.1 Danio albolineatus
TAAAAAAGTGCTGCGAGTAAAAAATGAGAGGAGGAGCAGAAAAATAAACCCCGCCCCCTACTCAATATACCGTTGTAGTTCCCAATCAGAGATGTAATGTAAATGAACACTTGAAGAGGAGATGACTATTCCTGCATGACAGTGAATCTGTTTGTGTTGGTCTGCCATTTCAGAGATCGACTCCGCACCACCACTAACGTTTTAGGCGACTCCATTGGCGCTGGTATAGTGGAGCATCTGTCACGTCACGAGCTGCGGTCCATCGACGCGGAGATCGGAAACTCAGTGTTGGAGGAGAACGAAACCAAGAAGTCCTACCAGCTCATCTCTCAGGAGAGCGAGAGTGACAATGCCAAGATCCCTGACAGCGAGAGCAAGATGTAGCTCCTGTTTCCTGAGGAGTTTCATTTCCGGGAGTTTTTGTACAAACACTAGTGACTTAGTCAGACACTACTAGTCTGATATTCATCTCAAGTCTGTTTTTTTATTGTTATTATTCCTGTCAAAGACATCCAAATGTGTGAAGTCCAAGCAGAGATGGACACGCGCGGTCCACTGTTTTATTGTAGAGTAAATGGATTAGTTTGGTAAAGATCTGATCGCGTTAGACGTGTTTTTATTAACTTTAGAGATACAGGTTTGGTGTTATTAATTCAAAACATGTCAGTGTGGAAATTATTTGTTAAAAATGATGGCTCTACAAAATAAATTGATTTTAAATGAGGTCAATTGAATCAATTCATTTAGCAACTGTGGTGTTTTTTGTTATTAAAAAATAAAAAGGTATGTTATGCAATATTAAAAGTTCCTAAACTCTCAGAAATAACAACGCTATCTCACGGCAATTAGTCTATACTTCCTCAAAAGTATATGTATTAGTATCTAAACATTTTAAGAGGTAAACTTTTGTACTTTTTAGGTACTAAGTTGTACCCTTGATGTATTAATATGGACATTTTAGGTACAAATGTGTACCTTTTGAAAGGTACCACCCCAGAGACAGCTCTCGTACCTTTATTTCTGAGAGTGTATTATGCTAGAACGTGCTCTCATGTTTTGGTGGTTGACAAAACACATTATTTTTCCAATGCTATCTCACAAAATTAGTAGCTTTTTGATTTAATTTGTATGAATTTGTACCATCTCACTCGTTTACATTTACATTTAGTCATATAGCAGACACTCTTGTCAAAGTGATACACAATTGAGGAGGCATTCAGCGATTCAACAACAGGAGGCAATACACACAAGATGTGCTAGTTATACAACTTGTTTGTGCTTAGAGTATTCATTGCTAGAGTAAGAGTTTTGGCATTATCTGTACATTTTAGTATGTTTTGCTCATTAACCAATCACGGTTGTGTTTAGGGCTGTGCCACGCCCTCTTTTTAAAATGTAATATTTTCATATGACTAAACTCTTAGGTACACTGTAAAAAACATCCGTAATTTTGTAGTTAATTACCGTAAGCTGGGGTGCCGGGGAAAAAAGTAAAATAACGTCCGTTAAATTACAGAAATATACTGTAAAATAGCGGATATTAAATTACAAAAATGTCCTTAAATTTAAATTTCTGGTAAATTTCTGTAATTTAATCCCAGCTGCCGGAAATAAACAGTAAAATTACAGATTTTTTTACAGTGTACCTAGCCACTAAACTGACAAAATGTAAAATAGTTAAGTGTTCTCATGAGATCAGGTTGCATTTTTCACGATTTAACTCCTTTACTTTCTCCACAGAATGGCACAAAAGACCTTAAGGTAAGTTTTTGACTCTTCTAAAGCATAAAAACACCATAATGTGTTTGCAGATGTTTAAGAAATACACTTATTCAATTCAATTCATCTTTATTTCTGTAGAGATTTTACAATGTAGATTATGTCAAAGCAGCTTCACATAGAAGGTTATTGTAAATTGAAACGGTGTCAGACCAGTTTTCAGAGTTGAAGTTCAGTTTAGTTCAGTTCAGTGTGGTGTAATATTCACTGCTGAGAGTCCAAACACTGAAGAGTAATCCATCTATGCGCAGCTCTACAAGTCCCGAACCATGCAGGCCAGTGGCGACATCAGCGAGGAAAAAACTTCACCAATTGGCGAAAGTGAAGGATTAAAAAAACAGGCTCAGTCTTGTGGAGAGCTGCACTCTAGGCGCCGAAGGCTGAAAGCTAAGGCCCCGTTTACACTAATGCGATTTCATGGTAAAACACATACGTTTTGCTACGGTTACGCCATCCGTCCACACTACGCCGGAGTTTTTGAGCCGCGAAAACAGCGTTTTGGAAACGCTGGAGAGGTCGTGTTCATTCTAAAATGCTGCTGCTGCATCTCAGTGTGGATGGAGGGAAACAGAGACCTTTGAAAACGGAGGCGTGGCTGCTGAGATTCGCTATTCGTTTGGGGCTTTTCAGAATCAGAATCAGAATCAGAAAGAGCTTTATTGCCAGGTATGTTCACACATACGAGGAATTTGTTTTCGTGACAGAGCTTCCACAGTGCAACAGAATTACAGAGACAGGACAAAAAACAGATCATAAATATATTCAAAAAAATAGAAGTAAGTGTTAAATGCAAATATACAAATGGACAAGTGTATGTACAGTGTATTACTATATACAACATTATACAACATTTTGGGTCATTGCGTAACCTTCCCTTATTCATCAAACGCACATGGCTATAACGACACCGGCAGACGGCAGACGGCAGACCAGCCTTCACTGTAAACACTGTATTTTCGATAGCCATGGATGTTTTATATTCATTTGTTACTTTAAGTAACAACTCGACCTCGTCGTCTGTCCACAAAAAGACCTCTCTTGCTTTCTTTACCATCGCGTTCATCGTTCAAACAGCGTTTGTTGACTAACAATAACCAAATGCCGAGCGAGACTCATGCTTCCTGTTTATACTTGAACGCGCATGCCCAGAGTGCGCCAATGGTCACGTGATGTACGTTTCTGGTGGAGTAGTGTGGAGGGAGATATGTTGAGAGACGCTGGGTAAAAAGCTAGTGTGGACGCGGATCGTTTTAATGCTAAAACGCTGTTTTAAAACTAAAACGCACTAGTGTTAACGGGGAAGACAAAACTGTTTGTATTAAAAATAATAATAAAACATGGCAGGGCAGACGCCTTTACATATTATTAAGTATATTTGTATGTTTAAAAAAAAACACACAGCCAAATCCTAAAGTTCACACTTATGCTTTTCTTCTAATCATGTAGCTGATCTGATCCGGAAACTGTGTCTTTATATGGAGTGCGTCTGTCTGTCAGTACCGATAGATGAATTGACTCAGGGATGTCCAAACTCTGTCCTGGAGGGCCGGTGTCCTGCAAAGTTTAGTTCCAACCCCAATCAGACACACCTGGGCTAGCGAATCACGCTCTTACTAGGCTTTCTAGAAACATGCTGGCAGGTGTGTTGAGATAAGTTGGAGCTAAAATATGCCGGACACCGGCCCTCCAGGACTGAGTTTAGACACGCCTGAATTGACTTATTCAGAGGTTGCATAGCAAGGGCGGCGGTCAACACATAGCTTTAATTAAGTGTATTTTAATATTAATTTGAACGTGCTTTCAAGTCAAAATAACAACACAGGCTCGTTGTGAAAACGTAGTCCCACGAACGTTTCTGGAGACCGCACGTTTGGTGGTCAGAGGTACGTATGGCTGCGTTTCATTTTTAAACAAATGCTATGGGGCGGTGTGACGCCGTTTCTTTTTGCGCTTACCAGCCGACCACTCGCCTCGTGTGGACGACTTTCCCTCTGCAACCAGTTTGTCCCGTTAGCTCGGCGTGTTCGTCGGCGGACTCAAGATGCAGAAAGGAGTTGACCATGATGACGAGGTTGGAGTCCGGTGAGGAGTGCTTTCAGAAAGCAGGTAAGACAAAAACAGAATCCAAATAATGAAATAAACCAGTAAATAACAGTGTGAGAATGTGGTAAAGTCTGAAAATGTGGTAAAAATGAGACGAGAGCTTTTATTTTATTCTGGATTGATTTTTTGGAAAGTTGTTGGTTGGGTTTGGGGAAGCGTGTTGGTGGGTCAATCAATAACATTTTGGTTGGGTTTAGGGAAGGAGGAGGGTGGGTCAGTCAATTGGATGGTCAGTCAGTCATTCAGTCAGCCAGCCAAACAGTCAGCCGACAGCGGCCTCTGGTGGGTTTACGCGAGAACAGCAGGTGTGAACGCTGCTCGCTAGAGACATTTGAGATCTCAAAAAGCATCCGCAGCGGCCTCTCGTGGATTTGCGAAAACAAAAAGTGCAAAAAGACGTACCTGACTGGACGTGTTTCACAGCCTCCAGAAACTTACATGGGACTACGTTCTCAGAATGAGCCTGGGTTGCTAAATAAAGCAAAAGCATAATACTCTTGTACAGCTACAGCAATTATGTCACATTTGAGATCGGCCCTTTGATGCTACTTTCACTTTTCATAGAAAGATCAAAAATAAGGGAGAAATACGGGAAAATACTTAAACGGGATGATAGAATGGTACAATACGGGAGAATCTTGGCGAAAACAGAAGGGTTGACGGGTATGATGGATATAGTAAGAGATTACCATGGTAACAGTATTGCTGTTTGCCCCTCCCATTCACCAAACCATTCAGATTTTCATAGAAGCGATCTTTGTGACATCATAAACAACACTTGTAGTCCAACTGAGCTGTTTGTTGTAGTTCTTTAAAGGATTTTTTTTTTACGAAACATCTCCCTTTGGAGTGGACTTTGGGATTTGTAACTATGTACAATTTTTTTGCGCACACACATACACACTAGACACTGACTAACATACAGAAAGTAAAATAGCATAATAGGGCCCCTTTAAGATGGAAAGCAAGGCCAGAAACAACAGTTCTGTTCAATGTTTTCGTGCTACACCAATTCACCAGACTTTATCTGCAAACTGGAGTCAAACGCATGAATTGTTTATGAAAGACTGATGTAATCGCTGTACTTCAAGGCTTTTACAGATGACTGCCAGCCTTAAAAAAAGAAATCTATAAATAAAAAAGGAGTTTTGGCCACAAATGCTGTTTTTCTTATAAGACAAGTCCTTAAGAGACCACTTTTGTCTAATAACTGATTTCTTTTCCATCATGACAGCACATAATATTTTGCTAGATTTTTTCAAGTGACACTGACAACTGAGATGCGGATCCACATGCAGGTTTAATGGAGATGTCAGGTAAGCAATGCTTAATAGGTGCAGACATATGTATACAGACAGTCCAGAAACGTGGTCGAGAACAGGCAAGAAGTCAGAAGGCTGGCGGCAGGCAGGGATGAACAGATAGCAAGGCAAAGGTACAAACACGGGAAGACAAGACCAAAGGAACATGTAATGTCACTAGAAGTAAACAAAACTCAGCAACAGTGAGTGTTTCTGTGTGGATAAAATAGTGTGTGTAATCAGTCCTTGACGATCCTCAGGTGGTGTGTGTGCAATCAGTGGTGACTTGGAGCAGGAGTGTATGTGTGTGTTGCATGTACGGAGATGTAGTCCGTGAAATGCCGGATTTGAAGTTCTTATGTGATAGTGCATGTTCTCCAGCGATCTAAGGAGTTAAGATCGCTGGTGATTGTGACGTTACTGACCTTAAAATAGTTTAAAAAAAAATTAAAAACTGCTTTTATTCTAGCCGAAATAAAGCAAATAAGACTTTCTGTCACGATCACCAGCGATCTCCAGTCAGAAACACACAGATTTCTGGGAACTACAAATCAGTCATGTTTAAGGACTACATTTCCAGTCATGCAGCACATACACACAATCCTTTTTTATATTACGACTGATTGCGCACACAGCGCCACGGTGGCCTAGTGGTTAGCACGTTCACCTCACAGCAAGAAGGTCGCTGGTTCGATCCCCGGCTGGGCCAGTTGGCATTTCTGTGTGGAGTTTGCTTGTTCTCCCCGTGGTTGCGTGGGTTTCCTCCGGGTGCTCCGGTTTCCCCCACAGTCCAAAGACATGCGGTACAGGTGAATTGGGTAAGCTAAATTGTCCATAGTGTATGTGTGTGAATGAGAATGTATGGATGTGTTTCCCAGAGATGGGTTGTGGCTGGAAGGGCATCCGCTGCGTAAAACAAATGCCGGATAAATTGGCGGTTCATTCCGCTGTGGCGACCCCGGATTAATAAAGGGACTAAGCCGAAAAGAAAATGAATGAATGAATGAATGATTGCGCACACACACCACCGGAGGACTGTCTGATACTGATTACACACACTACATAAGCAGCACATACACGCTCAGTCATTGCTGAGTATTGTTCATCTGTTTAGTGACCTTACAACGTGTTTTCTTTGTTCCTGTTTTTGCCGTGTTTTCACCATAGCCCTTGCTTTCTGTTATCCTTGCCTGCCGCCAGCCTTATTGACCTTCCGCCTGTTTTTGACCACGATTCTGATTACCTGTATGATTCTGTTTGCTCCTGATGACCGCTGCTATACTGACACCGTTACACTTTCTCCAGAAGAAAAAATATTATAGGAAATACTGTGAAAAATTCCTTGCTCTGTTAAACATTGTTTGGGAAATGTTTGAAAAAGAAAAAGGGCTAATAATTTTGTCTTAAACTATACATGTGTAAAGGCGGCCAGCTAGTGAAGTGCTACGCAGGTAAACCTTCCTCCTCTGACCTCTAAAGGTGCTCTATGACAAATGCTAGAGGCCATGGTCTTTAGCCTCCTTGTAAGAGCAACTGACTCCCATGCACAGAATCGCCGGAGTAAGACCAGTGGGTTACACATGGGGGCTCGTCCGGGATGGGAGTGAGGTTTAGTGGGGGTGAGTGTAACGGAGGCCAGCTAGTGAAGTGCTACGCAGGTAAACCTCTGACCTCTAAAGATGCTCTAGCGACAGACACTAGAGGCCATGGTCTTTAGCCTCCTTATTAGAGCATCTGACTCCCATACAAAGAATCACCGGTTCGATCCCAGCTCAGACCGCGTTAGGTGCAGTAGGACCAGTGGGTTACACATGTTTGTTTTTTTTATGCTTTTTAATGTGATTTACAATATAGCACCACCCAGTTCAGCAGAGTTACATCGTTTCTCAGCCGACAGTGGCTCATCCTTGACATTATTCAACCCTTCACTTATACACGTATCAAGAACTCTGTGTATCTGCCTTAGAAAGAATGTATGATATTATCTCTGCATGTTATGAGCTTGCTGAAACAACAAGTTTCACTCATATAATTGTGACGTTACAGATTACATTCAACTTTATTGTCTTTGTCTTGATATTTATTTATTTATTTTATTTTATTTGTTTTATTTATTTATTTTATTTGTTTTTTATTTATTTATTTATTTATTTATTTATTTATTTATTTATTTATTTATTTATTTAATTATTTATTTATTTGTTTATTTATTTATCTATTTATTTATTTATTTAATTATTTATTTGTTTATGCTTTAATGCCATATCAGCAGCATTGGCAATATTCATGGCAAAATCTATACTACATATACTATAATAAACATTCATTGTACAAAAAAACACAGATAACAACACTGGAAAGAGTCATATACAATATTTTATCTTTGTGTTAATACAGAAACAATTCAATGTGCAGTGTTTCACATATAGTACGCTGTATAACAAATCCGTAATTTTACGGTTTATGTCCGGCAGTTGGGATGAAAGAAACGTAAAATAACGGGCGTTAAATCACAGAAATTTACTTAAATCTAAATTTCTAGTAAATTTCTGTAATGTAATATCTGTTATTTTACGGTAAATTTCTGTAATTTAACGGCCGTTATTTTATCTTTATTTCATCCCAGCTGCCAGAAACAAATCGTAAAATTACGGATTTGTTTGTGCAGTGTATTTAATCTTTAGATTTAGCCAAATACAATTTTTCTTATCAACAAACATTGACCCCAAATTAATGTTTTGGACAAAATCAATTTTACACCATACATTATGACGAGGCAGATCAATTCCTTGACATTTATGCAAACATACTAAAAAATTAGAAAAAAAAAAGTTTAAAATAGCACACCTATGCATTTTGAGGATGGTTTTATTCAAAACAGTGTACATTGCAAAATTTATGTAAGCATTATATGTATTTTTTTAATGATACTTTAATCATTTTAGTTTCAACTTCATTTCTTAGGTTATGGCTAATTAATTGAAGTTAGACTGCGTCACGATATAATCGCCTCACAGCAAGAAGGTTGTTGGTTCGAGCCCTGGCTGAGTCAGTTGGCATTTCTGTGTGGAGTTTGCATGTTCTCTCCTGTGTTGGCGTGGGTTTACCCCACAAGAACAAACCAGTTTGCTCTGGTTTCCCCCACAAGTCCAAAGACATGCGGTAGCCTATACTGTAGGTGAATAGGGTAAGCTAAATTGGCTGTAGTGTTGGTGTGTGAATGAGTGTGCATGGTGTTTCCCAGTGTATCCAGGCATCCGCTACGTAGAACATATGCTGGATAAGTTGGCGGTTCATTCCGCTGTGGCAGCCCCGGATTAATAAAGGGACTAAGCTAAAAAAGAAAATGAATGGATGATTGAAATAAATTGATTTGAAGTTCAAATTACTTGTAAAGTTCATTTGATTGAACTTAGAAAATTTAGGACAGCAACAAATTGAATTTCTTTGTGTATATTTTTATTTCATTAACACCAACAAAGGGGCAACACGATGGCTCAGTGGTTAGCACTGTCGCCTCACAGCAAGAAGGTTGCTGGTTTGAGTCCCAGCTGGAACAGTTGGCATTTCTGTGTGTTCTCCCCGTGTTGGCGTGTGCTTTCATCAAGGGTGCTCCAGTTTTTTCCACAATCCCCACAAAGACATGCGGTATAGGTTAATTGAAGAAACTAAATTGGCCGCAGTGTATGTGTGTGAAGGTGAGAGTGTATGGGTGTTTCCCAGTACTAGTTTGCAGCTGGAAGGGCATCACCTGCTTAAAACATATGTTGGATAAGTTGGCGGTTCATTCCACTGTGGCGACCCCTGATGAATACAAATGAATGAATAACACCAAGAAAACCCGTCCATGGCTGTTGTGCTGTTAGCAACAAGCTCAACTGTTTAAGATGCAGAAGAACCGAGAGTAACAATTTAAACTGACTGAAAAACACACATAAATCCAACTCTCCTTTAAAGAAAATGTAAACAGGTTTTCACTTTTAATGTTCTCACTGACATTTAAACGCTGATGGATATTATACACTCGTCTATTCTCTGATTTTTTACTTTAAAAGACTAATAAATCTAAATGAGAGTTAATCCGCTACAGGTTTGCTCACTGGCCTTTATCGTTATACTCAGTCGCCATCCTGTGGAGAAATGTGGAACTACAGAAAGCCTCAAAGGACAGAGCTCTAGGTCAAGTTGTAATAATCCTTCATTTTAGTCTGATTAGTCAACTGCTGAAACAAAAACAAGTGACTAAGGCCATAATATTACACTATAAACTCTTATTCTTGTGATTATTCTTCTATTTTATAATATATAGTATTTATATTCAAATATAATATATATGTTATAATATTTATAAAGTATTTTACTACAGGTAAAGGAATGCACTAAAATCAGATCCGGGTTCATACATATTTTTACTACTTAAATTCCAGGACTTTTAAGTAATGTTTTTATGACCTATGTTTCATGTAATGTATACGTGGTAAATAATAAGAAAAACAATGCATGTTCAAAGTTATGACAGCATATCATAAAACATGCAACATTTAGTTTAAATTAATCTTTACATCTATATAAAATGTATTCAGTTAATGTTCACACAGCACTAATAATGTGAGAGCATGTGTTTGGCCATGGACAGAAAAGAAGTAAAGACAACTAACCTATATTCAAGTATTCAGACATTTGTTCAGCTAATTTCCATGACTTTTGCTAAACTTTGTAGGTTTGTCAGTTTTTTCAAAAGTTTACCAGGCCTGGAAAATGCCATGTCGAAATTCCATGACTTTTCCAGGTTTTTCATGACCGTATGAACCCTGTCGGATTAAAAGTAATTAAGTAAAAATAATGTTTTTAATATAGTGCATTTCAGCACCCAATGTCACTTTACATGGGAGAATAATAAACAACAGATAAATATACAGCATAACAAAACAACAGGTTAGATCTGACACAACGCTGATTAGAATATATATGTACAGTGCTGGATAGTGATTACATGAATCTGGATTATAAGACTGCATGTTGAAATTAGATCATATTATGTTTTAAAATGTGCATAATCAGATGGCAGCAAGATATTTGGAATTTTATTTTGCTCTATTTTTGTTTTTTATTATATTTTACTGTGTTGGGGTGCGTTTCCCCACAAGTCCAAAGGCACGTGGTATAAGTGAATTTGGTAAGCTAAATTGTCTGTAGTGTATGTATGTATATAGATGTTTCCCAGTGGTAGAACATGTGCTGGATAAGTTGGCGGTTCATTCCACTGTGGCGACCCCAGATTAATAAAGGGACCAAGCTGTAAAGAAAATGAATGAATGAATATTTACTTAATAAAAGATGTTGTATTGTGCAGTTTTGAATTTTCACAATATAGAATAGTCATGAAAACGCCATGCTTCTGGGTTTGAATAGTGTTTGATTATATTTATTGTTCATGCGATGCATGTCTACACATTTTGCTGTTTATTTTGATCAAATAATTTAATCCTTTTCCATTTTAAGATTTAATGATTACCAACTTTCCATATTTTACCTGCAGTTTGGGAAAAAACTGGTGTAATGTCATATATAATATGATTGACAATCATTTATTTATTTTAGTTATTTGTTTAATAACAAAAAAAATATTTGTGTTGTCAACATGAAATAAAATGTCTATAATTTCATTACTCGATGCATAAAGTAGCCTATTCATAAAGATTGTTTAATTGATCTGATCCTTTTAATAAGATATTTCATGTATTAATTAAGTAAATTATGAAAATTGTGCTGGTGTTCACAATATTTATTTATACATATAACATTTTTATTTAGTTAATTAAAATTTTTAGTTAATTATTAATTTTTATTTAGTTATTTAAAGTTATTTATTTATGAAAATTTAACAAAAAAATATGAAAATTGTGCTAGCTTTTAAGATATTTATTTATACATATAAAGTATTTAAAGTTATTTCAAATTAATTCAAAAGTAATCCAACCAAAAAGTCATTCTGATTGATTACATTATTGACAACTATTGTAAACTATTGTAATTTGTAATAGGTAATAGATTATGCATATTATATACATTAAGAAGAGATTACATATATAAATTAAGATTATATATTGATAGATATACAAACACGCTCAAAATCAAACTAATTTAAAATGAGCTGAAACAACACAAATCTTTAGCTTTTTGGGACAACTTAATTGGTTTTATGTTGAATCTACTTAAAATTGTAAAAACAACGAAGTTAACTTAAGTGTTTGGACAACATGAAGGAATTGTGTGGAGCTTAGCGTTTTTACAGTGTGTGTTTATCAAGTATATTGTGATTATTGCATGCGTAATGGTGTGGATGTAACAGAATACAAATAAAATACACAATGAATCACGAACACAAAAGAAAAATGTAGTTTTGAATCCATTTTCGCAGCCGACGGAGGAACAGGCTGGAAATCGTCAGCAGCACATCTGTGCAATCACGTTATTAATATTTGTATTTCCGGTCAACCTACAATTCCCTCTGACTAGCCACAAAGCATCAGTTGAGGGGCTTTTTGTTGGCAAACAAAGGCGTAACGCAAAAGGTGCTTCCCGGGCATCCAGGCGACTCGTTAAGACGCTGCCGAATTAAAAGTGTGCTCCATCCCGATACATGTTTTTAAAAGTGCGATGAGAGAAAGCCTGACCTCCCCCACCCCAGATAAAGATAGAGTTGGCTTGTTGTTAGCTGGCTCGGCTAAACAAACCCCGCTAGCCCGCGCTGATCTTTTTATAGCAGAGAGGGGGAGCCAGAGACTTACAGCAGACCGACTACCAGCCTCTCATCCCAACAACAGTCCCCTTATTTTTCTTCTTTGAAGTTACCCCAAGCTAAGGTAAATATGAAAGCCTGTCATAAATTCTCCTAAGTCCGTCTTCGCGCTCCCTTACCACGTTTTCGACACATTTACATTTTGTTTTTTCTCGACGGAACGGAGACGAACGTCGCAACGGCTCGGCTAGTGGTTCTCCTCCGGCGCGCCCCCGTGGCGGGAAGCGCGTGACCCGGCGTCGCGCTCGTGCGTCGAGTCCGAGGCTTCGGGAGGCCTCACGACACAAACACGGTTGAATGTTTTTGTGTGGAAACTCTGACGGATTGTTTTCTAGTATCTAACGTGCTTTGTTACAACACGAAACCGTTTCGTTGCGTGATGTACAAAGTGGGGGAAGAATGGAGGAAAGCGAAAAGTGTTTTTATTGTTCGCGAGGGGAGATAGAAAGATGTGCGTAGCCGAACTAGCTTAGCCTAGCAGCGGCTATCGTTTGTTTTGACTAAACGACTAAAGTGCTCTCACACTGTTATTTATATAAAAACTCTATCTGTTATTTGAATAAACAACAACACAAGCGGCTCGGGTTTCTGTACGAATTCGCCTATCAGTTCAGAGCAATGCTAACTAGCGAGCCTCTGCAAGGAATCTATTAAGTCCCGAGCTAACGCTTTGCTAATAGTCGAAATCATCTCTAAGCGTCTCAGGTTAACTCAACGAACGGCTTGAACGTTTGTTATGGTAAATATTTACAATCTCTGGTGCTTGTAACTTAGCTATCTTCGTCATGTTTTCAGTCATTACGGTTGAATAAACGTCAGCGAAACGCTTTGAGGATGAATGGTTCCTCTCTCTGGTGATCGACTTGTCAACACTGTGCTTTTGGTCATTTTGTGACACCCTGTTTGTAGAGATGTGATGCTTCATTCTGTTGCAGGACTTGCTACATTATTTAATACCATGTTTACTAACTATTTAGGATTTTATACTATTTATTGGGGATGTGGATGCTATTAGAACTTTATCCAAACTAAAAGTCGTCTGTGTTGTTTTCGGAAAGACATATACAGATATTATTGCATCAGATGTTGAAATTACCCTTAAATGTGCAGTATAAATCTCAAGCGATAATTGTTTTAACATAAAATCATGTATTTTATGCGTTCCACCGCCGATTGTTGTCATAAAACCTCCGTGTAAGTGATCGGAATGGATTCATGAATATAAATAAGAGAAGTATTGGCATTTAAAGGGCCAGTACACAAAAATCCTCCTTTTGCATCGTAATCTGCCCGTCAAACAGCAGCACTGGACTGTTTACCTTCCGAATTCGGTTTCACATGCAAATTGTTCATGAATATTAATGAATCCGAAATAGCCCGGATGCGGAAATGCGTTTGTTGGATAGCAAAGCATCCCTACTTGATAACAGATTGTTTACTGTTTAAATTCGCATTTGTCAGTAATCACAAATACACTTGTGTTGATTTCTCAGCGCTTATGTGGAATATTGTTTAGCCTATGTGTGAAATATTGGATTATTGGAGTAGTGTTTTTGCATCTCATCTTTAGTGCTTACAATCCGCTGTCCATCTCCCAGCTGTCATTGGTCGCCTGAGGGAGACAGGGTTGGGATTGCATATCTAATAGAGAGGGGTGTGTCCACAGTTCATCCTCTGTCTGTCCTGTGGGTGTGTCCGTCAGGCTGTCCGCACTGTTGTTGATGTTATCCATCTCTCATAATGCTCCTCTACGTGGCAGTTAGCGTACACAGAAATCAATACACCTGTTACAGACAGCGAGTCTGAGTGGATTCTGCCAGGAAGCCTAGTGTCTGTTTATAAATGACTGTGAAATTTATGTTAATCTATTCAAGAAGAACTCATTACAAACAAATGAGGCTTGTAAGGTGAAATCCCATGTCACAAAAACACTTTTTTCCCCTTTCTCTAGGATTGAGTGAGATGTGAGGGATGGTCAGCGAATAAATATCTCTGTGGATCTCTGTGTGCGTTAGACTTCTGTGCCCAGCCGTCAGTATGAATGGGGACATGCCACATGTGCCCATTACAACCCTTGCTGGGATCGCTGGTCTCACTGACTGTAAGTACATGCACCAGATTACTCACGCTTCATTAGTCTGGCTGCAGTATCTGCCAACTTTTTAAAGTGGGACTGGTTTAAAAACAAAATCCCTTACATTTTTTTTGTAGCATGAACTATGCAAAACATTGCAGACTTTTGTTTTGATGTATAAAACTAGTGTTTACATTTGTTTATTATTGATTGAACAGTTTATAGACATTGCAAATTGTGATTTTGATTTGTTCTTGTTTGTTTGTTCATTCATTCTGTTTAGATTTATTTATTTTTTGGGACCACATTAGGGTAGGGTCGATAGATAATATCATCATCCATTGCCGATGTCTATCGGCTACACAATGCTGCGTGAGAACAATGATGCATGAAAAAATCCCCCCTTAGACCCTGTTTACTCTAATTCGTCGTAGT
Source organism: Danio albolineatus (assembly GCA_903798035.1). NCBI lineage: Eukaryota > Metazoa > Chordata > Actinopteri > Cypriniformes > Danionidae > Danio > Danio albolineatus. The sequence continues at coordinate 50,300 of CAIGQQ010034685.1, forward strand.
TTTAAAATGGCATTTTAGGACGAAAAGGAATCACATCCACACTGGCGTTTCATCTAGCATTTCTCAAAAGCCTTCCGTCCACACTATACAGCTGAAAACGCACATCACTTGACCGCACACACTCAGTCAGGCAGTCAGCGGGTGCTTTGAGCACAAAACCACAGACAGCAGTGCACATCAGACAGTTTATCAAGGATGTACTGCTGGATCGTGTCTCACTATAGTTGTTAAACGTGATATTTAATTCGTCTTCTCTCTATCAAATGACTCTTCTGTCTTTTGAGTCTATCAGGTAGCGTGTCACAGCATCAGTACACTGCTTAATTCTGTCTTTCACGCTTGTACTTAGTCATTGTAGCGTAAACCTTGGGTACTGTTGATTGGTTCCTGTTGGTTGTGCAACTTTTTTTTAGCAACCAAGTTTGTCTGCGCCATTATAACGGCACAGATCACTCTGCCTATTCATGCCAGAGTCCTGCGGGAAAAAGTAACTGACTGGTGGTAATTTTTCTGTAACTCATCTTTATTTAGTTATGATTTGGTTATAGGTAAAGCAAAGACCATGCGGGTCAGGTAGTTAAAATGGTAGGCTACAAATTATTAGATTGTTATTAATTAATTATTCCTAAATAATTTTATTGTGATGTTTCACATTAAACATCGTATGATGCCAAATTGGTCGACATTGCCCAACCCTAGACTACATTGTAATGATTTGAATGAATGAATTTAATGACATTTTCAGAAATGCTTTTGAAGTAATCTTTACTTTTTGTTTTCTATTTTATTCCTGATTGAATTATTATTATTATTATTATTATTATTGTTAATGTTATTATAGTTGTTTTATTAATTTTAGAACTCAGTTGTATTCTGTAATCTGTGTTTATCCAATTTATTTACCCATACAGCCATACTGAACATCTGAATTTGTTTTTCAATTGATCTTTTAACAGTTTAATGATCTGTGATGATTGGGGGTAGTTTTGATTAATTTATCCAAACTGCTCTAGTTACCATGTCAGAATACTACACTATTATATTGTTAATTCAAGTTTATATGACTGGATCCCACAAATCCACCCATGTTTTCTGCATCAATGGGCCCTAGTTATTTCATCAGGAAATATAAATGTAAAACTAAAATTAAAAACTTGACTTTTTAGTGACTAATTATTTAATTTTTCAATATTCACCCCAGATACTTAATGTTGGCCATGAGAGTTTGACTGATGGCTTCAACATTTAGTTGACTAGCATTTATGCTAGAGGGAAAACGATATCAGAATTTTTTTTTATTTTGTTTTTCACTGTGAAAAAAAAAAACACTTCAAAAAATGACTTGAGAATTGCAAATAATATTGGAAAAAATGTAAGATCTACATGGTTTCTGGAAGTTTTTTTTTGTTTACACTTTTGCTACAGCTAATGTTTAAAAAATAAAACAAGTTGTCCACGCTATTTATTTGTTTACTCAGATTTTTTTTTTTTAAATCAAGATTTTATAATGGGAAAATACATCATTATCAGTTCATCCCTAATTACAAATCCATTTCTGTTGAGAGAATGAATGATTTTAGTCATTACATGGAACATTGCAAGCCTATAAAGAACCTTTATCCATATAAGACTGTGGGCTGCACAGCATTAGAAGTGCTCATTTTATTTATCTTTTATTTAATTCTTTATTTTCTATTTAAGGTATCTTTTATTTATCAAATGACAGTTATCACGAATGATCTGTTTTAGCAATATGAAGTTAAAAAGTCTTTGTCTTTATAAAGTTGCTCTATTGTTGTTATAGATTCCTAGATCTTTCTAAATTTATGAAGGAGTTTTGTTTTTGAGTTTCTCATGCTTATGAAATTTATTTCTAAATGCATTTTCTATCCATATTTAAAAATAAGTTTAAAGGGATAGTTCAGCCAAAGTTCTCTCATCATTTACTCACTCTTTACTTGTTTCTAACCTTTATGAGTTTCTTATCTGTTTTAACCACAAAAAAATATATTTTGAAAAATGTTGGAAACCTGTAACCATTGATGTCTATAGTATTTGTTTTTTCCTACTATGGAAGTCAATGGTTACAGGTCTTTAGATTTTTTTCAAAATATCTTCTTTTGTGTTCAACAGAACAAAAAAACTCATGCAGGTTAAGTAAATAATAAGTAACTTCATCTTTGAGTGAACTACCCCTTTTAATGTTTATAACTGTAATGGCAAGCTGTATCCTAAGCATCTTCAGTGCTTCCCACACATAGGATTTTCCTGAGCGGTCCGCCCATTTATATTAACGGCCGCCCAAGTATGTTTAGTGACACACTTTATTTTTTTCCGGTTATTATCATTCTTTTACATCCTTTTTTTTGTATCCACCCAATATAAACAAACGTCCACGAGCGATTAATTAGTGGAAAATCTTCTTTCCTTTACCCATTTCATACTGCTCGTTCTGCGTGCACGAGACCTGTCAACGTCCTGACAGTCACGTGCTCGGCAGACCCACAGAGACCCACACCTTTTCCGTCCCGCCAGGGTTTCTAAATGTACTAAAATGTCCTGGATTTGGTTTTACTTTCGTTTTCTAAGCTGTCGCTAATTTTATGTGCACAGCTGCCAGAAAGACATTAATTAATTATTTAATCAAAATGACTCTTTACTAAAAAAGCTTTACGTGACTAAAAGTGAAGAAAACTTTACTAAATACTTGGAGAGGATGAAATTATCTAAATTGGCTGCAGAATACTTGTACACCATTAGAAATGGATAATTAACTCATTTGCCTTATTGAAATAAACTACACATTTTATTCTTGTATTTATTATAATTTCTGTCATTTAGTACACCTTTGCTGTATATTTTATTAATTTGATAAAGTCAATATATTACTTATTTCATACCTCTAAAATGTTTTGGCAATGCTGAACAAAATGTCCTGCCAAAAAAGCAAGCTGAACTTGAATGAGAGATAGAGAGAAGCAGATTTGACCTGTCAGTGGGTGCACATGGCTTCTGAATAGCATAAAAGAGAAATAGCAGATTTTTTTTGTTCATTTATTTTATCAGTCTTTTTTTTAACTTGAACTCTTTGAAAAGAAAAGGTTTAAAACAGATCCTTGATAAATAAAAATAGTGTTAAAAATTAATATTTTTGTTTGTCGCATATAGTTAACTATTTATGTGCTGTGGGTAAACGGTGTGTTTCAATCTGGCTACCACTGCAAGTATATTTCAAACCTGTGGGAAGCGCTGATCTTTATTCCAGTTTTTTATTGTGACACAATCCTTCAAATAACCATTCTAATGTTTTGAACGGGGGAAAAAAGGAAATGATGGATTATAAGTTTCTTTTTTCCATTTACAAATGTCCTTTTTTGTCAGTCAATTTAGTTTAAAACAATTTAGTTTTTTTCCCAAAAAACAAACAAACAAAAACACTATTTTTGATGCACAGTTTAATTTCAGCTTTAACCAATTTAATCACTTATTCTTGTACTCTATGATGCAGTTACGTTATTTTTTATGCTCAGTGTAAACCTGTAGAATGCAATAGGATTCTCATAACATCTGTATATAATATCTGTTGAATGGAATGCTTTTTTCAATCTAACACCAGAACTATCATAATTGATTTAATAATTTTTTTATTATAATTTTTTTATATATATATAATTTATATAATAATATAATATTATTATATATTAAATATTAATATATATAATATAATATTATATTTAATTTATATAAGTTTTATAATTGTTCTGAACACTGTTTTTATGTCAAGCGTCACATCATTGGAAGCATGTATTTGTGCAGTGATGACCGATTAATTAATTAGGCATATGCATTCTGGTTATTTACAACAATTCTGGTTATTTTTCTGATTTGTTTGATAAATGAAGCGTGCATGTATTTGAAGTGGAATTCTTTTGCAGCAGTGTCTGTATTATCCTCAAGCTTAGCTGCTTAGTTGCATTCATGGGCTATAAAGAGGTTGTGCGTGCATGTGTGCATCTCTTGACTGCACTTTAGGCGGCTGTTAGATTTCTACTCTGGGATTTATTGTAATGAAGAAGCTTAGCCTTATTGTGCTGTGTTTGTGTGTACAGTGTTGAACCAGCTGCCCCTGCCCTCCCCTTTACCGGGCACCACCACTAAGAGCCTGCTGTACAATGGGCGAGTAGCTGAAGACGTGGGGCATCTGTTGGGCTGCAGGGACGAAACTCTGGTCTCTCAGCTCGCTAGCAGCCTCAGCCAGGTCTCCACGGAGCACATGTGAGTTTCTGCTTACATTAGCCTTTTTTTCTTACACCACACCTCTGCATGCTTGCACTAGGGCTGCACAATATACAGTTGAAGTCAAAATGATCTGAATTTCTTATTCAAATATTTCCCAAATTACGTTTAACAGAGCAAGGAATTTTTCACAGTATTTCCTATGATATTTTTTCTTCTGCAGAAAGTCTTATTTGTTTTATTTCGGCTAGAATAAAAGCAGTTTTTAATTTTTTAAAACCCATAAATGTCAATATTGTAAGCTGTCTTTTAAGTAATATTTTTTTGTTTTTTCAATTGTCAACAGAACAAACCACTGTTATATAATGACTTGCCTAATTACCATAGCATGCCTAGTTAACTGAAATGACCTAGTTAAGTCTTTAAATAAGTATTAATAGCTGAATACTAGTATCTTGAGTAATATCAAGTCAAATATTATGTGCCGTCACCATGGCGAAGATAAAAGAAATCAGTTATGAAAAGTCTATCTGTATTTTGTGCATATTAGAAAACAGTCATCCAGTGCACTTTTTTTTCAGTAGTGTATGATTGTGTAAACTTCTGAATTTTCCCCCCAGAGAGCTGAAGGACAGCATGGGCAGTGATGAGCTCGAGGGAGATGTGCCAGTGCTGCTGCAGCTTTTGATGTCCAGAAACCCCAACATCTTCAGGAATAAGACTGCACCCAACACTCCTCAGTATCCGGCCCAAGCAGGTAAGAGTCACTACAAAACTACTACATTCAAAGTTATTCACCCTCCTGTGAGTTTTTTAATTATTTATTTATTATTTATTTATTAAAAATTGACAATTTAAAGTAAAGAGTTATTAAATAGGACGTAAATGTTTCAATATTGCAAGTATTTGATCACTGACTTACAATATTGGAACTTTTACTTCATATTTAATAACTCTTTACTTTGAATTGTGTCAATTGATTGTAATGGCTACAATTTGGTGTCAGAATAGTGGGATGTCTTTGTGGAACTTTTCCAGCTCACAGTTAAAGAGCTGAATCATTTCATTCTGTTCTCTTTTAGCAGGGAAGCTAATGTTATTGGGCACTGTCCAGCCTTTAAGCATTTAGTAAACATCCCATGTGGTGTTGTATTGTTAGTTGGTTTCTGCTTTGTATTTTTCACATTCTTGTTTTTTTTTTTCACAGGTATAAGTCAGCAGTCAATGGCACCACCGTATAAAATCGCACATGGCTCCATGCAGGGAAGCCCAGCCTCTGCCAATTATCAGCAGGCCTCCATGTCCCACAGTCCCTCTGGGTGAGTCTGCTTTCTAATTCAGTATTTATGTGAAGGATAATCTTGTGCATCTATTTGTGTAATGTGCTGTTGCTTTTCATTGTAAAAAGCTAACTAACTGCTGTGATTTATAGCAAGCATATTTGAAAGACAACGTTGCTTGTGGATATAATTATATATGCAATTCTAACTATATGGTCTACATTGCTTTCACACAGAGTTGTTATTGTTGTTATTATTATTATTATTATTATTATTATTATTATTATTTTCTAATTTGTTGTAATAATTTAATTACAATTGACTTTTAATTACTTTTCCCCTCAATGTGAGTGCTTTATGATACAGTTTGATACGATGATTTTGATACAGTTAGATTGAATCTATTCAGAGCGTTAGGTCTGTAAACTCCTGCCTTCCATAAGCCAGCTCTGCTTCGATTGGTCAGCTGGTCCAGTCTGTTTTGATTGGACTGTATTGATTTTGTTTTTGAAATGGGTGTGTCTGCTCTGAAAGGAAACGCCCATTTCAGATTGTTCATATGATGTGGACAGGCTGCGATTTGGCAAATGTATGATTATGTTGATGTATTATGGCAACAGGCAAAAGATTCAAGAAATATAACAACTCATTAAGGTGATTCAGAGATGACTTTTCCTTTAAGAGACGGTGTTTTTGATTTTAATCATTTAAATTTTTGATAAAAAACTTAGGAGAATACTGAAGGATGGCTACATTACAAACTGCAAGTAATATTTTGAAAACCCATATAACCTGCTCTTCAACATTTACAACTTGATAATCAAACTTTTTTTTAAGAATATTTAAATCCATATCAGAGATTTCTGTTTGTTGCTTTAAAAGTCAAAATTTATCAATGTAATTTTTCTGTTGATTATTTATTATTACTTTTTTTGGTATGTTTATTGATTTTCAACATTTACAAAGGTCAAATAAAGCTCATGATGGGAAAATAAAGCTCACTCAAAGAAAAAACGAAGGCAGATATATATACACGTACAAACATTAAGGATTACATAAATTATGTAAGTCCTCTAGAAATATTCAGCCCCATATTGCCACCTTAGAATTATAAGGTTCTACCTGACTTTTGTCAAAATTAAGTTATTGTAAAATCTTATTAATTGACAACTTAATTACATTATGGGATGTTTTTTATAAGTTGTTTAAATTTTTAAGACTTTTTAATTAAAAAAACAAATGTTACACACATACTGTTTGCTATGGAATGCAAAAACTTTAAAGCTTAGTATCTCAAAATCATATTATAATTCCAAGGTGACGATATATGTTAAGAATGGTTCCCACTTTTTATGAAATATGCATAGACTGGTATTTTTAAAGCATAGTTTCATATTTTACCTATTTTTATGGTTAGTCTATTTTTTTCAGTGCCATTTTATCCCAATCCCGCTTGTTAACTGGCAATCCCTTATAACAAAGGCAGTCACCAGGCTATACCTGTTAAAACAGTGGTCCTAAACCTTTTTAGGTTGCTAGGTTTGTGGATTAATGGTTAATGGTTTTACCATTGGTTGGACCATTAACTGGTTTCTAAGAGGATGACAAGCTGTAACTCTGATACAAGTTTTATTTATGGAGAAAATTACAAAGCACTGCAGTGTTTGGGTGTTCTGTGTTTGTCTGAGATAATTAGTCTACTGAAATGCGTATATTCCATACAAGCTGAACGGTCAGTTCTTGTCACGTGACTCGCGATGCGCTCGCAGTATTCATTCAACTGTGTGTGTCTGTGTCGCTTGCGCACGCAAGTCGTGCACGTCCACTAGAAATAACGAACTTGTGCGAACTCTAAAAAAAAAAATATATATATATATATATGTATGTATGTGAAATGCGAACGGCCGCCATCATTTGCAATCTCCATCAGTTGATCTTGCACTGACATGCTGGATTCACCTGATTTGTTGACAAATAGGTTGCGGATCCATCCCTTGGCAGTTCGCCGGTCCTTCACTGGGCATTTTCCCTTTTGCAAAGAAACTTTCCAAACACGTCTGTTTCTTACTCATTTTGCTGCTTGTGGGTTAAATTTAGGCATTCAAGTGACTGAGATGTTAGCGAGAGAATACTGTCATTTTTCAAAATAAAAGATCTTTCAAATAAAAAATCATTCAGACTCAGATAATTCTTGTGCGGTCTGGTACCATTTGATCCACGGACCGGTACTGGTCGTCGGCCTGGTGGTTGATGACCCCTGTGTTAAAATACTATATTGTTTTGTGTCTGCTCAGTGTTTAACACCATAGCTGCCTGTTTCTCTGTTCTCTCTTTTCTGTGTTCACCTTATTTTGGAACCTAGAAGTAAGCTCTTTTCTGCGATTGTGTTTGACTTCTGTGCCTATGAGTAAATGACTAAGCATAACAAATAGTTTAACTACTTGTGCTGCAAACCAGCATGTTTATGATGACAGATTAATATTAAACTGTATGATGAGAAAATTAGCTTACAACAACAAGCAGCAATAATTGTTTTGTACAGCTAAAAATAAATGGAAGTGAATGAGACCAGAAGTTTCAACACATTTAAGTTACTATAACTGCACCACTCCTGCTTGAAAAATAATGCATATGCTATGGAAGTTGAAAGGATACGCCTTAGCTAGATAGGGATAGGGATAGGGGTGGTCCAATTTTCTTTAGCTTGGAAGCGTAGGAGTAAGGGAAAGGGTCATATAGCCCTTCAAATGGATATTATTTTAGGATCCTTCTACAAACTAAGGTGAATGAAAGTTTTCTCTGAATACACCAGCTATAGCAGCAACAAGGCTGCATAACTAAGCAAGGAGATCCACAAATGTGAAGAAAAAGGGCGTTAATAAGGATTTTTACTAAAAACAGGTGTCTTATTTGTTACGTTTATAACAATGTTGTGTTATGGCAGTCATGATCTTCAAAGAAACGTTTAGAAAAACCATCCACTGTATTTCACCAATAATAGTCCATTAATAACTGCTGTAAAACATTACACAGCATATTTAAGATTCTGATAACCTTACTTGATGACAGAATAACTTGTCAGAAAACTCTGGTGTCTGTGTAAATGCTGCGTACATCATGTCTGGCATGTTGTTTTCTTGTGGTCACGTCCATTAATATGAGCACTGTAAATACAAAGTATAGTTTTATGCATACAACACTCAGTTGCTTATACGCAAGAAGCATCGCACTGCCTTTTTTTGACATTAATAATGAGCAGTGCACTGTGCTTTTCATGTTACTAGGCAACCACTTTGTCAATGGTCTTGGTGCTGCAGCACAAGGTGTCCAAAACACAAGGTTTTCAGTTCATTTATACAGAAGATTTGCGTTAACGTTCACGCAGTGCATTATGCTCAACTTCCATATATTTGAATTGAAAACACTGCATCCGCTGAACTTGCAATCTGAGCTAGTGACGATATGATGACGTTAGAGTGTGTAGTACTGGTGTCCCAGTGGATATTAAGTGGATATTTCTATTCCTACCCCTTCACAGTCTGCTTCAAGGGCCTAGGGGAAGGAAATGGGGTAGGGGTATTGACCTTAGTCTGCAATGTTGCATTTTGCGATTGTTTTGGAACTTCTGATTCAGTTGCCTAAGTGAGAAGGAATTACAAATGCCAGAAAACGTTCCAACTACTCGCTCTACAAACCAGTGTGTTCATGACTATACATAAAAAGTAGAATAATATAATAAGAAAATATCAGTTCCCAATCAAGCTGTGTAACGAGCTGTTTTTAAGATCTAAGAATCAAAGGAAGTGAATAAGAGCGAAAATTATTATATTTATATGTTAAGAATAAGGTCAATAATATAGAATTTGGATTGGGCTTTAAAGTGTGAAGCCTATAGATTTAATAGCTAATTTTGATAGATGTAAATTAAAAAAATGGTCCTAACACATTTCTTCTTTTACATTTTTTTTAATTTCAGTAGCTTCCGAGAATCAAAAAAGACCCACATTGATAAGTAATGTTAATAATAACTGTTAGCTGATAGCTGGTAACATTAAGTTGTTATTGAATTCCCTCTTGTTACAGTTATGAAGTAGTTTGATAACACGCAGGAAATGTTCACGGGCCAATGACATGACCACATTGAAATGGTCTATAGAATGTTCACCATGTCCTCTTTTGTTTCTTGTTTTAGGCATTTTGTGCCGGGCCAGTCTGGTCCTGGTGGACGGTTTCTTCCTCAGCAGGGCAGTCCAGTGCCCAGCCCATACGCCCCCCAGAGCCCTGCTACCGGTTACAGACAGTACCCTCACCCTCCAGCCTACAGTCAACACCAGCACCTACAGCAAGGTCTGCACAAACACACACACACATACACACACTAGAAGACCTGTACAGCAACTCTTTCCTGCTTCTTGTTTCTTTTTTTTAGTCCTTGGTCTCATTTGTTTGTTTTTTTCCCTTCAGGTTCAGTAGCAAGTCCGATGATTCCAGGAGCCATGAGAAATGTTCATGAAAATAAGGTATGCTAAAATTGGTTCTAGAGCTGTTTTTATACATTGATAAATGCATTGATGCATATGCATACAGGCAGAGATCAGATATCACACAGAAGCATTAAGGAGCACGAACTTGTCAATGCTGCCTTGGGTCTTTTATTGATAAAATATCTTTGCTGCTGAAATGCATCATATTTCTCAGCAACAAGCTGGTAACGTTGCTGTTTCTCTGCGATTCTCTCAAGAGGGCTGAGCAAAATTTCAGACATGTCAGAAAATCTTCCAATTGCCGATCAGGGGGGTTTAATCAATTAAAATTTAAAAATGAAATTTTATTTTCCTACATAAAGGTTTTAGTTCTGATACTCAGAAAATCATTCAGCATAAATCTGCATATTTTTAGCAAAATTCTGCGCAGAAATAACAAAAAATGTCTTCAGATTCTGCATAAAGTCATAAATAAGCAGGGGAGTTCTCGAGACCTACCTGAGCTCAAACTCCCCTCTCACCCTGCAAAAGGGAGGGAGCCGCGGGCTCAAGTATCTTATGAGCTCAGTACTATCGCCCGGGACAGCATGCCATACAAGCGTTACTATTAATCATCAGCTAACTGTGAACTCTTCAATACCTTTTTATGAAGCTGATCTGATTGTCTATTTCTTTGGAAAACTAGGATCAAATGAGGATGGGTTTCACGTCTCACTTACTGCAGTCATCTCCACCGTACACCCCTCCCTGCGACGGGACTAAAGACCTGCACCTGGGCTCCCAGGACAAACAACGAGGTCAGAAGTCCAGCGAGGGAGAGCAGGACTCCCCTGATAAGGCCTCAGTGTACGATATTGTGGGCTCGCCAACGAAAGACCACACTAAGCTGATCCTGAGGCCGTCACGGACGAGGCCAGCCGAGGTGGAGCTTGGGGGAATGTACCCAGGCTCAGACCCAGAAGGAGAGCTCGTAGAGGCTCTTGCTGCTATAGAAAGAATGGAAAGTGAAGCAGCAATGGAGACGGAACGCAGTGCTAAAGAGGTGCAGGACAAAGGTAAGATGCAGGGTGACACTTAACACATCGTCTTCATAACTGGTATTTGCGTTGATATAGAAATTTTGGCTTATAGCTTATTAGCATTAATTTTATGCATTTTTTTTTAAGGGGTTGTTGACCTAAAAATTTAATTCTGTCATCATTTACCCACGTTTTACATGTTCCTTTCTTCTGTTAAACACAAAGTAGATCATTTGAAGAAGGCTAAAAACCAACCATTGACTTTCATTGTAGGAAAAACAAATACTACGGAGGTCAGTAGTTGCAGGTTTCTAGCTTTTTTTCAACATATCTTTTGTGTTCAAAAGAATAAAGAAACCCAAACAGTTCTGAAACCACTTGAGAGTGAATAAAGAGAGTTAATTTTTATTTTTTGGTAAAATATCCCTTCAATGAAACAACACCTCTAAGTTGTGTGATAATATTCAAGCTGAATAAACTCTGTAGCTGTGCAAGTTTTTTTTAATGTAACAAAGGAAAAAGTGTAATATTGTGTGAGATAAACACTACAATTTTAGATGACTGTTTTACAGGACTGTATTTTGAAATCTTATTTTATTATTCCTGTGATGCAAAGTTACATTTTTAGCAGCCATTGCTGTAGTCTTTGTCACTTGTTGTTTCAGAAATCATTCTATAATTCTTATTTGGTGTTTGACGAAACATTATTTTCTTATTAGCAGCATTTCAAACTGTTGTGTTGCTAATAATTTTTAAAACCATGATTTTTGTGTTCTTATTTTTTTGTAGTAAAAAAATTATTATATATTATTTATTGATTTATTATTGGTGTTTGTGAAAAAGTTGTGATCAAATGAGTGCATCATTGCCGATTAGAAGTATTAATTACTGATTACTGAGATTTGAGTGCAGAGTTTCAAAAATAAGCTTATTTCCTTTTACTTTTTGATTAATAAAAAGCAATATATCTATATGTTACAATTCCTGCATGTTATCCTAACAAAAATAGATTAACTTTAAATTGCTTTTAAGAATGTAAGTGTATTGAACAAAAAACAGTCAAGCACCACCATTTGAAAATGTGAGTTACTTACATGAACGGCTGTCTTTGCTTTGGTTCTTTTAAGCCGCCCACTGCCACTTTAACCAATTGTATTTCAGCACCCCGGGTTGCCTTGTTTGAAAACCGCGTATTTCGCATTCAGAAAGGTTCTCTTAGCATGCACCAGTAACCAAAATGCAACCTCCGGTGGACAATAGCAGACTCCGAAATGAAACGCAGATTCAGAGTTCCACATGAGGTGGTTATTAATTTGCAAATAACATAAATATTACAAAGTTAAACATTAGGTGAGCAGGTTACATTGTAACCCCGTGTCCTAACAATATGCTACATGACAAGATTTAAAGTGCTAAGCAATTTGGCTTTTTGCACCAGACGAAACATGACAGAAATTTAAACACAGTCATTCAGAAGTACAGAATAGTGCACTTACTGCACTCCAACAATGGTAGGGTTTATAATCTAATTAATACATATTAAACCTCTTTAACATTATTAAATGTAGATGCTGAATCACTCATATGTGTTGGCTTGCACTGAGTCACAGTGCTAAAGTTTAATTTTTACTGGTTTATTTTATTTTCAAGATCTGAGGTGAACCATCTGCTGCTACTTTCAGTATATGGCAATAAATGTCATGTAAAATGGCATTCAAACCTGCATTATTATCATTTAACACTTAATAAAGCACATGAGGTGTACCTGAGGGGATCCTTCTCGGTTTTCCTGTTGTTCAGCTGTGAGAAATAGAAGCCGTTTCTAAAATATGAACTTCAGGTGTTGGTTAGAACAAAAACTATATGGAAAATATTCCCTCTATCATGTGCCATTGCTTTTATATAGAACACGGCTTAAATCGGCCTTTAGGCTCGATAGTTAGGTACACTTCTTTTGATATTGTCAGTCTGGCAACCTGCGCTTGCATGTGTTTTGAACCAGGTGTGAAATATCTAGTCCAACAACTGGGTGTAAAATTTACGTACTGCACCTTTAAATAAGTAGTTTGAACAAGCGACAACAACTTTTTTTTGAGTGCACACTGTAAAAAATGCTGGGTTCCTCACAATTCCTTCATGTTGTCCCAACACAAATTAAGTTACCTCAATCTTTTTTGCAAATGTAAGTCGATTGAACATAAAGCAATTAAGTTGTCACAAGTAAAAATCTCAAGAATTGTGTTTCAGCTCATTTGAAATAAGCAGTTTGCTCAAGCAGAAAATGTTTTTTTTGATTGTATGCTTGTCTCTGTCTTTCTGTAGATAAGCCTTTGAAGAAGCGCAAACAAGACTCTCACCCGCAGGAGCCTGGCGCAGCTGGCACAGCAGGTTCAGGCTCTGGGGCTCCAGGTGGAGGAGGAGGGGCTAATGCAGGTCACAGGCTGGCTCCACAGGAGGCCAGTGCTGCAGGCACCAGCGCCAGCCGGCCGGGTCTGCAGGTGAGCTTAGAGCAAGCAGGCAGAGTGGAGGACGACTGCATGGGCATGCCCATTCCTGCCAGCGAGGCCCAGCGCTGGCCTCAGGAGCCACAGGAGGGCGTCACCCCAAAGGCCCTCAAACACGAGCACGACCATGATCCAGAACACCCGCATTATGATGACAAACAGCCTGACACTCCACGCCAAAAACACAGACCCGGCGACGGAGGTGCACAACGAGCAGCAGTTCAATCCGGAAGTAAACCTGACGAGCTTCCTCCGTACATGCTGGGTGAAAACACGGGAGTGCTTAAGAATTTTACCATTCCCAAAATCAGGAAAGGGGAGCACGGAGGCGGTGATATTCCTGAAGGATGGAAGCAGCCCTGCGTGCGGCTAGAGAGGCTGGAAGCGGATGTGGATGTGAAGAAGAGCGTCAAGCCTGTGGTGGTTCTGCAGAAACTCTCCATCGATGAGGTACAGAGGCTGATGAAGGAGAGAGACTCGCGGGCCTCCAAGTCCGGCAAGAACAGACTGTCCTCTGGGAGATCTGGGAAAGGTAGGGGAACTCCTGTTGTCTTTGATTATTGCAGTTTGAATGATGGTG
>CAIGQQ010034685.1:94402-104546 GCA_903798035.1 Danio albolineatus
CAATGCTTATGCTTGGAATAAATGTATTTGTAGATTCTACGAGTGTTAGGTGAGAGCGCCATAGCTGTCAGGACCAAAGCCATGAAGTGTCTGTCTGAGGTTGTGGCTGTTGACCCCAGTATACTGGCCAGGGTAAGTACTGCAGCCGAACGAACACTTAAATAGCAAACCATGAAGCGACTTGAGTGTGTTTTCATGAGTGTTGTGTTATGTTTATCTTCGTGCAGTCTGATATGCAGCGTGGTGTTCACGGGCGGTTGATGGATAACTCCACCAGCGTGAGGGAAGCAGCGGTCGAGCTGCTGGGACGCTTTGTGTTGAGTCGACCTCAGCTGACGGAGCAGTACTACGACATGCTCATCGAGAGGATACTGGTATGACCGCTGTTTCTTTTTTTCTTTTTTTTCAACTTTATTTATAGAAATTTTTTCAAAAAATTTACAAATATCACACATTTTAGAATATTATTGTACATTGTTTTGACATAGAGGGAGAAGTAAACAAGGATCTAAATGATTGTGACAATTATTGACCCCCAAATATATTTGTATATTAAAATACATATATAGAAATAAAATTAAAACAAAAACTAAAAGAATAAAAAAGAATAAAAAAAAAAAAAACTAACAACCAACCAGAACAATTGTTTATACACCAAGCCTGGTCACGAGGTCCCATGAGAATGACCGCTGTTTCTATGACAATTTAAGTCGCAAAATGTAAACGATGCAAAGATTGCTGTCATGTTGTGGGATTTTTCTGTATGCACACTGTTCAATTTTTTCACAAGTGGCAGTAATTTCAATTACAGATCTGTTTATTTAAGCTGTCTATTCAACAATCTTGAGCAAAAAATTATTATTTCCAAAAATAAATAAATAAATTAAGCCGTACAACTGCATTGAATAATTTCTAGAGCTCCGAATTAGCCAGTTATTATGATTTCTGAAAGATCTTGTGACAATGAATTTGTTTGTCTAGACTTTATTAATCCCAAAGGGAAAGTCACAGCAGAACTCACCATATAAAAATAACAATAAAAATACATTTTAATTAAAACAATATAAATATAACAGTCAATAAGAATAATAAGACTGGAGCAATGATGCAAAAAATGTCAAAAACATTATACTAATGGAAAACAGTTATTTAAAATAGTAAAATATTTCACAATATTAATGTTTTTTATGGTATTTCTGATCATATAAATGCAGCTTTGGTGCGTATTTTGTTGTGCGTGTGCATTTTGATTATCTCAGCATTGTTAGCAATATTTGCTGTTTTAAAAGTTTATTTAGCTCACTTCATGTCTATTTAAAGGTAGTTAAACACAAATATGCGAGTCATGTTTATTCAAAATATGTTCATTTTATCTGGAAGTCTTGATGTTAAAACGGGGTGTCTGCAGAGTCTTAAAGTCTTAAGATGTATTAACTGTCAAAAATTAAGTTTTAGGCCTTAAAAAGTCTTAAATTCACAAATATTGTGTTGTAGGTCTTAAATCATCTTAAACCGGTCTTAATTTTAAAAGTTGTCGAAGTAAAGTTACTCAATTGGTCCAACACCTATCCGATCACCAACAATCCATCTAACTGAATTTTTTTTTTTTTTTTTTGCAAAGAGATGTTCATTTCACAACAGCTGTTAGATTTTTTTACAGCAAATTCTCTTTATTGAATTCTCTAATCAGGAAAAGAAAACTAAAACTACAATTACACAATTCCTCATGACAATAACAGCAATATATCCCTTTACATGATCTTCCATTTACACAAAAACTATTTTCAGAAGTAAGTGTGAGTGGACATAATAGTTATAAATAGGCATTAAACTTAAGGTTTTATAACTTGGAAAAAAAATAGTGTTAACAACTTGAGTTTTCTTGTTTTGACACATTAAAATATGTGGTTAAGAAATAACTACATTTGTTTTTTTTTCCTATTCCTATGGACCAGCTGGGCCATTACAAAAAAAACCTTAGTCTTTAGCCGCATATAAAAGTCTAAAATGTCATTCATAATGGTCTTAAAAGGGTCTTAAAAGTCTTAAATTTGACTTTATGAAACCTGCAGAACCCTGTAAAAGGATGAACCATTGTGTTGTCTTTTGGAGGAGGTAAAATTTGTGGTTTTTACTGTTGATCATCAGTAGCAGTGCAAAAACAGCTTAGTTTCTGGCTAAGCTATGGAGTATACAAATTTGACCTCTTCCCAACAGGGAAAACCACCAACAATCAAGAACCCATGATTATATGCTGTCATAGCTTTGCAGTTAAATAATGTGGTTATAATGAAAGTCAATGAAGCAAAAACAGCCACTGACATAACGAAAGGGTAGTCAATTTGAACAACTTAGATACATTTAATTGAAAGAGAAACACTGGTGTCGCTTTTTGATTTTGAAACATGCAGTGTTCATGCTAATTCAACAAAGTCAGAGCTTTTTGGACAGCATGTTTGTGGTGGTTAGTCTTGATGCTATGGTGTTATAATATATGGGAAACACTGATGTCTATCCTATGTGTGGTCTTTTAAGGACACCGGTATCAGTGTGAGGAAGAGGGTGATCAAGATTCTGAGGGACATCTGTTTAGAGCAGCCCAACTTCAGCAAGATCACGGAGATGTGTGTGAAGATGATCCGCAGGGTCAATGACGAGGAGGGCATCAAGGTGCTGCACCATGCTTTCTTTTTTCCAGCTCTTTTCGTTGTTGTGGTAGTTTTGTATGTTTGAACTGACAGTCTGTCTTTCTTTGCAGAAACTAGTGAATGAAACATTCCAGAAGCTGTGGTTTACACCCACACCCAACCACGACAAAGAGACTATGAATAGGAAGATTCTCAACATCACTGATGTGGTCAGTCCAATCCCAGTCTTATCTTCTCCAGCCAGATGTAAATAACGTGCTTAGCAGAGAGGGACCATCGTGGTGCGTTCACACCAGACACAGATGAAACGTCAAGCGCAAGTGATTAACATGTTAAGTCAATGCTAAGAGGTGATTAGATGTCCTGCGGCACTATTCATGCAAATGAGGTGGAGCGAATGACACTATTTGCATGAATACAGTGGTGCAAATTGAGTGTTTTGTGCATTTGATGCACAAATTGATCGAGAAAAGTCGAGAAAATCTGAACTTTGGCGGACATTTGCGTTGTGTACCAATTAGGAGCTTGCTCTTGTAGGGGTGTGATTATGACATAGTACTTGTTGTTGGTGTCCCGAAGGGAAATTCCTCCTGCAGACACCGGCTCATCAGAGCTCATCACACTTGGCTTGGCTCAGTTGGAAGCACCGTCATCTAGCTATAGTTTCTGGACGAGTTGATGAACTCACAGAGCTGGGCGCCCCTCTGAAAAGATCTAGCAGACTCAGACATGGCGCCAAATGAATCTACGCTGTTGTCCAGACTTCCTAAAGCACAGCTACTCTCTCAATAAAAATCCATGTTAGCCATTTAGCAAAGAAACTGGAGTCCAGACAGACAAAGAAACCAGGCAGACAGATGCCCCCCCTATTATGCGAATCCGCATTCGTTGTGAAGTCAATTTGACGTGCAAATGAAGCAAGTAAACTCAATGTTCACGCGTCTATTTATGCGTGTATAATGCGATTTATTCACGTAAGCCGCGTATGGTGTGAACGCCCTGAACTATTTTAAACCAATATTACAATTTTTACATTGTTGTTGGTTAGCACATCAGTTTAAGTACCTATTCCCACTATTAACTACTGGCTCATTACTAGGGTCACACGGAATCTGCACGCGCAGAATTCCGCAGATTTCCGCAGATTTTTAGCCCATCATTGATTCAGTTTATTTACTTGTGTAAATGTGTGTAAATGTATATTTAATCAGTTTTCAAATAAATTTTAGTAATATTATTGACTAATATGAAAAAATTCATGTGATTTATTTACAATACAGTTTGTAAAGTACTATTTTCGGTGTTTTAGTAGATATTTTATATGAGATACTTGCTTTGTTTACCAAATAAAGTGGATCTAGTTAGATTTGCATTGTAAACATTAAATAAAAGTTAATTTATTAAATTAATTTTTATTTCATATATTAAGATTTTAGTTATGATACTCCCAAAATTATTCCGCATGAATCCGCAGATTTTTAACAAAATACTCTGCAGAAATAGCAAAAAAATGTCCGCAGATTCCGTCTGGCCCTGCTTATTACCTAGATATTGTTAAGATATACCTGTTTATTAATACTTGACCAAAAATATGGTGTTATTCTATATCCCTAATTTTGATTACCTGATATCTTAACACAACTACTAAATTGCTTACTATTAATAATAATAATAATAATAATAATAATAATAATACATTTTATTTATATTGCGCTTTTCTCAGACTCAAAGCGCTAACAAGAGCATCAAAACACAATGGAACATGAAATACATAAAAAATAAAATGGACAATAAATAATATAAAATACAGATTAAAAGAAAACCTCATAAGTTATAAGCAATAATAAAAAGATGCGTTTTAAGAAGCTTCTTAAAACAGTCCAGGGAACTGGCGTTCCTGATGTGTATGGGAAGAGCATTCCACAATTTAGGTGCACGATAGGAGAATGCCCTACCTCCCATGGTGCTCAGTTTACAGCGAGGCTGAAACAAGGTGAGCCCAGAAGCGGAACGTAGATTACGAGAGGAAGAGGGTAGAGATATCAGATCACAGATATAATCAGGAGCAGAACCATGAACAGCTTTATAAGTTAAAATCAAGGTTTTAAAATCGATGCGTGACTTGACAGGCAACCAGTTTAACTGGTGGAGTACCGGGGTAATGTGAGAACGAGATGATGTGTTGGTTAACACACGTGCAGCAGAGTTTTGAACATATTGTAAAATCTTAAGTGAATTGGCTGGCAGACCCCCAAATAAAGAGTTACAAAAATCTAAACGAGACGTAATAAAAGCATGGACAAGCCTTTCCGCGTCTGGTGTAGAGAGAAAAGGGCGGATGCGGGCAATGTTGCGTAAGTGATAAAATGCAGTTTTTGTTAACTGTTTAATAAGGAGTTTGAGCTAATAGTCTTAATCATTGGTTTGTTAATAGCATGATTTATACATTAAATTATACATTTTTTTTTACAATATTGAAGAAGGCTTCGACAGTTCCCCTCTGACGCCTGAGATATTTTCACAGTTTTACACTTAACATTAACACTACCACCCTGATATTCATCACTATTTTCAACTCAGTTCAATTCAGCTGAAATAATTGTTGCTGTTTTTTATTTGTTTGTGTTTAACATTCCTATATATTTTGATGAATTATTTAAAAACTGTCAGACACACACAAAAAAAAGAGTTCAATTTAGCTGAAAAAATTGTTGCTGAGTTGAAAATAGTGCTGAATATTAATAAATTAAGTCTTCAAAATGAATAAAAATGTCAAACACGCATAAAAAAGCAACAATTAAAGGGATAGTTTATTTTAAAATGCAGGAAATGCAAGCTGCTCCTTTGAGGAAATTTCTGAATAGACATTAGCAATGAGAATCGCAAGCTCAGGTTTATTTGCAATGCATCAATCTTGATAAACATGAGCTGAACCATCGTTTTCAAGTGGTAATGAATCTCTTGCGCAGCGGAATTAGTAAAACAACTTTTTATTTTATTTTATTAGGTTTATCTTAGGTCAGACAATTGATACATAAAGATATACACGCTGATACAATTCACCAAACAAGAATTATCAGGAATACATAATTATAAATAAATATAAATAAACACTAAATAAATATTTAAATATAAGTGTATATATAAAAGGTAAAATACCACATATATACAGAAAATATACACACATATCATAAAATAAGAGTAATATATAATAAATAAATAATACAAATAAAAAAAGGAAATAAAAAGGCAATTAAAATATAGGTGTCTCCTTAAAGAACTTTAGAAAAGGACTCCAGACTTTCTGGAACTGTTCTGGCATTTGTTTTATTGTGAACTGAATCTTTTCCATTCTAAGAGCATGTAGGAAATCAAAAACCCATTGCTGATAAGAAGGGGGAGCTGATGACTTCCACTTCATTAAAATAAGTCATCTAGCCAGTAAAGTTGAATTAGTAAAACAACTTTAACGCTTTTACATCTCTTTGGCTTGTGTCCAGACTGAAAATTATCGGTGTTTTTTATTTATTTATTTATTTATTTTAGTTAATCTGATTGCAGATCCAATTTTTTTCCATCCAATTTTCTTTAAATATTTAATGAAATGTGCGTTGCGCCCTGTGGCTCACAAGGACGTAACAAAAAAGAGGGACACCCAAGAAAGCCAAAATTATACAACATAATTTATTAAAGAAACAATTTTAAACAATGTAAACATATGTAAATATAGTAGTCAGGAATCAGTGGTGTTTCAGATGTAGGTGTATGCATGATTATGTAATGTAGTGTAGCAGTGTTGGATGTACAAAATAATTGAATATAACAACACGAAACAAAGAGTCCAGTCCAAAGCAGCAGCCTCCTTCCTAATACCAGCCGTAGGATTTAAAGGGTCCAGAGCAGTAAATGACAGGTGTTTCCTATAGCAGTTGGATTGAGGCAGAGCCAACCCTCAATCCAAACCAGACAGATTCGTAGGTCATCGTTTTTTTTTTTTTTTATCAGTATAATTTAAGTTATTAAGTCTTTCAGGATTAGTTCTGCAAAGCATTTTTGATTTTGACTTTCAGCTAAGTGCATGCAAAGTTTTAGGAATAGTCCAGACCTAAATCTCTAGCATAAAAATGTCTTTTTGCTAAAATAAAGGCTGATTTTCTTCTTCTCTGTGCTTCAGGTATCTGCCTGCAAGGACACTGGCTATGACTGGTTTGAGCAGCTCCTGCAGAACGTAAGTGCTTTTGACTCAGATCCATTCCAGTCTGTCCTCCTCTAGTTTGGAGGCCTGTAGTGCTTCAATTAACTTTTTTGTTCTTTTTTTTTTTCAAGCTTTTAAAGTCAGAGGAGGATTCGTCCTATAAGCCGACCAGGAAAGCCTGTGTGCAGTTGGTTGACAATCTTGTGGAGCACATCCTCAAATATGAGGAGGCACTTGCAGGTATGCACAAATATTAAAAACACAGCAATTAAAGAAAAAAGTTTGTTTTTGAGCATTGCATTTGAGACAGCAGACTTTTATGGCTCATATAATAGGAAATAAAGCACACAACTTTATATTTGTAAATCAAAATGCTTTTCGTTGCATTTGCTGATATTTATTTGGCAAAAAGTAAAATGAAGTACACCTGGCAGCTTTTATTGTCAATAATTGCGGTTTTCACAGGCAAACATGAATTAAAGTTTGAATGCATTAGTTGTCACTCTGTCAGTATTCATTAGTATGTCTTTGTAAGATGAGATTTATCAGAATCCGAAAGAGCTTTATTGCTAAGCATGTTTGCAAACACAAGGAATTTGTCTTGATGGTGGGAGCTTCCAGTACTGTCTCAGAGTACAAAAATACAAACTTGGTGCAGACATAAATAGACAGCAGAAACAGAAATAAATATTGGTAGTAATAAAAAAAATAGAGAGAAGTAAATTATCAATTTCAAAAAAATTTTAATCATTTTTTTTACCAAATGGGCTTTCTTTAATGAAATGATTTAATAAATGTATTTTTCTTTTTAATTACCTGCTTAGTTTTATGTTGTCTGGCTTCATTCCAGCAAGTGTGTATCTTCTTTATCAAAAAATCATCTTTTTAAAGCTGTTTGAGTACTGAACTATGTAGTTATAGTGTGTCCACAGTCATATTGGAGAAATATAAACACAATAATTTTTAAAAAAAAATTTTCCTCGTCTCCTGATGTTAAAATAGAATCCAAATCCCTCACATTTTGAGGCCGACTGCAACTTCATGTTTTCACCGCCCACCGAATTGATTGACCGCCATGTATTTACATATTAATATATATACAATATATGTCTATATTAATATATATATATATATATATATATATATATATATACGTATTAGGGCTGTCAAAAATAGCGCGTTAACGCACGCCGATTAATTTAAAATATTGGACGCGTTAAAAAAATTAACGCATTTAAGGCAGTGGCAGATTTTTTGTTTATTTTCTGTTGAGGACGCTGTGTGTTCAGGGCCGGCGCGTCCACAGAGGCAACATAGGCGACCGACAAGAGCAGCAGAATAGTGAGCGAACCCCCCGGTCCTCACTTTAATCCGCGACACCTACCCCCTCCCTCCCGGTCCTCACGTTCATCCGAGAACCGGTCACTTTCTTTTTCGCTTTCGGGTTGAGGGCGGCGTGATCACCGTTCGCCTAGAGCACCAGTTCAGCTTGCTCCGGCCCTGCGTGTGTTTAATGAGAAAAGGAATATGGATAAAGGATAATATGGATAATATGGATCATGTAAATGTACTCAGTGAAAGTGCCAGATGATGTCGCAAGCTGTCAAAGACAGCCCATTCCTCTCCAAGTTGATTCCAAGCACCCTCAAATGTTTCATTAAGTTTGACGTGTTTCCCCCCCACACGCAACTTTTGTAAAGCGTCTGCTTCGCGTTGCTGTATCAGAATCCTTGCTTGAGAAATACAGCCATACTTTAAGAACCGAAGTCGTCCGTGGTGATGATTTGAAGGGAGTGCGCTGTACTGCGCGCTTTCTCTCTCTCTCTGTCTCTGTGTGTCTGTGTGTGCGCGTGCGTGTGTGTTGTCACTCGATAATGTCAACAGACTGGACTGGCTAAATGTTAAGGAGGACTAAGCAAAATTGTTTCTACTTTATAATTGTTATAATGTTCTCAACTCGCAAAACAACTTTACAATGAATACAATTGTTTGTATTCAATACTTTGTTTAATTTTTTTCCAATTTCCATATTTGCAATGCCTGTATTTTAGACTTTTTTGTAGTTCACTTAGAATCCAACATGGAAATAATTTTTGTTTGTTATTGGCATTGATTGTTTTAAAATTCAAATGGCACTTACATGCCTGTGTTTTTATTTCTGTAATAAATACGGCTTTTCGTGATTAATCATGATTAATCACAAACAAAAGTGTGATTAATCAGTTAATTTTTTTTAATCAAGTGACAGCCCTAATACATATATTAACATGTCTCTGTAGTATCGCATATTATCATATCCACAAGACAGGGCGTGCGCAAAGCATTCATTCATTCATTCATTTATTTTCTTTTTGGCTTAGCCCCTTTGTGCGCAAAGCAATTGGGATTAAAAAATCTTTTCAGCTCTCTGTGATTTATCAATCATCATCAAATGTGATCAAGAGTGAGGTTTACAAGTTTAAATGTTTTCAAAACAGTTCATGTTTGTAATGAATTACAATGCAGCTTTACTTCACCACCACAGCTGCATTTCAGTACAATTATAAAAGAAGGCGCTTCAATCCTGGTTTGTTGACGTTAAATCAGGTTTATTTTGTACATTAACATAACAGATATCCATACAGCAGTGGATATTAACGTGTATCCTGTCAAATTTGCATGCAAAGTTAAACATGCGTTTTGTGTGTACGTGTCTCCGATGTGTGTGTGTGTGTGCATGAACTTTGTAACGAAATTGTGTGAGACTCATCGCAGAAAGGCTTGAATTAATTCCACAACAAATACATCAAATAATCATTGGGAAAGTTCTTACTGTGGTATTTCTCACAAACGTTATATGAGATCTGCTTCCTCACTATGCTGTTTATCTGACACAGCCGAGGTGGAGATTGAGGCACGCTCTGACAGGCACGTGGGAACGGTGGGTGGGGAGAACTAGCATTAAAAACACAGCCCACAAAAACAGCGACATAGTGTTCAAAGCAGAAAATCCAAGATTCTGAAAGCTATAATAAATAATCTGATGGGTGTTTTGAGCTGAAACTTTACACACAAGTTCTGGAGACACAAAAGACTTCTATAAAATCTTGAAAAAGGGGTAAAATAGGTGCCATTTAAAATACAGTATTACTGAAATATCTGTTTTAAATTTAATCTGAATGAAAAAACAACTTATAAATATATTTTACAACAAAAAAAGCCTAAAAGTGGACATTTTTATAATTCTATCAAAAGTCCTTTTTTCAGTCAAGCCGAGTAGTGTATTGTTAGTAGAACGCTTTTATCTAATTTAGAGGCTTTA
>CAIGQQ010034685.1:104556-144200 GCA_903798035.1 Danio albolineatus
AAAATAATACAAAAGTATAAAAAGATATAAAAAAGATAAATGATGTAAATATAAAAGTAGTGTATTGTTAGTAGAACGCTTTTGTCTTATTTAGAGGCTTTATAAACGTGCAAATAAAATAATTAAAAAGTATAAACAAGATAAATGATGTAAATATAAAAGTAGTGTATTGTTAGTAGAACGCTTATATCTTATTTAGAGGCTTTATAAATGTGCAAATAAAATAATATAAAAGTGTAAAAACATAAAAAAAGGTAAACAATGTAAATATAAAAGTAGTGTATCGTTAGTAGAATGCTTTTATCTTATTTAGAGGCTTTATAAATGTGCAAAAAATAATATAAAAGTATAAAAACATATAAAAAAGATAAATGATGTAAATATAAAAGTAGTGTCATGTTAGTAGAACGCTTTTATCTTATTTAGAGATTTTATAAACGTGCAAATAAAATAATACAAAAGTGTAACAACATAAAAAAGATAAATGATATAAATATAAAAGTAGTGTATTGTTTGTAGAAGGCTTTTATCTTATTTAGAGGCTTTATAAACGTGCTAATAAATAATACAAAAGTGTAAAAACATATAAAAAAGATAAATTTTGTAAATGTTTAAGCAGTAAACTTCATGAACAACTTCACTTGTTCCATGTCCATGTCTTCACTTGTTGCTTTTTTCATAGTTTTCTATTGTGCTATTCATTAGTGTTGTTTCTCATCTATTTGTTGGTTAAATTATTGAATAGGGAATGAATGAAAGCAATGCAGGATTAAATCTTTAGAACAACCTTGCCAATTTATTCTTGCTGGTTTCCTAATGATTGTGGTTTTCTGTTGTGCGTGTTTGCAGAGCATAAAAGTGTGAACTCGACGCGGTTGGTGGCGTGCATCACCACGCTGTATCTGTTCAGTAAGATCAGAGCGCAGCTGATGGTCAAGCATGCTATGACTATGCAGCCCTACCTCACCACCAAGTGCAGTGTAAGTACACACTTCCTCTCTACATCAGTACATGCTCTTCACCGCTCTCTACAAGTGCAATATATCTGATGCTATTCTGCCATCTAGTGGCTGTACACTCCTAGTGAATGGGCTATATGCAGAGACTTTTGTTCATTAACTCTATATTGTAAGACTCCATTTGTTTACATTAGTTAATTGAACTAAAGTCACTGTAATGACAACTGCACTTATTAATCTTAGTTGATGTTCATTTCTTTATATAGTTGATGCCTAAGAACTAGGCCCACACGGAAACTGCGCTTGGGGAAATCTGCAGATTTTTAACCCATCATTGAGTCTATGTATTTACTTGTGTAAATATGTTTAAACTTGGGTAATATTTCAGTATTTAAATTAATTTCAGTTCTATTATTTAGACTAATATTAAAGTATTCATATGATTTATTTACAATACATTTTGTAAAGTCTAATTTTCTGTCTTTTAGTAAATATTTTATATGCGAGACCTGCTTTGCTTACCAAATAAGTGGATCTAATTGGAGTTGCTTTGTAAACATTAAATGAAATTTAAAAAGGTTTTATATTTTATTTAGGGTTTTATTTTTAAAGTCTTAAGTCTAAATTTAAAAAAATCGAAATTTTAGGCCTTGAAAGTCTTAAATTCGCTGTTGTAGGTCTTAAATATTTTTGCACAGGTCTTATTTTTCCGATGTCCATGTGATGCTACATCTAATGCTCATCTTAAATTCTTTTTTTGCTGTTGTTGCTTGGTTTTCGTGGTGTTGTAGCTCTTTATTTCACTAGTCCAAATGTAATTTGCGATATTACAACTACAAATGAGACCAACATGTAATAGTCAATCAGCTTTCTGTTATTAAATTCAGTGCGCACGGCGAATGTGACGTCATCACTGTTTTTGTGAAGGTTCGCTTTGGGTGCGCACGACATGATTTCGGTTGGCGGAGCTCACTAAATTTTGCGGCGCTACGTTTGATTTGAGTTGAATATGAAACACTTTTGAAGAGAAACTGGAACGACTGTACAGACATTTTTATGATCCGTGATCTTCATGCGTGATCGTAGAGATAACCAGATGAACAATAATTCTTTGCTAGAATTTGCAACAGCAGTGGAAAAGGAGGAAAGTTTTTGGAAAAGTTTGGAAAAAACGAGGGATAAGTTTGTTAAAAAGATTTTTAAAAAAGAGGCCATGCAAAAGTGGAGACCCAGGTGGTTTTAATATTACAGAATATGTTTTTCCACCATTCATAGGTTGTACACTGATGGATGTATTACAATTTTGATTTAAAACAATGTACTAGTTACAAACTAAAATTAAGTAACAAATTATGTCTTTGATAACTGGAACGGAATATTTGGACCTGTCGGTTTACAATATACCGATGGCCTATTTTTCTAGGCTTTATTGGTGATAATGGTCTGGAATGTTGGATTATTATTGCCTTTTAGCTTATAAGTAGAGGACAGAAACTAGTCGGACAGTAATGTGTGAATTGTTGAGTGGGCAAAATAAAAAAAAAGTCAGTATTTTTAGGCTGGTCCGTTTCGTGAGGTGCGCGATGTGGTGCGCGATCAGCCTTAAGATGTTTGTTTGTTTGTTTATTTCTGCATTTATTAATCTTTTATTTCATATACTAAGTTTTTAGTTACGATACTCCCAAAATCATTCCACATATATCCGCAGATTTTGTACCAAATTCTCAGCAGAAATAACAAAAAATGTCAGCAGAGTTCGAGTTAATAACTAATAAAATGTAGTTAAGCATATAACTATACACGTGTAACTAGGGCTATTTTATTCATTCATTCATTTTCTTTTCGGCTTAGTCCCTTTATTAATCCAGGGTCGCCACAGCGGAATGAACCGCCAACTTATCCAGCATTTGTTTTACGCAGCGGATGCCCTTCCAGCCACAACCCATCTCTGGGAAACACATCCATACATCCATACATTCTCATTCACACACATACACCATGGACAATTTAGCCTACCCAATTCACCTGTACCGCATGTCTTTGGACTGTGGGGGAAACCGGAGCACCCGGAGGAAACCCACGCAACCACGGGGAGAACATGCAAACTCCAAACAGAAATGCCAACTGGCCCAGCCGGGGATCGAACCAGCGACCTTCTTGCTGTGAGGCGAACGTGCTACCCACTAGGCCATCGTGGCGTAGGGCTATTTCTCAATGTTGTATTTTAATGTATTTACTAACGTTTACTAATAAGCCTTATTATATTATTATTACTATTAGAAATTTGTTTGCTGTTGTAATTTCATTATTTTGCATCTTATTTTAAAACATTTATTTATCCTAAACATGCATATACAATTAAGCTACGTATTTACAAAGTAAGTAACAGTAATACCAGGGCCAGACAGAATCTGCTGACATTTTTTGCTGTTTCTGCTGAGAATTTTGAACAAAGTCTGCAGATTTATGTGGAATGATTTTAATCATAACTAAAAACTTAAAAAATTAAACCTTTTTAACTTTTTTATTTCATTTTTAGAGTGTAGTTCCACTTATTTGTTAAACAAAGCAAGTCTCTCATATAATATATCTATTAAAAGACAGAAAATATGACTTTACAAACTGTATTTTAAATAAACCATTTGAAAATTTTTATATTAGTCTCAATAATAGCAGTGAAATTAATTTCAAAACGGAATAATTTTACATTTGCACACATTTACACAAGAAAATACATAGACTCACTGATGGGCTAAAAATCTGCAGATTTCTGCACACTCAGATTCTGTGTGGTTATTGTACCTGTTAATGTACCTTTTTGCAGCTTAGGTTAATGTCGTGATAAATGTATATGTCATGATATAAAAGATTCAGCAATTAATCACAACAAGAACATTTGATACCTGCATAAGCCTAATCAGGAGGTTTTCTTTGGTCTGTTTTCCAGTGTTTATTTACGATGTGCGTCTTTTATTTATTTTTGTAATTTTTTTTTGCACAGTCTCAGAGTGACTTCATGGTGATTTGTAATGTTGCGAAAATCCTGGAGCTGGTGGTTCCTCTGATGGATCATCCCAGCGAGAGCTTCCTGACCACCATTGAAGAAGACCTGATGAAGCTCATCCTAAAATATGGCATGACCGTAAGTGATTTGCTTAATCGTTCGATTTTCTTATTGGACAGACAACAATCAGTACTCTCTCGTAAACCGTTTTTAAAGCAATGGTGAAAGTGTTCATTTGTATAATTATGCGTAAAATTAACTACTTGTTTGTTGTGCATTTGTTGATGTTGCATAGCCTAAATTTAATGTTTCTTTAATATATGTTTACTAAAATAAAATGTAATCAAAGTTTTAACTTTATTTACTGCTTCTTGCGATGTTGTATTTTGTTTTAGTTTGACTGTGCGTAAGAGTAAAACTGAAGTGAAACTAATCAAATAGACAGACAAAAAAGTAAATGAACAAAACTTTACTATTGAAATCAAAACAGAAAAAAAAATCATATTTCAAAATTTATTAGTTTATTAAATGTATATTTTTTTTATTTTGTTTGACAAACTATTGCACTATGATTGGTCACACGCTCAACAGAAAGGGCTGCGATTTGCTCTAATGCTCTGGTGTTGTTCAGCGATGAGTGACTGAAAACGGATTAGCTGATCTATGATAGACGCGAAGGAGAAAACTCACTCTGCAGACACGCTTGTGTCTGGATCCGTAAGTATTGCTGTAACAGCCGAGAGGAGAGGAAACGTTATATCACGCCAGTAGGTCAAATGTCCACAGTGAGAGAGAAATTGAGTTTACTTTCATTTTCTCAATCGCAGTGAAATAGGGGCTTCTGTTGTAACTTCAGCATCAGTGAAAGACTGTCCAGCAAACACACACGCAGTGAATTGTGCAGTTTCTGGGTTTTAATTATTTACACTTGCCTCCCTCGCCATAGTATTCTACTGCAATATACCGCATATGAAATAAATAATGTGAATACGTAATAACCAGTTATGATCTATTACTGAACCTACATTAAGGTCAATATAATTATCCCATTTATGAAATTATTATTTTAAGTTATTGTTATTATTTTAAGTTAAAATAGACACATTCTGCTTCACACAAGCACGTGCAGGCTAGGCATGGGACGATGACCGTTTTCAAGGTATACCGCGGTTTGGAAAAGTCAAGGCTTTAAAACCGCCAAAATTTTCTGCTATACCGTTCCCAAGGTATGAGTAAGATGTTTTTATTCATTTTTTTTTTTGTTTCGTTTTGTTTTTAGGACAACAGTACCTCCGGCAGGAAAGATATGCGAAGATGCTGTTTTAAATGATAAAGAAATCTGTGTTTATGAAACTAATGAAGACAGCAAGAGTCAATGATTCATTTTCAATATTTAGCCTGACTTGTTTACTGCTCCAAAATACTTTAAATGTTTCTCAAAATCAAATATATTGTGTTCAAAGAGGAAAAAAGGTTTTGTTTTTTAACCAGACATTTAAAAAGAATATATTTTAGAGCAGTAAACACAATACTGTCATAATGTGAAACAGTGATATTTTTAATCCAAGGTTATCATACCATCAGAATCTTATACCGGCCCATGCCTAGTGCAGGCCATGGTTTTTGTTTGCATCTTTACAACATACTTTTTCGGCCGTGTTTGTTTCAGTGATAAATCTTTCTGGCAAAATCCTGGCCTAATATGCGATGTGTCCCTATTAATTAACCTAGTTGAACCTTTAAGTTACACTTTAAGCTAAAAAACTAGTGTCTCGCGAGATAACTAGTCAAATATTATGTGCTGTCTTCATGGCAAAGACAAAAGAAATTAGTTATTAGAAATTTGTTATTACGGTGGCGTAGTGAGTAGCTCGTTCGCCTCACAGCAAAAAGGTCGCTGGTTCGAGCCCCGGCTGGGTCAGTTGGCATTTCTGTGTGGAGTTTGCATGTTCTCCCCGTGGTTGCGTGGGTTTCCTCCGGGTGCTCCGGTTTCCCCCACAGTCCAAAGACGTGGTATAGGTGAATTGGGTAAGCTAAATTTTCCGTAGTGTATGTGTGTGAATGTGTGTTTGTATGTTTCCTAGAGATAGGTTGCGGCTGGAAGGGCATCCGATGCGTAAAAATATGCTGGATAAGTTGGTGGTTGATTCCGCTGTGGCGACCCCGGATTAATAAAGGGACTAAGCCGACAAGAAAATGAATGAAATTCGTTATTACAACTTGTTTAAAAATGTGTTTCTTTGTTAAACAGCGCTTGTGAAAATCTGTTATGTTATAATAATGTGGATCGTCCCAGAAATGCTTTTGCATACTTTAAATGGCAAGTGTTTTTCTCTCTTTCTCTGTTTGCTCCAGGTTGTCCAGTACTGTGTGAGCTGCTTGGGTGCGATCGTGAACAAAGTGACCCATAACTATAAGTTTGTTTGGGCCTGTTTTAACCGTTATTATGGGGCTTTGACTAAGTTAAAGATCCAGCATCAGGAGGGAACAAACAGCATGGCGTTGGCTGCCACCAAAGCAGCCCTGCTCAGATCTCTGTTCACCGCCGGCGCGCTCTGCAGACACTTCGACTTTGATCTGGAGCAGTTCAAGGGCACTACTAAGGTAACACAACCTTCCTAGATGCATACTGTTGAAGTCAGAATGATTAGCCCTACAGGTACAGGTGGGATAATAATTCAGGAGGGCTAATAATTCTGACTGTAAGTATATAGAAATCTTAAGGGTTTGCTTGCAGCTTTGTATGACATGTAGCTGTTGCTCATTAGGTTTAACAAACACAAACAGACTTTTGGTAACTTTAGTTTATTTAATAATTGACACCCTTTACCACTGGCTTATTATCTGCCTAATATTAATACGTTAACTGGTTATTAGTAATTATAATATATGATCTTATTCTACATCCCTAATCCTACCCAATACCTAAACCCAACTACTTTCTTGCTAGTTGTTAATAAGCAGCTAATTAGTAGTTTGTTAGGCTAAAAGTATTAGTTAATGCTGTGTTCATGGTTTGTTAGTAATGTGAATTGTACATTAAAATAAAGTGTGACCAGACTTTCAAATAGTTGGCAAGCTTTCTGACAAGCTTTCTAACATTAACATGATATATTTAGTGTTCTTAAAACTAAGCTTGTCATTACAATAATAGTTTGTTTGTTTATTTATTTATTTTGGTTTGTTTTAAATATTAATCAAATATTGGATTTTATTATTATTTTTTTAATTTATTATTGCATTTGCTGCAATGTTTTGTCATTTATGTTTATCTGTAATATTTAAAAATGTTGCTTGTTTTTGGCAGGTGGTTATAAAGGAGAAGGTTCTGGAATTATTACTGTATTTCACTAATCATGAGGACGAGGAAGTTAAATGCAAAGCCATCATTGGGTTGGGTAAGAGGACATGCTCGTTTAGTTTTTTTAGTTTTAGGATTATAATGCTTTATATTTCTTGTTTAAAGTTTTTTAATGTGCCTTTCGTCATTTTTATTTATTTAATATGTATATATCGTTTTTTGAATATTACTATTTTAACTATTTTCATTTTAGTCATTTTAAATTTAAGCATTTTTTTTATCAATTACTAGCTTTTTAAAGTTAACTATAGTAACAATTACAATGTAGAACTGGGTGTTGCTTGCTTTTTTAGGATCACAGTTGCCTATTTTCTCAGCTTTTTGTTGCAGAACATGCTCTCTTGTAGAATAATGTAATATACTGCATAATTGGTCTGTAATTTAATAATAATAATAATAATAATAATAATTAAGTAAATATTCATTGTATAAACATCGTAATAATAATAATTTCTTTAATTTATATAGCACTTTTCTGGACACTCAAAGCGCTTAACATATTTATAGCAACCCCAACAATGAGACATGTTCACTTATAACCTTTCCATCAATCCTCTTTCATTTTCCTTCTCCTACAGGCTTCCTGTTCATTATGCACCCGAGTCAGATGTTCGTTCCTGAGGTGAAGACTCTGTATAACGGGCTTCTGTCTGATAAACGGAGCTCCATCACACTGAAGATCCAGGTGTTGAAGAACCTTCAGATGTACCTTCAGGAAGAGGATACTCGCATGCAGGAAGCAGACAGAGAGTGTGAGTGTAGCTCAGCTTTTTAACATTTCCTGTATGATGATGTACTTTAATGCTTCCAGGATTTACAGATTCCTTATTCTCAGAATTTAAGTCCAGTAGTTCTTGAGTTCAATTATTCTTGCTTTTCTTTAAGTCCAGTGGTTCTTGAGTCCAATGGTTCATTGGTTTTCTTTATTTAAGTCAAGTGGTTCTTTAAGTTCAATGGTTCCTGAGTCTAATGGTTCTTGAGTTTTCTTTAAGCCAAAATTTTTTAAGTCGAGTGGTCCTAAATTTAAGTACAGTGATTCTTGAGTTTTCCGTAAGTCCAGTGGTTCTTGAGTCCAGTTGTCATAAATGTAAGGCCAATGATTCTTGAGTTTTCTTTAAGGCTAGTGGTTCTTAAGTCAAGTGGTGCTAAATTTAGGTACAGTAATTCTTTAGTTTTATTTAAGTCCAGTGGTTCAAGTTCAGTGATTTTGGAGTCCATTGGTTCTTGAGTTTTCTTTAAGTCAAAAGGTTCTTTAAGTCCAGTGGTCCTAAATTTAAGTACAGTGATTCTTGAGTTTTTCTTTAAGTCCAGTGGTTCTTAAGTACAATTATTCTTGCGTTTTCTTTAAGTCAAGTTGTTCTTTAAGTTTAGTGGTGCTTGAGTCCAATGGTTCATTGGTTTTCTTTGTCAAGTGGTTCTTTAAGTCCAGTGGTTCTTGAGTCAAACGGTTTTCTTTAAGTCAAAAGGTTCCTTTAAGTCCAGTGGTCCTAAATTGAAAAAAAATAACTCTTAATTATTTAATAACCGATTATTTCATTTATTTATTTTTTGCCCTCATAGTTCACTGACGGGTTTTGTACGATAAATATGCTCACATATTACTAGTGAGAAAGTTTGGAATGAAGGGTGCATTACTTGATTTTAAAATAATTGAAGCAAACACACACCATCTACTGTCTATGATTATTTATTGAACATTAAATAACTTGCTCTTTTTCTCAAGCTATTTTCAGTGTTTTTCATATTAAAAGTAGAAAATAAGCAGGATCTCTTCTAAATGTAGTGTAAAGTAAGGTTCAAGAATGGGTCCATCGTCCTACTTGACCAGAGATCAGATGTGGCTGCAAAGTGGCAGAAGAACAAATCAGCCTTAGTGGAGCAGGGTCACGTCGTAGGAAAAAACTTTGAAAAAATCATCCTGGAAAAATTTTAGGTTAAATCATAGGTTCTGAATGTCGATTTCGATTACTTTTCAATTAGTCACCCAGCCCTATTTTGAGTCCAGTGGTTCTTGAGTCCAATGGTTCATTGGTTTTCTTCAAGTCAAGTGTTTTTTTGAGCTCAATGGTTCTTGAGTCTAATGGTTCTTGAGTTTTCTATAAGTCAAAAGGTTCTTCAAGTCCGGTGGTCCTAAATTTAAGTACAGTGATTCTTGTGTTATCTTTCAGTCTAGTGGTCCTTGAGTCAATGATTTATTGGTTTTCTTTAATTAAGTCAAGTAGTTCTTCAAGTTCAGTGGTTCTTGAGTCCAATAGTTCTTGAGTTTTCTTTAAGTCCAGTGGTTGTTGAAAAAAAATAAACAATACAATGTTTGGGAGAATGTTGCTATGAAGTTAGTAATTTTAAGCCATATAAATGAGAAAAAAGTTCTGTAATATCCTGAGAGGACTTGTTTTGACTTACGAGAACTTGCACCAAGCTACCAAATGTTCTGTTAATGACTATGAATTCCACTCTTTAATGAGACTTGTGTTTGTGCATTTACAGGGCAGAAACTGTCGAAGCAGGAGGATCTAAAAGAGATGGGTGACATCTCCTCTGGTATGAGCAGCTCCATCATGCAGCTTTATTTAAAGCAGGTGCTGGAGTCGTTTTTCCACACACAGTCCAGTGTACGACACTTTGCTCTCAATGTCATCGCTCTGACCCTCAGCCAGGGGCTCATACACCCTGTACAGGTAAACACATAATCATCTTAAACTGTTTTAGAGGTTGATCTTTTATGTGTGATTTATTGTTGTTTGTCTTTTCATTATAACAAACACATAATTTTAGAAAACTGATTTTTAAAAAAAATTCTGTATATGCATCTGATAATTGAAGTTTTAAAGCAATAACCTCTCTTTTAAATAGTAGCTTATTCCTGTGATTCCGATCCCATTTATCAATTTTGCTGCTTAAGTTGTTTGAAAAAAAAAGAAAAAGTTCCTAGTAGTGCAATGGATCACAAATCAATGTTCGGATCACATGTTTTCTTTTTGTCATGGATTAGACCATTTTTTGGATTAACCAAAAAGAGAAGGAGACTAATATAATTAGCTTTTTCGAGTGTCGTTAAATTCATATGATGGTGATTTTAATCTTTACCATAAACATCAGTGGTTACATCTAAACTATAAACCATTATACCAGTACTACAGTGCTATTTAACTGTTTTTAACTTCATAACTAACTCAAAAGATTAAAAACTG
Source organism: Danio albolineatus (assembly GCA_903798035.1). Classification (NCBI taxonomy): domain Eukaryota; kingdom Metazoa; phylum Chordata; class Actinopteri; order Cypriniformes; family Danionidae; genus Danio; species Danio albolineatus. Next base: position 115,072 of record CAIGQQ010034685.1, read on the forward strand.
AATCTCTTTCTTGATATTTGCGTTTTTCAAACACAGATTTGAATGCAAATCAAAGGATTTATAAGCGTAAGGAAATCACCATCATTTATAAGCGCAAGGAAATCACCATCATTTATAATTTATGTTGCGTGGTTGTTGAGATCTCGATCTTTTAATGATTAACCGTGCAGCTTACACTGAATGCATTAATGCAGGCTAAACAAGTAGTGACAGAAAACACCTTTAATAACCTAAGAAACCCAGCACATCCTGAATTACCTACCACAACTTCCTCCATCATTATATTTTACAGGTAAGCCTAAACGCTTTCGTGCATGTGATTTGAATGAGGCAAGAGGCGATCTCTCTGTGATCGTTACACATTTAGGATTAATCTACAAGTAAAACAAATTATTAATCCTCAGGCCTTGTATGTTTCGAATCGTGGCTTGTGATCCGTATGAATCAAGGATCAACCGTGATCTTTTACACCCCTATTTTTTTAACATTCTTTATTGACATTTACATAATCAAACCATAGTTTTGAATTTTTGCTTCATTTCCGAAAAAAAGAAAGAAAAACTCAAACTTATTAAAATGGTAGTATTATTATTATTTCATAATAACATCTAACAAATTTGGTCATACTTTGAGGCATGATCAAGATTGCTCTTTGTGTCACAGTTTAATTTATTTAAATCCATTCCTCATTTTCCATCACAATCAACAAAAAAAAGGGGCATGTCTGGGTTTAGTCCAGCTCATCACTGTCACAGCATTGGCGTTGGCAGCAGAACTTGCACACTAACACCGACTCGTCACTTTTCCTTCACAGTGTGTGCCATATCTGATCGCGATGGGCACAGACGCAGAGCCCACCATGAGGAACAAAGCAGACCAGCAGCTGGTGGAGATTGATAAGAAGTACACTGGATTCATCCATGTGAGCATCAATCCACACACCTTGGCATACGTTACATCATTTGCATGTATGAAATTATAATTTGGATCATTCAGGTTTACTATTCCTCTTGATCAAATGCATTCTAAATTTGGTCTCTCATGGTGCAGTCTTGATCAGGGAGACAAAGCTAAATGCCTAAATAGGAAGCTAGAAGGATCTGGTTTAGGGATATATGTGCTTTTATACAAGGGTTTAATATTTCAAATGTATATGGAAGCAATTACAATATATTAGCATATAATATATATATGTATTTAATATTCTATATTTATTAAATTTGGTAAATGTTTGGTACTAATTTACTTAAAGTGGTGTTCATTAGACTGTTATGACACTTCATGGATGTGAATGAGATTTTTTGTGTGCTTATAACAACTATCATTGTGTCATTTACTCAGTTGTGTCATTTTAAATGCAGAGATGACATTGTTTGTTATAACAACTTGACATTAATACATCAAAACCAGTCTTTATCTTTGTCACGACAACTTGACATTATCAAGACAACATAACTGGTCATATCTGTCATAAACATGATTGTCATGATGAGGTACAAGGTTCCCACGCTTCTTGAAAATGCTTGATTTTCAGACATATAAATTCAAGGCCTGGAAAGTGCTAAAAAACAAACACGGGTCCTTGACAGTGCTTGAATTTAAAGTTTAGTGTGCTATTTCAGCAATTGTACTGTGCTACTTTCAGTGGTGGACAGAGTAATGAAAAATGATGCTCCAGTAAAAGCATTGTTACTTAGTATCATTACTGTGGTGCAAGTAGAGTAGAAGTATCTGTTGGAAATAATACTATATGTATAAGTAAAAGTAGACCTTTCAAATGTACTCAAGAGTAGTGAGTATTAGGCTGTAAAAAGCTGGTTCATTTACAATTAATTTGTGTATTTGTGTAAATAAGACGTTAATATTAGGTTAGATTTAGGTTGTTACGTCAGGTGACCAAATTTCAATATCTAGCCATCATCTAAGGGCAATCTTATATTGATCTCCAATAATGACATCAAATGACGTTGATATTTGTTTGATTTTAGGTTGTGTTGGAAAGTGACCAAAGTCCAAGGTCGAACCAACATCTTAAATTATATTAACGTCAAAAACTGACCTTTATTTGTCAGGTATGGCAACCAAAATACGTCTGATAGACGTGAGTGGTAGCGTCCACACAACATCAAGCTGTAACATTATTAGACGTTGATATTTGGTTGATTTTAGGTTGAATGTTGACGTTGGCCTGACATTAAATTCTGACATCAAACCGATTTTTATTTCCAAATAAAAGGCAATGCCCCCACAACATTGGGGTACAATGTCAATCTAATGTCATGTTGACGTCTTGTGCCTGCTGGGTGCTTAAGACCGCTTCGGTCATCATACAGTAAACATCTGTCATCTTCTCATCAGTGACATGCATCTAAAAAGTCTCTGGGTAAAGATTTTGGACATCTTCTTGGACATTTTTAATGCTTCCAAATGGTTTGCTGCAATTATAAATTGCCCATGTCTTGAGGTAGTTCATTATGATGTGATTTACCTTCCATGTGTGATTTGATTGGACAGGAATCACAGGAATGATTTTTCTAATCCCCATAGACAGGAAGAAATAAAGTAGTGGCTGTAGGTTGAAGGAAAGTAGTGGAGTAAAAGCACCAATGCTGCACTATAATCGTACTCCCAAGTAAACATTTTTAAAACTACTTAGTAAATTACAATTCCTGAGAAAAACTACTCAATTACCGTAGTTTGAGTATTTGTAATTTGTTACTTTACACCACTGGCAACTTTCAAAAACTGAACGAAAAACTAAGAAATTGTTGATTTTAAAATCTTAAATTTCAATCTTGAACACTAACTATGAATATATTCATTTGATCAATACTTCAGAAACTGCCTTCAAATATTGCCTGGATTTAAGTCAACTAATTGTATTAAAGTTCTTTGAACATGACTTTAAAATGATTGTTTAAAAAGGTCAACATTTTTAAAAATGACATTCAAAACATCATCATTATGACATTTTAATGTTAAGTATAAGTGAAATGTTAAGTACAGGAAGGACTTTCATGGTGATATATATGCAGGGGATGTGAATTACAAAGGTGCTCGATTTAAAATATTAGTGATTTAAAAAGTCCTTTAATTTGGTGTCCGTGAAAGAGTGGGAACCCTGGAGAATACTTTTCTGATCCTGTTTTCAGTGGAACAAGCTGTATTTGACATTACTACATTTAATTCATTACTTGTGTCAAATCATTTTTACCAGCGTCATTCATTTTAATGACGTTTTAATGACAAATTGAGCTGTAGATAAGTTCAAACAAATACTCATGAGCGACACGGTGGTGCAGTAGGTAGTGCTGTCACCTCACAGCAAGAAGGTAGCTGGTTCAAGCCTCGGCTGGGTCAGTTGGCATTTCTGTGTGGAGTTTACATGTTCTCCCTGTGTTCGTGTGGGTTTCCCTTTGGTTGCTCCGGTTTCCCCTACAGGCCAAAGATTTGCGGGACAGGTGAATTGGGGAAGCTAAATTATCCGTAGTGTATGTGTGTGAATGAGAATGCATGGATGTTTCCCAGAGATGGGTTGCAGCTGGAAGGGCATCCGCTGCGTTAAACAAATGCTGGATAAGTTGGCGGTTCATTCTGCTGTGGCGATCCCGAATTATTAAAGGGAGTAAGCCGAAAAGAACATTAATGAATGAAAGAATAAATACTAATGATGCTGTTATACAACTCATGATACATTTATAATGGCTTTATGAGCATTTTGTTGACAAGTTTAGTTGTCTCGGTAGTGTCAAGTTGTCAGGGCAATGACAAAAACAGGTTGTGATGTATTTATGTCAAGTTGTTCTGACAAACAATGTCATCTTTGCATTTAAAATGTCATAAAAGAGCGAATGACACTCAGTGACAGCTGTTAAAAGCATACATGAAATCTCATGCGTCATGTCATGATTATAAAGGTTTAATAAGCACCCCTTGAAGTAAAGCGTTACCTGTTAACTTTCAGAATGCCCAAAAAATACAAAAGGAAAGTCAAAATACAGCTCACTGTGGTTTATTGTTACATGACTTGCCTGTTTTTATGACATAACTGCATGTATTCCCCTACAGATGAAAGCTGTAGCAGGGATGAAGATGTCGTACCAGGTGCAGCAGGCCGTCTTTGGATTAGCCGGGTCTGTGATCCGAGGTTTCCGTCAGGATGAGTCCAATTCAGCTCAGTGTTCGCACCTCTACAGCATGGTCCGCGCAAACAGACAACACCGGCGAGCGTTTCTCATCTCGCTGCTCAACCTCTTCGACGACAGCTCGGTTAGCATGCTTTCGTGTGTCTGTCTGCCTCTCCTGTCTGTCTGTGGCTCATTGTTCTGACGTTTAAACTGACCTTTTTCCATCTGTCTTTCCGAGCAGAAGATGGAGGTGAACATGCTGTTGTTCATCGCTGATAATCTGGCCTACTTCCCCTATCAGAGTCAGGAGGAGCCGCTGTTCATCATGCATCATATAGACATCACACTGTCTGTGTCGGGGAGCAACCTGCTGCAGACCTTTAAAGAGGTAAACGTGCTCAAGAGCGACTGTCTGGTCGTTACAGTCTGCATGGATTGTTTCGTGAGTGTGTCTCAGGGTAATACGGATTCATAAACAAGTTTTATTTGAAGCATGGGGCAAACTTTTGAGTGTCCGTGGGGGAAAGCGATATTGCTATTGCACCCAAAAATGAAAATGTACTCACTATTTAATCCCTTTCAAGTGTTTACAAGCCTTTATGAGTTTCTCTATTCTGTTAAACACTATTGAAGATATGTTGAAGAAATCTGCAACCATTGACTGTTTTCTCCTCCTAAAATGGTTTTAAACCTTTATTAGCTACTTATTTTGTTGAACATTAAAGAAGATATTTCGAAGAATGCTGAAAACCTGTAACTATTGACTTCTATAGTAGAAAACAAATCCTATGAAAGTCAATAGTTACAGGTTTTCTGCATTCTTCAAACTATCTTCAATAGTGTTCAATAGGAAAAAGAAAGACAAACAGGTTTGGAGCCACTAAAGGGAGAGTAAATTAAGACAGAATTTCCTGTTTTGGCTTAATTATATCCATTTAAGGCCTATTTCAATAATAGCTATTTCCCATCTACATATTTATGCTGATTATGCAATATCACATAGAAAAACTTAAAGGGACAGTTCACTCCACAGTGAAAATCTACTCGCAGTTTACTCACCCTAAAATGGTTTTAAACTTTTATTAGCTTCTTTATTTTGTTGAACACTAAAGAAGATATTTTGAAGAATGCTGAAAACCTGTAACCTTTGACCTCCATAGTGGTAAACCGATCCTATGAATGTCGATAGTTACAGGTTTTCTGCTTTCTTCAATAGTGTTTAATAGGGAAAAAAAAGACAAGTAGGTTTGGTAAGGGTGAGTAAATTATGATATAATTTCCAGTTTTGGGTTAATTATATCCATTTAAGGCCTTCAAAGCTACTTCAATAATAGCTGTTTCCCAACTACATATTCTTATGCTGATTTTGCAGAAAAACTTAAAGGGACAGTTCACCCCAAAGTGAAAATCTACCCGCACTTTACTCACCCTCAAATGGTTTAAACTTTTATTAGCTTCTGATTTTGTTGAACACTAGAGAATATCTTTAGAAGAATGCTGAAAACCTGTAACCATTGACTTCCATAGTACGATAAATAAGTATGGGGCAAACGTTTGAGTATCCATCAGTGAAAGCACCATTGCTCAATTTAAAGGGATAGTTCACCCAAAAATAAACTTTACTCACTATTTAATCCTGTAAAGGGTTTACAAGCTTTTATGAGTTCCTTTTATTCTGTTAAATACAAAAGAAAATATTTTAAAGAAAGTTGAAAGACTTCCACAGTAGGAAAAGTCAATGGTTACAGGTTTTCTGTACTTCAAAATATCTTCAATGGTGTTTAATAGAAAAAAGAAAAAATGAAACAAGTTTGGAACAATTAAAAGGGAGAGTAAATTATGACAGAATTTTCAGTTTTGGTTTAACTATATCCATTTAAGGCCTACTTCAATAATAGCTGTTTTCCATCCACATATTTATATCCTCATTCAATATCACGTAGAAAAGCTTAAGGGGACAGTTCACCCAAAACTTAATGTACTCGCGGTTTCCTCATCCTCAAGTGCTTAAACCTTGTTTAGCTTCTTTATTTTGTTGAACACCAAAGCAGTTATTTTAAAGACTGCTGAAAAGCTATAATAACCATTGACTTCCATAGTAGGATGAAGAATTTCCTGTTTTGGCTTAATTATATCCATTTAAGGCCTATTTTAATAATAGCTAACATATTTTTATGCTGATTATGCAGTATCATGAAGAAAAACTTAAAGGGACAGTTCTACCCAAAGTGAAAATCTACTCGCAGTTTACTCACCCTCAAATGGTTTTAAACTTTTATTAGCTTCTGATTTTGTTGAACACTAAAGAAGATATTTCGAAGAATGCTGAAAACCTGTAACCATTGACTTCCATAGTACGATAAAGAACTTATTTGATGTATGGGGCAAACTTTTGAGTGTACGTGAAGCAAAGCACTATTGCTCAATTTAAAGGGATAGTTCACCCAAAAATGAACATTTAATCACTATTCAACACCCTTAAAGTGTTTACAAGCTTTTATGAGTTTCTGATTGAGGAGATGTTAAAGAAACCTGTAACCATCAACTTCCATAGTAGAAAAACGGATCCTATTCAAGTCAATGGTTACAGGTTTTCTGCTTTCTTCAAAATCTCTTCAATAGTGTTTTAATAATTCAGCTGATAGTTCTGGCTTAAACTCATTTGCATAAATTGAATCAGAAGAGGGTTATATAAAAACAATAAAGTTGTTTTTTTGTACCCAGTCTCTGGTTAAGATACCAGGTAGGAAAAGCAGGAAAAGGAGACGACGGCGGAGACGACCACAACGCCAGCAACCACCACCACCACAACAACAACAACAGCAGAACGGCTCAGAGGAGGAGAGAGGAGCACAGGACGAGGAGAGGGAAAGACATAGTGGAGATGAAGAGTTTGATGATGATGATTTCGAGGAGGATGAGGACGGCCATCGGGTGAGGAAGCCCAAGCCCACAGAGGAAATCAGACAGTCAGAGTCAGAGTCGGAGTCAGACCTCGACGATGCTGATGCTGTAATGGAGCGTCTTCCCGATGACACAACGTCGCTTGTGGACTTTGCCAGAGCGTCGCAGGGCATACTGTTACTGCTAGTGCTCAAACAACACCTCAAGAACCTCTACGGCTTCTCTGACAGGTAACAAACCATAGCACCTTAATAACCTAGTCTTGCTTGTTAGGGCTGCAAGGTTATTTTCATGCAGAGACTGATGTTAAATCAAAAATCGACCTTTAAATACTGTTAAAATAGTCATCACCTGACCAGTATTTTAGTCTTGTCTCGTTTTCAGCTCGTGATAAAGGTTCATTGAAGAAGTTACTTTGTCATAGTTTGTATGTAGATGAGTGTGTAAATATTCATCTTTAAGAAATTGTTTAAATAATGTAAAAAGTAATCCACGTGTTTTATGTATATATGTATGTGTGTATGTATATATATATACATACACACACACACACACACATTCACTGGCCACTTTATTAGGTACACATTACTAGTACTGTGTTGGAAATCCTTTTGCTATTCAGAAATTCCTTAATCCTTTGTAGCGTAGATTCAACAAGGTACTGGAAAATTCTTCAGATATTTTTGTCCATATTGACATGTTACATCACGTAGTTGCTGCAGATTTGTCGGTTGCACATCCATGATGCGAATCTCCTGTTCCACCACATCCCAAAGGTGCTCTATTGGATTGAGATCTGGTGACTGTGGAGGCCATTTGAGTACAGTGAACTCATTGTCATGTTCAAGATACCAGTCTGAGATGATTCACGCTTTATGACATGGTGCATTATCTTGCTGGAAGCAGCTATCAGAAGATGGGTACACTGGTCATACCAGTCTGAACTGTTAAGGCAGGATGGATCCATGCTTTCATGTTGTTGATGCCAAATTCTGACTCGACCATTCGAATGTCGCAGCAGAAATCGAGACTCATCAGACCAGGCAACGTTTCTCCAATCTTTTATTGTCCAGTGTTGGTGAGCCTGTGTGAATTGTAGCCTCAGTTTCTTGTTCTTAGCTGACAGGAGTGGCACCCGGTGTGGTCTTCTGCTGCTGTAGCCCATCCGCCACAAGATTTGACGTGTTGTGCGTTCAGATATGCTCTTCTGCATGTCTCAGTTGTAACAAGTGATTATTTGCGTTACTGTTGCCTTTCTATCAGCTGGAACCAGTCTGGCCATTCTCCTCTGACCTCTGGCAACCACAAGGCATTAGCACCCACAGAACTGCCACTCACTGGATATTTTCTCTTTTTCTGACCATTTTCTGTAAACCCTAGAAATGGTTGTGCAAGAAAATCCCAGTAGATCAGCAGTTTCTGAAATACTTAGACCAGCCCGTCTGGCATCAACAACCAAAGAGTTCAGAGTCACTTAAATCTCCTTTATTCCCCATTCTGATGCTCAGTTTGAACTGCAGCAGATCGTCTTGACCATGTCTACATGCCTAAATGCATTAAGTTGCTGCCATGTGATTGGCTGATTCGAAATTTGCGTTAACAAGCAGTTGGACAGGTGTACCTAATAAAGTGGCCGGAGAGTGTATAAAAACTAAACAGAAGTAATTATTCGTCTTTTATAAATTGTTCAGATGTTGTCTGTGGTGGACTCTAATAACACCTTTGATTTTGTAAACTGTTTCTTTTAACATCTAATATGAGTAATTGATGTTAATAAACCGCTATATTCTCAATTTGTAGAGTCTTACAGTTATACAAGTGGATAAAAGCCTTAAGTTTTCATATTGACTGTCAAAAAAAAATTAAAAATGTTAAGCATGGGTAACCATACCTGACAATACTCACTTCACTTGGTTTGTCTTTTAATATTTTCTTTTATTCTCTCCCAATGCAGCAAAATTCAGAAGTACTCTCCAACGGAGTCGGCCAAGGTGTATGATAAAGCCGTAAACAGGAAGACGTTGGCCAACTTCAACCCACAGCAGACCATCGACTTCCTCCGTCATCATGAGGTTCATGGCGAGCTAACCTACGAGCTGAAGAGGAAGATCGTCAAACAGTTCCTCGACGTAAGCTTACCTGTCGTCTTTAAAAAAAAAAAAAAATCTGATTATTAAATCCATTTTTGTTGCTAGTGATGATATTTAGGACTGGGCGATTTATCCTAAAATCAAAATCTCGATTAATTAGCTCAATTATAATTAATAAACGATTATTTTATTTGCTTTTTTTCCCCTCATAGTTCATGGACAGGTTTTGTACAGAGATTTCTGAATGAAGGGTGCTCGATCTTAAAATAATTGAAGGCAGCAACTTTGCTAAATATAAAGTTCTACTGGGGCATGCTTCCCCCCCCCCCCCCCCCCCCAATTACAATTATTATTCTAAATCAATGGTTCTCAAGCTTTTTTCACCAAGTACCACCTCAAAAAAAAAGGTCTCTCCAAGTACCACCTTAATAACCGGTATTGAAGTACAGTAGCACAGTAGGCCTAATTAAGCAGCTACAGCACTGCACAGTTCAAAAACAAGGCTGATTAATTCTTCTAATTGAGAATATTCATTATTGTCAGCCACTTAAATAAAAGGTTTAGCCTATTAAATGCAATTTACTGATCACATTGCTGTTATCGTATGCGTCAAAGGATTAAAAGTGTGTTCATTTTTTTACTTTAAATATTCAGAGATTCCTCCGTGTACCACTAGAAGGAAGCTTGTGCACCACTATTGGTACATGTACCCCAGTTTGAGAACCACTGTTCTAATTAAATAACAGAAATGAATCCTAAATGTAACTGGAAAACAACGTAGAGACACAACTGGAGTGAAATGCAATCTTTTGCATGAATAATTTCATTTGAATTAAATTCTATAGAATACAAAAAAGATGTTTTATAGAATTATCTGTTGTCTTAGACTTGACACATGGCAGAGGATTAGGTTTATTAAGTGTTACCTCCCTAACTCGTCTTTCATCCTTTTTACTTCATACAAAAATAAATCAATCAGGAGGCATGCTTAGTAATCATTATTTAATGTTTAGTTTTGTCGACTTGCAAAACTCAGTGCGCGCCGATGCCTCTCATAAAAGGCTGTTACATTAGTTTCACAATGCATGAGCGGTGTGTGAGCAGCAAGTACTTTTTTCAGCGTGCATGTTAACAACCAGGACTCGCACCGGGAATAGAGCAGTGCTCCATAGGATTTCATCACCCAAAGTTAAATAATTTTCAATAATTATTTAATAAATAATGCATATATAATATTATTTATATTATTATCATATTACTTAGATTATGCCAGTTGTAATTGACAAAAAGTAGGTCAAATCTTTAAGTAAAATAATTGTAAATAATCGTTCTGTTGCTAATTTGTTATTAATTTTGATTGTCAGTTTAAGCTGTTGATGGAGCACCTGGACCCCGATGAAGAGGACGAGGAGGGAGACACGAGTGCAAACGTGAGGAATAAAGCCATCACTGCACTGCTGGGTGGAGCAGCCGCGAGTCCCCGAAACCACCACACCGCCGACTCTGAGGAGGACGACAGTGAAGGGGAGGAGAGGACCCCCGGGGTGAGGAAGCACAAAAACACCACCATAGTCTTAGTCAAGTCCTCTCAGCAGCTCATTCTGCACAAGAACTATTTTCAGACAGTGTTAGGCAGTGTAAGGTGCACAACATGAAAGTATAAGCCAAGACAAAGGAAATATGAAATCAAAATTTATTTCGGTTTGAGTTCAGGAGCGGACATGGCCAAACAATACAGTAACAAGACAATACCTAACAGAAAAACAGAGATCGAAAGGTTTCACAAATAAACTGGCATCAGATTCCTTACTGTCCCAATTATATCTACACTATTTACAAACTGTCCACAAACACAAGCAACCACATTTGAGGGGCAATCCAAGAATCAGTGTCGAACAGGCAAAAGGGTCACAATAAACAAAGCAAACAGTACTCACAAATCTCTCTAGTCACAAACCTCAACACATACACAGCTCTGCACTATGCAACAAACAAACATTTCAAAGCACACAAACAAAGGCCAAACAAAGATTGCCGCCAAGGAAGTTGTCGCAGCTTTGAAAACATTATTGGCCAATCAGGAGTGAGCAACCAGTCAGAAGTAACCAATCAGATATTTCCTAGGCAGAGCAGAGAGAGACAGATGATCGCAGATGAAACATGACAACCATAGGATTTCAACACTGAAAGTTAATAATTACTAGGCCCACGCGGAATCTGGGCGCGCAGATTTCTGCAGATTTTTTGCCCATCATTTACTGTTTATTTACTGGTGTAAATGTGTGTAAATTTATTTTGTTTTCAAATTAATTTCAGTAATATTATTGACTAATATAAAAATATTAATGTGATTTTTTTTACAATACAGTTTGTAAAGTACTATTTTCTGTTTTTTAGTAAATATTTTTTATGAGAGACTTGCTTTGTTTACCAAATAAAGGGGATTTAATTGGATTAGTATTGTAAACATTAAATAAAAGCTAAAAAGGTAGTACTTTTTATTCATATATTAAGGTTTTAGTTATGATACTCCCAAAATTATTCCGTATAAATCCACAGATTTTTAACAAAATACTCCGCAGAAAGAGCAAAAAATGTCCGCAGATTCCGTCTGGTCCTAATAATTACTCGCCCTCATTTATCTTCTGAACACAAATTACGATGTTGTAGATAAAATCCTGGAGCTCTCTCATCTTCCGTCAACAGCAAGAGTTCAGAGACGTTTCCGAAAGTCCAGAAAAGGAACCAAACATTTTCCAAACAGTCCATGTGATTTCAGTGGTTCAGCTGTAATCGTACGAAGCTGCAAAAACACTTTTGTACACCAAAAAAACAAAAACAAAAACACTGTCGTTTGTCCTTTCTTCTGCATCAGGGGCCTGTACAATGAAGATGTATTAGCTGGCTAGCCTGGGCTGCATTTCCGAAAACTATCGTTAGCTACCTAAGGTCGCAATTTTCGTCATTACAAACATAGATCGTTGATTTGCTGTTTTCCAAATCCATCATTCGCAAACTGCATCGCAAACTTGTGTGCTTGCAACTACACCTATAGAGCTGTAGTTAGAAGCACAGTTCCTGGCTGTGTTCTATTCCTATTCATCCCCACTATGCCCTATTCATTCAGAACATTCTAACATTTAAACACGGAATGATTTAAAAAGAAGACATTGAAGTCATCTCTCTTAGGTGTAGTTTGCTTTCCAAGTATTTTTACAGTTCAGTTTTAGTGATCTTCATATTGTCAAATGCGTTCCCTTCGTAGTGCACTTTAAAATCATTTATGCCATTTTGAACGCAGCCGTGGCTCATGATGAAAGCTATAGGTGACTATTATTTAAAAGCAGAATTTGTTACATCTCCAAAGCTTGTGAAAACAAAAAATACAGCATACGTTAATGCTTTTATTTTATAGTAGGTTATTTATTAAGAAATGTGTCTGTACTGTATATGACAACCATTAACGATTTATATATATGGAATTAGCTAAGTGATTTTGTATGGAATTTTATATGGAATATTCTCAATAATATTTGTTTCCTATATGTGTCATTTACATTTTTAGTGCAAACTAAACTGAAGCTTAATTAGCTAATCCAGCTTCATGATACAGGCCCCAGGTTAGCAAAGTGTTGTATTGCTCCCTAATCCGATGTGTAAGACATTGGTGAAAAGGGCTGATTTTACCATTTTTTTTACCACCAAAATTGTTCTTGGATCTTTAAATGATTACATTGAAGTCAGACGGACTGTTTTGACAATGTTTTGATTACTTTTTGAACGTTTCTGGACCATTGCTGTCCCTGAGGGGGTCAGAGAGCTCTTGGATATCATCTAGAACAGTGGTTCTCAACTGGTTTGTTCACGGGACCCACATTTTTACACGGTCATTAAGCCGCGACCCACATTTTTAGGAACTGTAATTTTAGGAATTATAATTAATTTGTATTTATTTGGTAACATACACAAGTAGTGACATAAATCATAAGAAAAAACACAAAGACTTACAAATAAACAATATTTTATTGCTGTCATTTAACAAAATGTATCAAATTATAGAAATATTACAAAACAAAAACGACAAACACTGTAAACAGTGGTTAGGGTAAAGAAATGTTCAGTTCCCATTTCAAAATAAAAGTCCGGTATATGCCGATCCTTCCCCTCTCTCTGCTCCCCATGCTTTCCTGTCAACTCTCTCTACTTTCCTATCTAATAAAGGTGAAAACCCTGAAAAATTAATTATTAAAAAAAAAAGAAAAAAAATGTTCCTGCGACCCACTTTTGGGTCGCGACCCACCAGTTGAGAAACACTGCTCTAGAATACACAAGACGTGTCTCTCGCATAGTTTTGAATGGGGAACAGTGTAACGGTCAATAAGGCGAATGAAGCCCCACCTACTAGCACAGACGCCAATCATCGATCACTATAGACTGACGTTTATCTGGGTAGAAGCTCGGACCAGACTTGTGCGTTCACGACAGTTCTGTGGTCAACAGACCCACTGGAATCACAGAGTATACTTACTTCACGGACATAAGAAATATATCCACATAAATACCTTGTAATCTGTATGAAACAAATGCGAGGTGCAGTCTGTCCTTTCAAGCGCACATCACATGATAGCAACTACATGAATGCCCATAAACTTGTAAACAAAGAGTCGCTGTCACTTCTGGAGGAGATTCACCATCGAGACCAATTTGAGCAGCTTGATCTGACGAAGCATTATCCAGAGGATGAAAATGTGTAACAGCCATAAAGGAGATTGCCTGAGCTAATGCCGAGCAAAGCCGATTTAGTTTGATTCGAACATTTAGAAACTAAACTAACAAGACAGTTGTTGTTTAATTTCATTGGCGATTCCTAATATGTCATGTAATCAATCAATTTGGAGTATTTGATGTTTCCCCATTCAGACAGAATGCCTGAGCTTACTGCTTGAGAGGCGTTTCATAGAAGGCCGCAGAGTGAAATGACTTGCCTTAAAGGGACTTTGATATCATCTTAAGCAGTGGTTCTCAACTGGTTTGGCCACGGGACCCACATTTTTACATGGTCATCAAGCCGCGACCCAAATTTTTAGGAACTGTAATACAATTTTCATTCATTTATTCATTCATTTTCTTTTCGGCTTAGTCCCTTTATTAATCCGGGGTCACCACAGCGGAATGAACCGCCAACTTATCCAGCATTTGTTTTACGCAGCGGATGCCCTTCCAGCCACAACCCATCTCTGGGAAAGTAATATAATTTTAGGAATTATAATTAATTTGTATTTATTTGTTAACATACACAAGTAGTGACAGAAACATCATGAGAAAATCAGCAAGACTTACAAATAAACAATATTTCATTGCTGACATTTAACAAAATGTATCAAATTATAGAAATATTACAAAGTAAAAACGACAAACACTGTAAACAGTGGTTAGGGTAAGGAAAGGTTGTTACCATACACAAAACTGAACTGTTAATAAAACATGAACACTGATCCTGTTGAACAGAACAAACCAGCAAATTGTAAAATGATTAAAACATCCATAACCATTTTTACATCTAATATGACAGCAATTATAAACATCTGTTTCACTTAACAGTAATTTGGGAAGATAATGAGATAACTGAGGATGTGCTTTACTGATGTGATAAGAGTTTCAAAGTCAGGAGTGATGGTAGACAGTGCTACCCGAAGATCGTGCTCTATGTACAACCTGTTCCTTTGCTTTGAAGAGAAGAGAAGCTACTTTCATACAAATACGTAGTTCTGAATGGGATGGGTTTGATCGCACTCTCAGATCGCCAAAACTGGGAGAGGCTTACTTCACTGAATTTGTTTTTCAGCGTCTTATCACATGAAAGCTTCACCAGCTGACTCTCTATGTTGCTCGGCAATGGGACGCTTTCCACGCCGATTCCAAAGGGATCGGTTGTCATGCGCGCATTTCAAAATAAAAGTCCGGTATACGCAAAACAAGTTAAAAATGTAACTTGTTGTTTTTTTTGACCACACACTCCACGACCCACTGAAAATGTTCCTGCGACCCACTTTTGAGTCGCGACTCACCAGTTGAGAAACACTGATCTAAAATATCTTAATTTGTGCTTATGGGGATGTTTTAAAGTGTTTGTGTCCAATCATTTGTCTCTAATTCTTGGCAGGCGTCTCGACGTGGGAGACGCACAGGAGACTCCGCAGACATGCTGTTAGCGAACATGAATGAATCAGTCAGCGCGCTCGACATCATCGCCATCCACTGCCCCAAATACCGCGACCGGCCACAGATCGCCCGCGTCATCCAGAGGAATAGCGACGGCTACAGTATCCACTGGATGGCCGGCTCGTATTCCAGCACCTGGGCCGAGGCCAAAAAGCGTGACGGACGCAAGCTGGTGCCTTGGGTGGACACCATCAAAGAGACCGACATCATCTACAAAAAAATCACACTCACCAGTGGCAACAAGCTCAACCACAAAGTGTCGCAGACTCTACGTTCACTCTACGCTGCCAAGGACAGGAACTCCAGCTAATAATACGTAAAAAATAAAAACACGCAGGCACGCACATACCTCCCATCTCAGATCCTCTCAGCCTAATGCAACACACTCGACGTCTCTCCATGAACAGCCAAACATCTACCAGGTCAGCCAAACACACACACACTCAAAAACACGAGCGGCTATTCTACACTACAGACTCTCTCTATCTCTCTCTTTCTCTCTCTCTGATGCACTCTGGCTCTGGTGGTGACATTTTTTAGCCCTCTGCACCAGGGTGCATCGTCGTATCGCAGGAATAAAAATGTTTGGAGAAACATTGTATGGGTGCTCCTTCGCTGTTGTGCAGCAGATTTCTGGTTGTTTGATTTCTACTCCCAGTGTATCATAGTTTAACATAAAAATATTGTTTATATCTATAAAAGAAATTTAAATATATACTGAATGTTGAAAGAATTAGTTTGTTGATGTTTTCACTTTTTATTTTCCAATTTTTCTTTATTTTTTTTTCTCTTGTTTTTTTTTTTTCCGGATTTCCTAGCGTCAAGCAGCTTTCTATATAGCTTAGCTCCTTCTTTACTGGCTGATGACGATTCTCTCTGTTTGTCCATTTTTGTACGATAGCACCGTGTGGCTGTAATTTATTGTGTATAGCATGCAGTGTCTGTGAGGAGGGCTGTGTCGAAGGAGATTTTTGCGATAACAGGTCGCCCTGCTCAGCGTAAAGGGACCCACATGCCTCTGATGGAACAAATACTGCAATAAATTTTCTACTTCTCTTATCTGTGAGACTCATCATGTCTGTTCGCACCTCTCCTTCTCTTGTCTTTTTGAAAGTGCCCCATTGTGCTTGCTTTTTTTTGATATTGTGTTTCATGTAATGGTCAAGCTTTGGAAAGATCAAATCGCACATCATTTAAAGGGATAGTTCACCCAAAAAGAAGAGTTGACTCACACACAAGCACTTTAAAATTTTATGATTTGTTGTTCTTCTGTTAACGCAAATCAGAATTTTGAAGGACCATGCAGCCTCTGATTATGTTTCCATCCTTCTGTTTTTATTAAAGCTTAATGGAAGTGCCAAGATGTGCAAACATTTTGAAATTCATACATTCATTCAATCATTCATCTTTATCTGTCTTTGTTAGGGTCGGGTTGCAAGGGTAACAGTCTTAGGAAAGAACCTCAGGATTCCCTCTTTTCCCAGACACTTTCTCCAACTCCTCCAGGGGGATCCCTAGGCGTTCCCAGGCCAGCCGAGATACATGGGGTGCTTTCACACCTAGATTTTTGTTCAGAACCTGGTGCATTTCCCCCGTTAGCGCGGCTCGATTGAAACGAACTCGGGAGCGGATCGATTGTAGTGAGAAAGCAAAACGGTCAAATGAACTAACGAGCCCGGCTATATCACAGTGTATTATGGATATGTAATCGGCATATACGGCTATATGAAGAGAGAATAATGAGTAAGGCAAACCCGGCCCCCGAGACAATTTGTTCTGGCCCCTTCAATTAGAGTGACCATGACATCAGAAATAAATGTAGTTCAGTCGATAAACGGCCGCCATAGTTATGAAGTGACGTGCGTCTGTTCAATACAGCACGAGCTAAAGTTGAGGGCTGCGTAGAGCGTGAGTCACCTGACATTTAAGCGAGTGCAGCAGGCAGCCGAAAACATGTGGATATGTTTGAAGAAAAGGCCTTTTGTACAATGCACTGATATCATTGTTAGGGATGCAATGATTCGCAGATTTCACTGCGCTTTAATTCGTCACGATTAATTAATCATTAAGGCTTCTCAAATGTGCATTTCTGTTGCACAAAACGAAACTGCTGCAATTAAACAAAGTTATGCCACCTGTGCGTTAGTTTAAAGTTCCGAGCTTTTACGCCGAGGCCAATACGCACGCACACTGGATTAACTATAGCGACGGGCCGTTCACATATCACGTCCTTTCCGCGTGTAAGTTTGTTATTTCTAATATAGAATATGCCAATGTGTGCGCGCAAGCAGAACAACGCGCTTGCGGCTTTCCGGGCAACCGCAGCAGAAAACATTGCGGTGAGGTTGTGCGTGGCTTTCAGTGCAATGTAAACAAAAGAAATGTTAGACGTATTATTATTAAAATGATTATGTATGTACACTCTCAGAAATAAAGGTACAGGAGCTGTCACTCGGGCAGTACCTTTTCAAAAGATACATACACCCAAAGAGTCCACAGTGGTACCTCAAAGGTGCATATTAGTGCCCAAATGTACCTAAAAAGTACCTTTAAGGTACCATTATAGACCCTTCAGATACAAATATGTACCTTTGAAAAGGTTCTGCCCTAGTAACAGCTCCTGTACCTTTATTTCTGAGGGTGTATGAATGCAGATGATAACAACAGTTCATCTAAATACATAGGCCTACCTTATATAAAGCTTAAATTTACATTAGACGTGATAACCATGATTATTCTTCAGACTATATCGTACAACCAAAATCTATAATTGTTGCATCCATAATTGTTATGCAGTTCAAAACATATGAATGTGTTTGAATGTAGAAGAAGCCTACTTAAACAGTGCACTGCTTTTGTTGTGCTTTAAATAAAACATTTAACTGTTTGTTAAAAAAAAGCCACATTGTACAATGCACTGATGTTATGTAGTTTCAAAATACAACATATTAACATTTTAATGTAGAAAAAGCCACTGTGGGTGTCTTAAGGAGCAAAAATGCAACATTTGCAGTTGTGTCCTCGATCACATTGCAAGTCATTCCTCTCCGGCCCTTCGTTTGGGATGATTTTCATGAACTGGTCTCCATGACAAACTAATTGAATAGCCCTGCTCTAATGCATAATTCTAGCCAAGGGTTATGTATGAGAAAGTCCTACCTCTGATTTATGCTTGGTGACGATGTCTGTGGGTGTCACCATTCAAAATCAAAGCGCAGCTCTTCGCTTGTAATGTCTTATTGCTCATCATCATAAAATAAGGACGCATGACAGCTGAGCGAGACTCTGCAAAATAAACTCTGAAACTTTAGAGAGTTTATTCACACGTGACTTGTTTTAGCTGTTTTGGTCCGTTAAGAAACTTTGCCGTGTGAAAGCGAACCGCACCAATAACAAAGAGCAACGTTGTAACAATCTTAATCCCTGTTTCTGAACAAAAGAATCAATCTACAGGTGTGAAAGCACTCATAGTCCCTCCAGCGTGTCCTGAATCTTCCCCAAGGCCTCCTCCTGGTGGGACATGCCTGTAACACCTCCCTAGTTAGGCGTTCAGGAGGCATTCGAAACAGATTCACAAGCCACCTCAGCTGACTTCACTCGATGTGGAGGAGCAGCGGCTCTACTCCGAACCCCCCTCGAGTGACAGACCTCCTTACCCTATCTATAAAAGTGCGCCCTGCAACAATCTGAAGGAAACTCATTTCAGCCTCTTGTATCCGAGATCTTGTCCTTCCGGTCATGACCCAAAGTTCATGACCATAAGAGAGAATAGGAAAGTAGATTGACTGGTAAATCGAAAGCTTTGCCTTTCGGCTCAGCTCCTTCTTTACCACAACGGACCGATTACTGCTGCCACTGCACCAATCCGCATGTCAATCTCATGTTCCATCCTTCCCTTACTCGTGAACAAAACCCCAAGATACTTGAACTCCACCTGGGGTAAGGACTTTCCTCCAACCTGGAGATAGCAATTTTTCTAATGTTTGTCTTTTTCTTTTTTCCTGAAATGTGCATCAAACTTAGCATAAAAATTTGCATAAACTACAATGGAAACGCATTTAGATTCTGGCTTGTGGTTTTGTTGGCACGGCAAATCAATGGACAAACCACATTGTAAAACATCTGAAATGTTATATCCCTCAGCCAAAGTCAATCATCAAAGTTGTTCTGTATTTGTTATTATCATTAATTCATTCATTCATTCATTCATTTTCTTTTCGGCTTAGTCCCTTTATTAATCCGGGGTCGCCACAGCGGAATGATCCGCATATTTTTTACACAGCGGATGCCCTTCCAGCCACAACCCATCTCTGGGAAACATCCATACACACTCATTCACACTCATACACTACGGACAATTTAGCTTACCCAATTCACCTGTACCGCATGTGTTTGGACTTGTGGGGGAAACCGGAGAACCCGGGGAGAACATGCAAACTCAGAAATGCCAACTGACCCAGCCGAGGCTCGAACCAGCGACCTTCTTGCTGTGAGGCGAACGTGCTACTCACTACGCCACCGCGGCGTCCTCTGTTATTATCATTATTATTGTTATTATTATTATTACTGCCAGAACAATCTTAAACATATGCGCTTCCAAAGACTCACGCCTCCAAAAGCGTTTATTGCATTTCGTCATCTTTAAGATTCTTGTTTTTTTGCCTCTAGTTAATCAGGAAGTGTCAGTTTTACTCGCTTTAACTCATCAGATTGAAACTATGATTAATTTGCAAGTGTTTTATGTGTAATTCCAGTTTTGCCAATAAATCTAATTAGCATCTTTGGATGGAAACTGCTATTGACGTCCTTACTAGCAACAAAACATACTATGGAAGTCAATGACTGCTGCTGTCCAACATTCATCAGTATGTCTTCCTTTGTGTTCAACAGAATAAACTCAATCAGAACTATCCCTTTCTTGCACTTGATGCACAGACCTTGAAACAATTTTGCTTGTAATGTCTAATTTGGTTTATGTTATACACATGCATACACTTCTTAACCTTCTATGGTAAAGCCAACATCAACGTTCCTGTTTGTATATATCACTGTGTTAACATGAGAATGTGCTGAAATTCAGATATGGTAGGTGGTGATTTGTTTCATTGTGTGATTTAAGTGAACAAACAGACTGGGGCCATGTCCACATGTGCACGGGTATTTTTATAAACAGATTTTCCTGCTTTCGTTTTTAAGAAAACAAATCTGTCCACAGGAAAACACACTGTGATGTACGTTAAGGGCACGCCGAATCAACAGGGGGCGATACTGCCACTTATGCTGGGTTCACACCAAACAAGGAATTAAGTATTTTCGCTTGTAAGCTGCATACAAGTCAATGCAAATGTGAGAACAGAGGTGCATTACTGTCTTGTGGATACAAATGAAGTGGAATGCTTGATGCGTTTGCTGCAATCATGTGAAAATTGCCTTACCTGGGTCTTCTGCTTTTGGTGTGAGCCCAGCCGTGTTGGCCAATCAGAAAGGAGAAAACAGCGCACACTGACATCATGAGGCAACAACCACAATTGTAGTGTCCACATGACCACAATGTATCCAGGGTGCCTGAAAATCTGCACCCTGGACGGAGTTTCCAGAAAGCTTCGGTTACAGTCACCTGCCAGACTGTGTATAAAAAAACTGTGTACGTGTGGGCAGGGCCTGGGCCATTTGAGCAATCAGAGCAGAGCAAGCTCTTGGAAAGGCGGGGCTTAGAGACTGAATCCTTGAAACAACTGTTATAGACACTGTACAGGGTTTTTCCTGGCTCAAATGAAGGCAGACGTGGTATTGTGATATTTTTGCTGCTTGAAATAAACACATTTTCCATTTCCATTTTCCACATTTTAAACATTCTCTTATTCGAAAAGGCCAACATTACTATTATTAAATGCGTTATTAAATATTATTTATTTATTATTATTATCAAGTACATGACCAGCGTTTGAGCATCACCCAGGGTCTGTTGATAGCCATGACTGCCTGCCTGGTTTTTGTCAAAGGGTGAATGTGGATCGAATAAGTAGATGACGGTGGCCACCAATTCTCTCTACAGGAAAAACCCTGCATTAATAAAACTGTTGCTGCGATGCATGTTATGTATCAAACAAGATGTTTTGATCTTGGATTGATGATGATCTGTTGCAGGAGACACACATTACAAACCTTTGAAATGGCATAGTTGGGGCACTTTTGGTGTGTTTTTCTTGCCATGCATGATTTGTTTATTTACAGGTGTAGTGAAGAGAAGGCGGGAAATGACATGAGGAAGACACGTCCAGTCTGTCACTGCTCTTGTAAAGGTGTCGTAACGGTTTTATTCTGTTTTATTTTAACTTGTTGCAATCACACTTAGGTTCAAGTTGACCATTCTATAGGGTAAGATTTTGCTTCGAACCAAGAAAAATCAAGTAACAATTTGAAGTAGAAAACACAAGAGGTGCGTCCCAAATCGCATACTTATGCACTATTCTACACTATTTTGTAGTATAACTAGTGTAAGTAGTGCGTTCACACTGAAAACTCTAAAAATAATAAGTGTACTTTAATTACCCGGATGATGCACTCATTCCACCGCTAATACGAAGTGTGGACTGATGGTCACTTCACACACTCAACGACTGCTGCTGTGCGCACGTAGCGGAAGGGGCGGAGCTATCAGGTGCTCATGTTGGATTACTTCATTTATATTGGATTGAAAGCAGTATTTTCCCACGAGAGTGATTATAGCGCCTCCGAGTGGTGAATGCGGTTATACTCATGCCAGGTATTATATGGTAGTTTGGTCACTTATTTAATTAATCTGGCACCCGTCAAACAACATCAGGGAAACGGTTTGAATTTCCGCTTAGTAAAAAAACACTAGTGTTTGATTTTGGACGACACTACATATATACTATGATGTTGAGTGTGTAAGTGCAAAAGTGGATAATGTACAGTGTGCCTTTTGGGACGCAGCTAATAATCTTTTTTATGAACCTCTTTTTACATTTATTTTACAGTGCAAGTTTAGTGTATGACGTGGTGCTTGCTTGTTAAACTGCATGTAACATAAGAGAGCATTAAAACATCAAAGTGTTACTCATTTTTCTCATAACTTACTCCAGTTGATTTTATTTTGGAGTCTTATTTCCTATCCAAGTTTTAGGAACAACAAATAATAACTTGACTTCTAGTTGATCGTATCAGAAGTGGTTTATATGAAAGGCAAAGGCCTCTAGATTACGCTTATTTTACCAAAATAAAATATGATCATGCCTTGATCTTGAATTATTTCATAAGGACAGTAAGGTCTGACTTTGCTTAGACAAAAGTCTCGTCACTGAACAGAAATAATGTCCAGTATAGAATATAAAGTCATGGTGCAGTGGTGAAAGAGTTAATATTGTGTGTGACTCAATGACTCTAATAACTTATTAATAAAGTCATCTGGAACGGCAGAGAAAGTGTTCTTGCAGGACTCTTTGGATTGATTTTTAGTACCTCATCTTTCATCTTACCCCAGACATGCTCAATAATCTTCATGTCTGGTGACTGGGCTGGCCAATCCTGCAGCACCTTGACCTTCTTTGCTTTCAAGAACTGTGATGTGGAGGCTGAAGTATAAGAAGGAGCGCTATCCTGCTGAAGAATTTGCCCTCTCCTGTGGTTTGTAATGTAATGGGCAGCACAAATGTCTTAAACCTCTTAAAATGTCTTAAACCTCCACTCTGCAGATCTCTTGCACACCCCCATACTGATTGTAACCCCAAACCATGATTTTTCCTTCACCAAACTTGACTGATTTCTGTGAGAATCTTGAGTCCATGTGGTTTCCAACAGGTCTTCTGCAGTATTGGTGATGATTGGGATGCAGTTCAACAGATGATTCAAATGAAAAATCGACCTTCTGCCACTTTTGCAAATGTTCAACTAGAAGTCAAGTTATTATTTGTTGCTCTTACAACTGGGATCGACAAGACTTTTGCCAGCTGGTGTATACAGTATGTAGACAAATGTGCACTTTTTTGCGGGTGATTTTTGAGATCACATTGACCAATCACATCTTGGTAAACATCTAGTGTTTACTCTGATATATAAATAGGCCTAATACGTACTGTGCACTACTTTATGCTTATAAAGCTGCATATAATTGCTTAGTTTTGTAAAAGTATACACAAAATGTTTTGTGAAATCACTGTGTGTGAGTTACTTCATGTATACTTGGTGTAATTTAATGCAGAAAACCGCTTTTCCAGGACTTGTGTTTAGGATTCATCAGCCGTGTATTGTTTAATATCCTTCTGGGAATGCATGAACTGATAAATGTGAGCCAAGTATGCTAATTCTTTTATCTTAATAGGATAATGCTGGAAGTATTTCTACGTTATTAAATGAGTCTGCAACTAAAAATGTGATGGGTGCAAAATAGTACACGATCCTCTGTGTCATTATTGTGAGTTGTGTTTTACCTGTCAGCAGGTGCTGGAAACAGGACAGCAGGTGAGACGTTTCCCTGCACGGCATTCTGGGAGAAGAAAGCATGTCATGACTGGCCTACAACCTTCATATCTGACAGATTGAAGCTGATGACAGATCAGATAAGTGGCCTGTTGTGAAGAATAAATGAGTGAATAGGGGTACAGATAGTCACAAACGTTTAAATGTAATGTGAATTAACATGAATTGAATAATAGTAAATAGTGGAAAGCTCAGTTATTTGTGAAGTTGTCATTCATTTTTTTAATATCTCCCAATTGCTGTTTAACAGAGCAAGGAAAGTTTTCACAGCATTTTCTATTGTATTTTTTTTCCGGAAAATTTCTTAGTTTTATTGCAATAAAGTGAGGTCAATGTTATTTGTCCCCTTTAGTTTTTTTATTGTCTGTAGAACAAACCACTGTTGTCCAATGACTTTCCTGATTCCCCTAACTTGTGTAATTAACCAATTAAAGAGCCCATATTATACATTGAAAAGGGTCATATTTTGGTTTTGGGGGTCTCCAACAGCAGGCTGATCTGATTGCATGGTCAAAAAACACTTTCATTGTCTTATAATATGCATTTATTTTTACCTCATTATCCCAGCGACTCCTATATGAATCGTTCAGGGATTCATTTGTTCCAAAACCCCTCCTTCGCGCGATGCTAAACTGCGCTGATTGGACCGATGACCCAGTCTGTTGCGAATGGTCGACAGCGCTCAGCGTGAGAGAATGCCCACCACGGCTTATCAATATTGAAGGAGTCATAGCGTGTGCGTGAGCTAATCTGCTAATACTCGTTTTTATCGGGAGTCGCCCGTATTTCAGACACCTCACCCCCGAAACTAACCCCCGATCTCCCAGCATATCACTCTAATTCTTAACCAGAAGTAAAAACAGCGACAGACATTCAGTATTAGTGCACACAGCGGCAAAAGCTGAACCATTATAAACAGCATGGCCGCTCGTGTGTAGCAGAGCTCATGGTGGCCATAGCAACGATAAACAGCAGAGGAACACGCTCAAACGCATTTTAATCCGTAAACACAGCGGCACGCGTCGTGTTTACAACGTGCTTTTAGACGCGATATGAGAATACAAGTTAACCAGAGACACTATAAGCGGTTACAAGTTACAAAACACAATTAAATGCATCATTTACAAGCTATAGAGAAAACAATGAGGGAGCTGTTTTAATCGCACTTACTCACACTTGCTGGATAGCAGGCCAGGGAAATGTCCTGGTGCTCCGAATCCTCCGTTGTAAGCACTCCTCGGAGGGGGAACAGCTCATGGCTGGGTTTAATGCTGAGGTATTTCTGCAGAAACTACTAACTCTTCAAAGTCTCATCTCTGGGTTCTCTGCACACTTCCAATATCCAGCTAAGCACAGTGCTCTTCACTGTGTTGCCAGATGTAGCTGACTTATTTCACCCCAAACCCTGTCCAAAAGGTTTTACCTGCACAATCAAATTTAAAACCGCCCGATCTGGCAACTTTTTTCGCACCGCTGTTGTTTGTGGGTGGGGTTGGGGGTTTCGAATCTGCGCGCGCATAAATAGGCGGGGCTTTATGTTTCGTGTTCACGTCATGCCGAAACGGCTAAAGACTCGTTAGCACGGCGACTCGTTTGAGGAACTATGAGTCGACTCTTTTATAGATTAATCAATAGTTTTAAACACTGTGCACTTTCAGATTTAAGCCTTAGCTGCACATTTCACTTCACTTAGAGCTGTGTGACACACAGCATACAAGCTCATTTTCAAAAACCCATAATAGGGGCTCTTTAAGTGTTTAAATTGCACTTTAAGCTGAATACTGGTATTTTACAAATTAACTAGTAAACTATTATGTACTGTCATGATGGTAAAGACAAAACAAATTATTCATATACACTCACTGGCCACTTTATTAGGTAGCTTACTGTAACCGGGTTGCCTTCAGAACTGCTTTAATCCTTCGTGCTGTAGATTCAACAAGGTTCTGGAAATGTTCCTTAGAGATTTTGGTGCACGTTGACATGATACCATCACACAGTTGCTGCAGATTTGTCGGCTGCACATCCATGATGTGAATCTCCCCTTTCACCCCATCCCAAAGGTGCTCTATTGGATTGAGATCTGGTGTCTGTGGAGGCCATTTGAGTACAGTGAACTCATTGTCATGTTTAAGAAATCAGACTGAGATGATTCCCGCTTTAAGACATTGAGCGTTATCCTGCTGGAAGTTGCCATCAGAAGATGGGTACACTGTGGTCATAAAGGGATGGACATGGTCAGCAACAATACTCAGGTAAGCTGTGGCATTGACACGATGCTCAATTGGCACTAATGCGCCCAAACTGTGCCAAGAAAATATCCCCCACACCATTACACCACCACCACCAGTCTGAACTGTTGATACAAAGCAGGATGGATCGATGCTTTCATGTTGTTGAGGCCAAAATCTGACCCGACCATCCGAATGTCGCAGCAGAAATCGAGACTCATCAGACCAGGCGACATTTCTCCAATCTTAGGTGGTTCAATTTTGGTGAGCCTGTGTGAATTGTAGCCTCAGTTTCCTGTTATAAGCTGACAGGAGTGGCATCCAGTGTGGTCTTCTGCTGCTGTAGCCCATCAGCCTCAAGGTTGGATGTGTTGTGTGTTCAGAGATGCTCTTCTGCAGACCTCGGTTGTGACGAGTGGTTATTTGAGTTACTGTTGCCTTTCTATCAGTCTGGCCATTCTCCTCTGACCTCTGGCATCAACAAGGCATTTGTGCCCACAGAACTGCCGCTCACTGGATATTTTCTCTTTTTCGGACCACTCTCTGTAAATCCTAGAGATGGTTGTGTGTGAAAATCCCAGTAGATCAGCAGTTTCTGAAATACTCAGACCAGCCCGTCTGGCACCAACAACCATGCCACGTTCAAAGTCACTTAAATCACATTTCTTCCCCATTCTGATGCTCGCTAAATGCATGTAGTTGCTGCCATGTGATTGGCTGATTAGAAATTTGCGTTAACGAGCAGTTGGACAGCTGTACCTAATAAAATGGCCAGTGAATGTATGTTTGAAAGAATTATAATAATTTAATCTTAATAATATTTTTATTTTATAATAGTAATGTTGTATTCGGCTGTATATACTGTAGAGCTGTGGAAAAATCTAAGCGACCACTTCAAAGTTGTATAACGTCTCTGGATTTTCTCTTTATATATATATAGAGAGAGAGTGTCTGTTTTCTACTTTAAAACGTAATAATAACATCTTCAAAACCAGGAATATTATAGTTTCGAGCATTTATTTTTGCAGAAAATGACAAAAGGTTGATCTGAAATAATTTTGACGTTTAGTGTATTATTATTTTACAATATTATTTTTTGTATTTTTGATAAAATTCTCATATAATTATATTTATTTGTGAGCACCGAGGGTCTGAAAGTAATATACATCTGTGCACATGGAAGAATGTATAGACCATTTTGAGGAATGTAAACAATAACAATGGTCCTAATGAATTTCCTGTGTAACATTTTTAATTTCCATAGATTCCAAGAATCCAAAAAGAGCCACATATTGATAAATAATGTCATGATAGCTGTTTTAACGTGAAGCTATGATTGAATTGCCTCTTGTTATAGTTGTGATGTAGTATTAGAGCAAGCAGGAAATGTTCAAGGACCAATGACATTACCGCATTAAAAAATGGTCTGACTTCGATTTGATCAAAATCATATAGACCACAAATGCTTAATATTTAAATATATATATATATATATTAAAAATATAGGGCGTCACAGTGGCGCAGTGGGTAGCACGATCGCCTCACAGCAAGACGGTCACTGTTTCAGTTTGGTTGGCATTTCTGTGTGGAGTTTGCATGTTCTCTGTGTTTGCGCCTGTTTCCTCCGGGTGCTCTGGTTTCACATGCGGTATAGGTGAATTGTTTGTAGTGTATATGTGTGAATGAGAGTGTATGGATGTTTCCCAGTGATGGGTTGCAGCTGGAAGGGCATCTGTTCCGTAAAACATATGCTGGATTAGTTGGCGGTTCATTCCGCTGTGGCGACCCCGGATTAATAAAGAGACTGAGCCGAAAAGAAAATGAATGAATATTTCAAAAATATATATTTATATATTATATTATATATTATTATTATTATTATTATTATTAGAAAATATAGATATAATATTGAGTCTGTTTCAGTTTTCTGAGCTCAGTTTGTGAGTGGATGTGTCTGTACATTGCATCTGTTTCTCCTTCAGCCTCCTGACCTGTGCTCATATATCAGATTTACAGCAGTTACACACTCATTAGTGATGTAAACGCTGACCCCGGCTTATGTTCGTCATGTTAAGCTAATTGCATTAACAAGCTATTTTCTTGTCTGTGTGCGTGTGTGTGTGTTAATGATGTGGTGTGTGATGACACAGGTGTGATGTGGCCGAAACGTGAACTGTGTATTAGAGATCAGATCACGACCACACTGCATAGCTCTGGTTTCATTCTCTTTTCCATCATTTATATGTCTGTTGTCCACAAATACAAGCATCTATCCTGTACGTCTATGCATATGAACATGCATGTATACAGTATATTTGGTGATTTATACAGTCAAAGAAAAATATATTCATTCTTACCATTAAAAAACAACATTATTTAACAATAATGCCATTATGACAGTACATCATATTTGACTAGATATTTTGAAAGACACTAGTATTCAGCTTAAAGCAACATTAAAAGGATTAACTAGGCTAATTAGGCAAATCAAAAAATATATTTCTTAAGGAATGTCATATTATTATTATTATTATTATTATGTCCTAAGAGGCCATGCGTTAAAATATTTTTTCTCTCTTGTTTTGTTATGATCACGACTTAATTATCTCGTGATCTCGACATAACAACTCGTTTTCTCGTGATCTCGACGTAACAAAAAGTTCTGCTTATTCTGACTTCCGTAAGCAAACGCCTACAAAACATCATGGATGAACGCATTCGCTTTTATTTTGACCAGGGACGGAGTCAAACTGAGATAGTTCTATGCCTTTCAGTGATTGACAATTTCTATATGAGTGTCTGACACTTGAGAAGGAGGCTTTCGGCTCTCCGCCTTTATCGTCGAAGATATAGCGACCCTGAGGGTATCGTCAGTTTCATTGCCAGTCAGCTTAAAGGACCGGGACGTCTGCACGGTTATGAAACGATGCCGTTTAAATGTTTTGCGGCTGACCAGAGAAATAGTAAGAGATGTGCAGTTAAGTTTGAGAATAAGCAGAACTTTTTGTGATGTCGAGATCACGAGAAAATTAAGTCATGATCACGACATAACAACT
>CAIGQQ010034685.1:185772-205092 GCA_903798035.1 Danio albolineatus
GCAACTCAATGCATTTAAGCATGTAGACATGGTCAAGACGATCTGCTGCAGTTCAAACTGAGCATCGCAATGGGGAAGAAAGGAGATTTAAGTGACTTTGAAAATGGCATGGTTGTTGGTGCCAGATGGGCTGATCTGAGTATTTCAGAAGCTGCTGATCTACTGGGATTTTCACGCACAACCATCTCTAGGGTTTACAGAGAATGGTCTGAAAAAGAGAAAATATCCAGTGAGCGGCAGTTCTGTGGGTGCAAATGCCTTGTTGATGCCAGAGGAGAATGGCCAGACTGGTTCCAGCTTATAGAAAGACAACAGTAACTCAAATAACCACTCGTTACAACTGAGGTATGCAGAAGAACATCTCTGAACAGACAACACCTACAACCTTGAGACCACACCGGGTGCCACTCCTGTCAGCTAAGAACAGGAAACTTAGGCTACAATTCACACAGGCTCACCAAAATTGGACAACAGAAGATTGGAGAAACGTTGCCTGGTCTGAGTCTCGATTCTGCTGCGACATTCGGATGGTAGGTTCAGGATTTGGCGTCAACAACATGAAAGCATCGATCCATCCTGCCTTGTATCAACAGTTCAGGCTGGTGGTGGTGGTGTGATGGGGATATTTTCTCTGCACACTTGAGCATTGTGTCAACGGGACCTCCACAGTCACCAGAGCTCAATTCAATAGAGCACCTTTGGGATGACAAATCTGCAGCAACTGTGTGATGCTGTCATGTCAATATGGACCAAAATCTCTGAGGAATATTTCCAGTACATTGTTGAATCTATGCCATGAAGGATTAAGGCAGTTCTGAAGACAAAAGGGGGTGCAACTCGGTACTAGTAAGGTGTACCTAATAAAGTGGCCGGTGAGTGAAAGTACTATTATTGGTGACTAAATATTAAATATTAATCTCAAAGCCTCTGGAAAGACACATAAAGCAAAATAATACATATTTTTCAGACAATCCTAAAAAAAGGACATGTCATTAGAACAAAACAACAGGTCAAAAAAAAGAAACAAAACAGCAACACAATCAGCGTAAAATATTTTTAAAAGAATTAATATTTCACATGAGGGCTAATAAATTTGACTTCAGCTGCATGGATTAATGAGAGTGGAATGGCTTCTGCTGACCTGAGTGGCTCTTTGGCTCCTGATGTTTGTGTGGTCTTCTCTGCAGGTCCAGTTTGTGATGGTGCTGATCCAGTGGTTGTGAATGGTGAGAGTGTCCGCTTGGGTTTGAGACAGAGGATAAACAGCTCAGCATCAGTGCACAGGCCAGCATCACAGCACACATCTTCATCTTACTGTATCCTCAGCTCACTGAGCCTGTGTCCAACAGCACAAACATGCATCACGGTCAATTATTAGCTTTAAAAGCTAAAAGCAAGCTTTAAAAGCAAGTACAAAGCTAACAATAATAATAATAATAATAATAAAAAACATTTAATAGAAATAATATTATTGTCAAAGAAATTTGAACATCACTCCACTTTTATTTGTAATAATGATTAAGATAACCCATTTTAGCCATAAGTATTTAGAAGTAATTCAATCTAATGAAACAATAATACTAAAATGTCAACAATGTAGCTTAATTTAGCTTTATTAGTGCTCACTGCTCAGCATAATTGAGTACACCCCTTTTTGCAAATGAATATTTTTATAAATTTATTAGTAAATATAGGTCATATATTTTGGTGCATTTGAACAAAACAGATTTATTAAATGGATATATTTTTTAAAATAATATTCTAGTCTCCGAACATATTTGGAAATAAAAAGATAATACAATTAAATTCATGTAAAATATTAGGGGAAAAACAAACAAATAAAATTGTAAAAAACTTTATACATTTTTTGTTTTTCTTGATTTTTGTTCTTAAATTAGTAATCAATATTTTTCCCCAAAATTTGTGTGTACTAATTTTGGACCGTTATCATAAATTATGTTGTCAGATTAACTCCAGATTTGGCTTCAGTACTAACTAATCTAATGTATGTGCACACATATATTATTGTGAATCTTCGTATAGAAAATATTAATTTAAATGAGACATTTGTAAAGGGTGTACTCATATATGCTGAGCACTGTATGCTTATGCATTATTTGACCTAATGTAGATCATATTGAGCCATTCCAAGCAAATGTCAACCTTGCTATGAAAAAAAAATTAAGTTTTCACCAAAATACGGAAACCGTTGATACGTTTTTTTTGTGTGTAAGCTAGTATTTTACAGTGCTTTAGAAATACTCAAAAAATGTCTCTGTCAGTGTTTTCAAACTATTATATTTGATTTACTAAAGTCACACAAGTGGCAATTTCACATCGGTCACATCCGTAACAGAGAGGTGTCACATCCATAACGACACTTTTTTTTCTCATAAATGCAAAAATATTAAATTAAATAAAATCAATCATGTTTGCACTATAGTGAGCAACTCTTATCCTTTCGATGAGCATTGTTTCTTTTGGGTTGTGCAGTTTAATTCACAGAATTTCTTCAAGATATGTTACTGTTATACTGCAAACTCGCATACTTTTTTGGTCTCATCCATAAGACATGTTTATTTTCCTCATTTAAAGTACAAAACATGTTTACAGATTGATATTTTTCTGACCCCCTAACTCTGTGGTTAGTTGTTCTGGAAAATACAAACAGATGTTTCAATATAATGTTAACATATGTGAATTTAAGTTTTGAGTTTTAACTGCAAATGTCACATCCATAACGCTGGAATAGTGCATTATATTATCATAATGTTACCCAAAAACGACTTAAAGTGTATATTTAGCTGTTATAATAATAATAATAATAATAATAATAATAATAATAATATATGATTTAAAAGTAAAGAGAAACACAACTTGCCCTCAAACATACCAGAAATATCGGCAATAGTGATAATCAATAAAAACATTGTAAAATATATTACACTTACCTGAGATGAGCTGTGTGTGTCCGGCCATCAGCACTGATGGTCCCAAAGCTGAAGGTGTTTCTCGAAAAAAACATTTATAAAATAAAAACCGCGCATATTATATTTCCATTCATCCGACTCTCATATTCTCCTGCTGGCAGAGACCAGCGCTCACCGAAAACTACACAGCTGTCTTCATGACGACGGGTTTAAGGCACCGAATTGTCACCCAGAAGGTATTATTGTTGCTTAACATCCACTTCTTGTGTCATATTAATAATTTGTGGTGATTAATTTGGTTTATTAATTCGTCAGGTACAGCGAGATCCCTCAGTCCCGCCTCAGCTGTGATGTGAGGTGGCGTGCGCGCGAACCGTTAAACATGCGTGACATCATGAATAAAGCAAACACACTCACCTGGATGTTATTTAAAACACTGCTAAACATTGTGTTGCGTCCCAAACGGCATACTTTGACGTCCTAGAAGTATATACTACGTTTATTTTTGGAAAACTACATAGTTTTGTGTGTGTAGCAAAAGATAATGCAAGTTCTGGGACATATTTGAGGACGCCATTTAACGGAAGAACGTTGTTGCCTAGATACGCACTCTTTAAGAAAACAATGCTTATTATGTTTTACTACACTGTAAAAAATTCTGGGTTCCACACAATCGGTTTGTGTAGGGACAATATAAAGAAATTAAGTTAGCTTTCTAGTTATTACAAATTTGAGTAGGCTGAATATAAAACAATTGAGTTGTCCTCAAAAACACTCAAGAATTGAGTTGATTTAACTCATTTTAAATAAGTTGTTTGAACAAACGTCAAACGTCATTTTTTTGAGTGTATGTACATTTCAATAATCATTAATTCATTTTCTTTTCAGCTTAGGAGTCGCCACTGCAGAATGAACTGCCAACTATCCAACATATGTTTTGCACAGCGGATGCCCTTCCAGCTGCAACCTATCGCTGGGAAACATCGATACACTTTCAGCTTAACCGCATGTCTTTGGACAGTGAGGGAAACCAGAGCACCCGGAGGAAACCCACGCCAACATGGGGAAAACACGGGCAAACTCCACACAGAAATGCCAACTGACTCAGCCGAGACTCGAACCAGCAACCTTCTTGCTGTGAGACAATCGTGCCACCCACTGCGCCACCGTGAGGTCTTTTTTAAATAATCTCTTTATTGTTCATTTTTTATCATATATTTTTTCTTTATGTCTTTCGCGCTGAATAGATCAGAAACGATATCCACGAGGAGTCTATAAAGCTGCTGTTATTTCTAGCCGTTCATTAACAGTCATTAGTCAATAATCTGTTGATAACTGGGTTTCAAGCCTAATGTCTGCGCTCATTTATGGGACAAACACTCCCTCTGCTGGATAGTGGTGTACAATGCAGGACTTCATTATTTTCAGAGAAGTGTGAATTATTTATTTAGAATAGCAATTACATCTTTAATTCACAATATTTCGTTTTTTTAAATTAGGAAAATGTTGACAAAATTGTATTAATGCTGTTCAATATGTTTAAACTTTACTTTAAACTTCGCTAATTGCAGTATAAGCTGTTGAGAAATGCTTAAAAATACCACAAAACATCTGCTTGCAGACTTTATATGAAATGTTGACATGAGCCTCGTTGTAACGCTCATAGAAAAACATATACACTAGTTTAAATATTGAACATCCTTTCATTCTACTTGATCGAAAGATAATAAAAGGGAAAAATAATACTCTGCATTTAATGTGCATTTGATTGAGGTGATATGCTTTATAGGGCTGCTGAACTCTGTTCCTGGAGATCTACCTTCCTGCAAAGTTCAGCTCCAACTCTGATCAAACACACCTGAATCAATTAAATAGGACCTGAACTGCACTTGATAACTACAGGCAGGTGTGTTTGATATGGATTGCAACTGAAATCAGCAGGAAGGTAGATCTCCAGGAACAGGGTTGAGCACCCCTGCGTTATAACTTTTACAATTTAATGCAAAGTTCTGATCAATTTAAAATGACTAATTATATTGTTAAACAGTACTGTGTGTGTTGTATTCAATTAAATTAGTATAACTGATAACTATAACAAAAAATAGTTAATTGAATTCATTAAAGGGTGTTTCTGTACATTTGAATAAAATGAGCAAATAAATTGTGACTATTCATTTGGAAACTGATCATAAACAGATGCTCTGTAGCACGTTTGCCTCCCTCCACATTATAATTGTGTTGTTTTAACCCAATGCTGGGTCAAAGACAAACCTAATGTTGTTGTTGTTTTTTTATATAATTTTTTTTAAACCCAACTTTTGGGTTTGTCCATATGTGACCCAGCCCTGGGTACAAACAACATAATTTTAGAGGGTATTGTACTTTGACATTAATTTAATAAGGCTTGAATTTAATCATTTATAATTTATTTTATTTGTTTTGTTAAAACAGCATTTAACCCAATTAGTTGAGTAGAAGATTTTACGAAACACATGGGATTAAAATAACCCGTATTGGAAAGGTGCTATCGTTGAAAAAAATATTTATTTGATTTATTTAAGGTAACATGTTTGCAAACATGATTGTTTATATGAGCTGAACAAATTAAATCTAGTACTGTTCAACTTATTTGTTTAAATTCAGCTCATATAAATCGGTTGTAAAAAAATGAGGTAAATCAAATTAATAATTTTTTCAGTGTTTTTTTTTTACCCAGCTATTTTAGGTAGATATGGTTATCATCAGTCTCAACCGCTAGAGGACGCTCTATTAACTTTACCAATTTCACCATAGGTTGAACCTTTTCTTTTTATTTTAGAATAGAATAGAATAGAATAGAATAGAATAGAATAGAATAGAATAGAATAGAATAGAATAGAATAGATCCAGAAACAAGCAAAAAGCGCTCAGGGGTTGCTCAAATATTTTGTCTGTGCTCTTTGGGTAAGGGATTCATCAAAACAAACAACAAAAATCAGTCCAAGGCACTCGAAAAATGTGACAAATGTAAAAATGTATTTGTTTATTTATATATTTATTTATTTATTCTTTTTAAAAATATTTTTTTCGAGTGCCTTGGACTGATTTTTGTTGTTTGTTTAGAATATATGTTCAGCACAGTTCATGCTTTTCTGTGGACTGAAGAATTATTGTCAGATGTGTGTGTGTGTATGCCCTAAATGTTTGTGTTAGGACTCATCTTGATTTATTTTGATTAACTGGAATCTGTATCTCAATTTATTCCAAATTGCTATAAATTCAAATCTCAGTAATTACACTCTGAAGGTTGCCACTTATTAAAGCAGTTAATCACCCAACCTAATTCAGATCTTCTTTTGTTTACTAGTGAAAACAATGCATATAAAGCTGTGATGATTGTATTTGACGTAAACATGCAATGTTATGAAAGAAATGATTGCTTTGAATCTGACAGCTTATGAATTCCTCAATTTCCGGCAGAATAGAGCTGGAGATTCTTCATATCCTCAAGGAGAATGGTGAAGAGAAGATGTGGAGAGGACAACAGAAGAAAAAGTGAGAAAATATCTATCTGTCTGTCTGTCTGTCTGTCTGTCTGTCTGTCTGTCCATCTACAGAGGTTGAACAAGGAAATCTATATATACAGAAGCTCACAATTAGCTCCAAATAAATTGGTAAAATTAAAATGATAATTTGTTTATACCCTTTCACAAATCCAAACCCATGAGATTTTCTTTTATCAACAGAACATAAAGGAAGGTATATTTGTAAATTATTCTGAGTGATTTCTGTCCCTTAATGAAAATATGCACCCAAAAGTCGGATGCCTCAAAATGTTCACTTTATTTGATCAACTATTGATCGATCAGCTTGTATTTTTGGTTGTTTATTGTTTTTGTATTCCATTATTTGAAAGAGTATTGGTTTATGTTTATGTTAGAAATTTCCTTGTTCCCGGTTGGCTTGAGTCAGAGGTCACATGATCCTCCTTAATTTATTTAACATGCGAGTGTATGGACAGCATGGTACCGGCAGCTAGCTCTCTGCAACTCTCACATGGTCACCCACTGAAGCTAAGCAGGGCTGCGCCTGGTTGGTACCTGGATGGGAGAACACATGGGAAAGCTAGGTTGCTGCTAGAAGTGGTGTTAGTGAGGCCTGCAGTCTGTGTGGGTCCTAATGCCCCATTATAGTGAAGGGGACTCTATACTGCTCAGTGAGCACCGTCTTTCGGATGAGACATTAAACGAGGTCCTAACTCTCTGTGGTCGTTAAAAATCCCAGGATGTTCTTCGAAAAAGAGTAGGGGTTTACCCCGGCATCCTGGCCAGATCTGCCCGCTGGCCTCTGTCCGTCATGGCCTCCTAACCATCCCCATATCATAATTGGCTTCATCACTCTGTCTCCTCTCCACCCATCAGCTGGTGTGTTGTGTGCGGTCTGGGGCAATATGGCTGCCGTCGCATCATCCATGTGGATGCTGCACACAGGTGGTGGATGAGGAGATCCCCCCATTGCGTAAAGCGCTTTGAGTGTCTAGAAAAGCGCTACATAAATGTAAGGAATTATTATTATTATTATTATTATTATTATTATTATTATTATTATTATTATTATTACTAGTGGGAAATACACTGCATATTGGGTTAAAAATTTAACTCTGTAAAAAAAAAACTATTTAATATATGCTCTTTGACACTTGTGGATTAAAATGTACTCTGGTTTTAACACTGAACAACACCAAAAAAAAAAAGTCACACAATGTAACGCTGGAATTTTTGCTGTGTATATGTTTTTTTGGGTCTATGTTATAAAATGTAATACAGATGGAATCAAACATATATGTTAAAGATGCCAAAAGGGTAAAATATGTCTCAAGTAAAGCTCATATGTCTCATGTAAAAAGAAGAGATATGTTAAAGAAAAAAATAAGTTTAATAGACAAATGATGTGTGTGGTAATGAAGAG
The DNA here is from genome assembly GCA_903798035.1 of Danio albolineatus. Classification (NCBI taxonomy): domain Eukaryota; kingdom Metazoa; phylum Chordata; class Actinopteri; order Cypriniformes; family Danionidae; genus Danio; species Danio albolineatus. The sequence continues at coordinate 193,650 of CAIGQQ010034685.1, forward strand.
GGAATAAAATAAGCTTGTGCTTTATCCGGCTCCATTTCGACCATGTTGCAATGGATTTTTTTTGTTAAAGTATGTAGGTTTATGTATGATTTTTCTGTTTGAAATAAATCAGTCAAGCTATTTTTGTATTTAAATATATATTTTATGTAAGGGAAGGGCTCCATTCATCAAAATCACCTCTCGTTAGTTGTCATAACTCTATATTATTAGTTTTTAATCAATTTAAGTTAATAAATGTACATTTCAGAGGGGGTGTATTTTACAGCAGCTGGCACAATTATGACTGAATCTTCATTTTTTGAGTGAACTATTTTCTCTGATTTAACTTTATAGGTACGTCAAATAGCCATCAGAAAATAAAAGAAAACACCTCGAGGCGCGAGCTCTCCAACTGTCCGTCCAATCATGCTCCAACCAGTGCTGTAGTATTTTATCGACCAGTCTCCGTTGTTGCTATATTGGTCAGAGTTACTGAAGCGAGCTCAAGTCTCCATCTGTGTAGATTAGACCATTATCCTCTTAACTCCGAGTGTCCTGCAGTCTCTGCTTCAGCTCTTTGCAATAAAAAACATAAGTAAATAAATAAAAACCGCGTAAATAAGAAGAAACTTGACGTCTGTGGCGGATCCGCTGTTTTTCCTTTGACGCTTTTGCTTGCAGAAGTTGTTGAGTTGACCGTGTGTGTTCCGCGTGTGTGTGTGTTTGTCTGTGATTTCAAGACACTGTAATCGCATCAGACCGGCTTCATCGCGAACACCGACCCGTATACAGTCCAGATCGGGAAAAAGCGCTTTATTTATTTTAAAGAGGTAATTTTTTTTGATTGATGATGAGGATTAATCGCATTTGAAAGTCAAATTGACGCGATCAGTATTTAAATATCAATGAAAATGCGCCTCCGGACGGTAGTCGTGGTGGTTTTTGCATTGGTGTGTATGTGTCACATCGCTCTTTGTGCAAGAAAGTCTGGAGCACGCAAGTCAGGTGAGTGTCTTTTTCATTAGCAGTCTTCTTTTGTTGACTTTAAAGGGTTAGTTCACCCCAAATACTCACTGCTTACTCTCCCTCAAGTGCTTTCAAACCTTCTAGAACGCAAAAGGAGATATTCTGAAGAATGTTGGAAACCTGTAACCATTGACATAAAAACGAATACCATGGAAGTCAATGGTTACAGGTTTTCAACGTTTTTTTTAAATATCTTTTTTGTGTTCATCAAAAGCAAGAAACTCTGGAATTCTTGAAACAAATAAAGGCTCACCCAAAAATGAAAACTTACTTGCCCTCAAGTTCCAAACCGTTATGAGATTCTTCTCTTGAACACAAAAGAAGATATTTAGAAAAATGACGTGGGAAAATCAAATACTATGAAGTCAGTGGTTACAGGTTTCCAAAATTTCTCAAAATATCTTCTTTTGTGTTCATCAAAGCAAGAAAATATGTTACCTTTTCAAAAAGGTTTGAAAAAGTAAAGAATGAGTAAATGATGACAGAGTTAATTATTAATGACATTTATTTATTGAACTGAAGAATCTGAAGAATGCTAAAAATCTGTAACCATTGATAGAGGAAAAATGGAAGTCAATGGTTACAGATTTTCTAAATAAAGTAACAGTTCACCCAAAGATGATAGTTTACTCTCCCTCAAGTAGTTCCAAACCTTTGAGTTTCATTTATGTGTTGAACGCTAAATAAGTTATTTTGAAGAATGTTAGAAACCTGTAACCATTGACATCCATATAGGAGAAACAAATAGCCTACTATGGAAGTTTCAAAGGTTTCTAAATATTTATTTTTTATTAATCAAAAGGAATAATTTCTTTTTTTTTTTAAAGTAAAGCGTGAGTAAATGATGACAGTTTCATTTATTTAGTAAATTATCTCTTTTAAGGTGTTTTTTTTTTTAAATCGTGGTGATCTTTTTGGACACACAGTTTGGACACACTTGGTGCAAAAAAGTACAGACAATGGTTTACATCTTAAAGAAATCGTTCACACAAAAATGAAAATGTACTCGCCCTCAAGTAGTTCCAAACCTTTATGAGTTTCTTTTTTGTGTTGATCACTAAAGAAGTTATTTGGAAGAATGTTAGAAAACTGTAACCATTGAAATCCATAGTTGGAGAAACAATTAATAAGTCAATGGTTTCAGGTTTCCAACATTTTTCAAATTTTCTTCTTTTTGTGTTTGTCAAAAGTAAGAAAATCAAACAGGTTTGAAGAAAGTAAAGCGTGAGTAAATGATGACAGAGTTATTATTTATGTAGTGAATTATCTCTTTATGGTGTTTTATTTTATTTTTTTAACAGTGGTGATATATTTGTACAGTTTGGACACACTTACAGAAAAAAGTACCGTCAGTGGTCTACATCTTAAAGAAATAGTTCACCTAAAAATGAAAATGTAATCACCCTCAAGTAGTTCCAAACCTTTATGAGTTTCTTTTTTGTGTTCAGCACTAAAGAAGTTATTTTGGAAGTATGTTAGAAACCTGTAACCTTTGACATCGGGAGAAACAAATACTATGGAAGTCAATGGTTACAGGTTTCCAACGTTTTTCAAAATATCTTCTTTTGTGTTCATCAAAAGCAAGAAAATCATAAAGGTTTGAAAAAAGTAAAGAGTGAGTAAATGATGACAGAGTTTCATTTATTTAGTGAATTATCTCTTTAAGGTCTATTTGTTTTTTTATCGTGGTGATCTATTCCCCCAGTTTGGACACACTTAGTGCAAACATTTATAGTCTGTGTATAGTATAAATAGTGTAGTGATCTTAAAGGAATAGTTCACCCAAAAATGAAAATTTACTTTCCTTCATGTAGTTCCAAACCTTTATGAGTTTCTTTTTTGTGTTGATCACTAAAGAAGTTATTTTGAAGAATGTTAGAAACCTGTAACCATTGACATCCATAGTAGGAGAAACAAATACTATGGAAGTCAATGGTTACAGGTTTCCACCATTTTTCAAATGATCTTCTTTTGTATTCATCAAAAGTAAGAAAATCAAAAAGGTTTGGAAAAAAGTAAAGAGTGAGTAAATCATGACAGAATGAAAAAAATAAGGGGTGTGTTTTTTTATCGTGTGGTGATTTATTCATACAGTTTGGACACACACAGTCATTTCTTGTGTGATTGCACTACAAAAAAAAACACATACAGTGTAGTACCTGTTACAGGGATAGTTCACCCCAAAATTAAAATGTACTCACTGTTTAGTCACTATAAATGGTTCCAAACCTTTATGAGTTTCTTTTTTCTGTTGGTCACGAATGAAGATATTTTAAAGAAAGCTGGAAACCGGTAACCATTGACTTTCATAGTAGGAAAAACAAATAATAAGTCAGTATTACATGTTTCCAGCTTTCTTTTAAAATATCTTCTTTTGTGTTCAACAAAAAAAAAAGTCAAACAGGTTAAAACGAGTGAAAGGTGAGTAAACGATGACAGAATCTTCAGTTTTGGATGAACTATCCCGTTAAGGGATAAGTAATCTAGTTGTATAAAATCATTATAATTTTTAATGTGTACTTTATTTTCCACTTATTTAAATGTAATGTTTCCCTGTTGGGTTATATTTATGTATGTATCCTGAGCTTACCTTGAGAATACCTTGTATGTTTGCGTATTTTTCACACACGTGGTGAATAAGACTCATTCGGTTTCTGATTCTGAAAACTTTTCATAGTTTTCTTTGTCACACAGAATGAATTTTTAGGCTGTCCCGATGAACATCTGTACAGGTGATTTGTCACAGAGACATGTGGATTTGCAGTCATACAGCAGGGTCAGATCTGTACGGCGCCTCTTTATGCCCCCCGGACGATCTCATGCCCAATGCCCATGACCAACAGTTTGGAGTAATGAAACCCATCAGTCATTTCAGATAAACAAGCCATCTGATATCTGACACTTCAGACGAAATGCTGCAAATTGGTGCTTGTCCCTGCTCTACCCTTGGGTATATGGAGATACCAAACCTTAATACACTTTTAAGTGCTATAGCCAAGAAACTGCAAGCCATATTTGCTTTGGTGGTCTTGATTTAATAAATGACAGACGTTTAGGATGGAGGTAGGGAGGAGATTGCATTTCTGCCTACTTCTTTCTCATTGGATGAGAGAAAGTGTTAATTGTAAATTATTTAAAAATTAGTGGTATTTGAAAAGACTAAAATAATTGTTTAAAACGTTCATCAGACTGCTTCCCGACAAACAAGGAGCGGGAGAAAATCACAAGACATTGTCTCAGAAAAAACATTTCAGAAATTTCATTTTGCATGATATTGGCATCAAATTCAAAACTTATACTCAGGAGATGTGTGGCTTTTGACTTATTACTTTTCTGTGTTGGTCCAGGACTAATTTCACATATTTGTTTATGAAATGGGCGCCATGGTGGTGTAGTGAGTAGCACATTCGCCTCACAGCAAGAAGGTCGCTGGTTCAAGCCTCGGCTGGTTCAGTTGGCATTTCTGTGTAGAATTTGCATGTTCTCCCTGTGGTTGTGTGGGTTTCCTCCGGGTGCTCCGGTTTCCCCCACAAGTTCAAAGAAATGCGGTATAGGTGAATTGGGTGAGCTAAATTGTCCGTAGTGTATGTGTGTGAATGAGAATGTACGGATGTTTCCCAGGGATGGGTTGCCGCTAGAAGGGCATCCGCTGCGTTAAACAAATGCTGGATAAGTTGGCGGATCATTCCGCTGTGGCGACCCCAGATTAATAAAGGGACTAAGTCGAAAAGAAAACAAATTAACGAATGTTTATGAAATAATAAAATGTGCAATTTTTTTGAGCATTATAAACTCTAGATGATGGATAATAAAGCCCAGAGTGTCTTTTTTCCAAAGATACATGAACTGTGAATGTAGACCAAATTATTCAGCATCTGTTAATGTTTTAGTTTGGGAAGGTCAGTTTTGAGAAAATGCCTCTGACGGTGAGGGAAAGAAGGACACTGATGTAGTCTCAGAAAACTTTTTACAAAAATCTCATTTTGCATGCTATCTTCATCAAATTTGAATTATAAACTCATGTGGCACTTGGCTATCAAGTCATATTTTTTCTAGGACATTACATTAATGTGTTTGCATATGGAAAAACAAATATTGAACACAATACAATTTTTTTCTCATGACTTTATATGGTATAACTTTTTATATTTTTGAGCATGTAACTTCCCCTTTTACCACAGTAAAGTGTCTTCTTTCCAATGATACCTAATTTGTGTTTGTAGCTTACTGGAGTCAAGAACTGTTACTATTTAAAGTTAGGTAGGTGTAAATCCCCAAAATTGAGTGCTGGCTAACAGGTTTTAAGGACATTTATGTATACTTTAATGTGTTGATTGAATATCTCAAGAAATACAATTAAAAAGGTTTTACTTAATCCCACACTAGTGATATAAGTACCACTCCTTGTATTGAAAGCATTAGAATAAATGTTTGTATGTTTTTTATATATGATGTTATTATGTATAATAATCTAAGAAAGATTATCCAAGTATTGCAAACGATATTGTACAACAGTGGTATTTAAGATAGAGAGGACCGGGATTCAGAAACACTGGTCTAGTCAAACATAATTCCCTCTTTGCCTGGAGCATTTTCTCTTTCGTTTGTATCGACTTCTTGTTGTTAATGAAAATTAGACATTTTTGGTCTAACAGCCCTTTCAGAAGTTTTCTTACCATCACACAAATTTAAACATCAATTTCAATTTTGCTACCCCGTTTTCGCTCACCTTAAAAAAAATCGATACTTCAATGATATCTTCAGCTCTCTTGGTTACTTCCAAATTAAATCAAATGTGGAGTTTTGTGGCTTTTAGTACTTGTCTCTGTGCTTGTACACTCCTAAATGTTGACAAGATAATATAGTTAAAAATCATATTGGCTCAGTATAGCGTGCTGATATACACTTTCTGCAGTAAATAGCGAATTATTGTGCAGATTTTACATTTTCTAGTGGGCATAAAATACGTTTTGATCTATGCATTTTGTGTGAAAAACCAAGGGATATTTATAAATGATGCATCAATGGAATGCTTTTTTTTAAGGTAATTATTTTAGTAAATTTAGATATTAATATCCACCTTTACATTGTTAATAAGCACTCTATAATGGTGAACAAAATACTGTGGTGTACCAGTTAAGGAGGACTGGCCATGTGACCTTTTTTCTGAAAGTGATGTTGTCTGAACTTGATGTAATTTTTGTTATGAATTATCTGACCCGGACCCCAAAACCAGTTTTAAATAAAAAATATTGCGTAACTCGAAATTATAGACAGATTATATGTTCAGAGAGATGAAAGAGTGTTTTTCCACAGGTGGTATGTCAAGCGCACTTACCTGTGTGAGGCACACACAACTTTTTAATTTGTTCATTTTTCCCTCGTTAATGTACAAACAGCACTCCATATTGACAGTAAAACACAGAACTGTTGACATTTTTGCAGATTTATTAAACAATAAAATCTGAAATATCACATGGTCCTGAGTATTCAGACCCTTTGCTCAGTATTTAGTAAATGCACCCTTTTGATCTAATACAGTCTTGAGTCTTTTTGAGAACGATGCAGTTTTTCACACTTGAATTTGGGGATCCTCTGCCATTCCACCTTGCAGATCCTCTCCATTTCTGTTAGGTTGGATGGTAAAAGTTGGTGGACAGCCAGTTTTAGGTTTCTTCAGAGATGCTCGATTGGGTTTAAGTCAGGGCCTTTGTTTGAACCATTCAAGAAAAGTCACGAAGTTGTTGTGAAGTCAGTCTTTTCTTATTTTAGTTGTGTGCTTAGGCTTATTGTCTTGTTGGAAGGTAAATCTTCGGCCCAGTCTGAAGTCCTGAGCACTCTGGAGAAAGTTTTCATCCAGGATATCCTGTACTTGGCAGCAATTTATCTTCCCTCGATTGCAACCAGTCGCCCTGTTCCTGCAGCTGAAAAATACACACAGCATGATGCTGCCACCACCATGCTTCACAGTAGGGACTGTATTAGGTGATGACCAGTGCCTGGTTTTGTCCACACGTACCGCTTAGAATGAAGGCCAAAAAGTTCTGTTTTGTTCTCATCAGACCAGAGAATCTTATTTCTCACCATCTTGGAGTCCTTCAGCTGTTTTTGAGCAAACTCCATGCAGGCTTTCATGTGTCTGGCCCCGACTTGTGGAGGGCTGCAGTTATGGTTGCATTTCTTCAACTTCAACAATCTCTGGAGCTCAGCCACAGTGATCTTTGGGTTCTTCTTTACCTCTCTCACCAAGGCTCTTATCCTCTGATAGCTCAGTTTGGCCGAATGGCCAGCTCTAGGTAGGTTCTGGTCATCCCAAACGTCTTCCATTTAAGGATTATTGAAGCCACTGTACTTTTAGGAACCTTAAATGCAGCAGAATTTTTTTGTAACCATGACCAGATCTGTGTCTTGCCACAATTGTGTCTCTGAGCTCTTCAGGCAGTTCCTTTGACCTCATGATTCTCATTTGCTCTGACATGCATTGTGAGCTGTTATCAGTAACAGTCTATCAGTCCAATCAGTGTAATCAAACACAGCTCGACTCAAATGAAGGTGTAGAACCATCTGAAGGATGATCAGAAGAAATGGACAGCACCTGAGGTAAATATATGAGTGTCACAGCAAAGGGTCTGAATACTCAGCACCATGTGATCGTTCAGTTTTTCTTTCTTTAATAAACCTGAAAAAATGTCAACCATTCTGTGTCTTTCTGTCAATATGGGATGCTGTGTGTACATTATTGAGAAAATTACTTGAATAACTTTAGCAAATGGCTGCAATATAACAAAAAGTGAAAAATTTATGGGGGTCTGAGTACTTTCCGTACCCACCGGATGAATGTGTATGTATATTTATTTATTTATTAATTACTATTATTATTATATTTTAAGCCAACTAAACATAATTCAACACCTGTCTCCTAACCTGTATTTATATGTGGTTTTGTGGTTCTTCTCAGAGAGGTTGAGTCCACCACTGGACATCCAGCTGGACACAGTGAACTGCACAGCGTTCAGTGTCCGGTGGAAAATGCCCCGCAGACACGTCAGCACCATCACCGGCTACAAGGTACAAACACCTCCATCTTTAAATTTCTAATTTTTTAGAAAAATTCATTCATTTTCTATTTTTAAATCTTTGCCATGATGACAGTACACAATATTTTACAACTTTTTTTTTTTTTTTTGCAAGATACTAGTATTCAGCTTAAAGTTCCATTTAAAGATTCAACTGTTTAGGTTAACTAGGCAAGTTAATTATGGAAGTCATTGCAAAATAATGGTTTGTTTTGTAGCCAATTAAAAAAAAAAACGTGTGTTAGCCAAATCAAAGAAACGAGCAAAACAAATTAATCAAATCTAACAATTAAACTAGACACCAAAATTAATATGAAACTTCAAAATCTATAGTGTATATGACACCCGATCTAAACTTATTCAACTTAAAAACACTATGCACAAAATAAACTATGGCACACTATGCACTTGCACTATGTACTTATGCACTTACACACTCAACAGCATAATATATGTATGTAGTGTCGTCCCAAATGGAGCACTAATGGTTTTTTACTAAGCGGAAATTCAAAGCATATCCCTGATGATGTTTGACGGTTGCCAATTTAGTGAAATAAATGACCAAACTACCAAATAATACCTGCCAAGAGTATAACTGCATTCACCAATGGGAGGCGCTATAATCACTCTCGTAGGAGAATACTGCTTTCACAATCCAAAATGAATAGTGGTCTAACATAAGCGCCCAATAGCTCCACCCCTTCCACTACATGAGCAAAGTGAAGTGTCCGACATTCCACACTTAATTTTACCGGTTGAGTAAGTGCATCATCCGGGTAATTAAAGTGCACTTATTATTATTTTTTTTCAGCGTGAACGCACTACTTACACTATTTATAATACAACATTGTGTAGAATAGTGCATAAGTATGCGATTTGGGATGCACCTAAACTAAGCTAATGCAAACATAATAAAATCAGCCTGATCTCACGAGAATACGTAAGCATTTTACGTTTTGCTAGTTTAGTGGCTAATTCGTATGAGTTCAGTCTTACGAAAATGTATGATTTAAAAAAGGAGGCATGGGTGATGAGCAAATCATACTAAATTGTACGAATTAGATCGTACGAATTCATGTGAATTAGCCACTAAATCAAAAGTTACGAATTGCCGTTAGATGGCGTTGAATAAAATAAGCCACATTGTTCAATTTAGTATCATACAACCATCAAAGCAATTCCTAATTAGAGCCAACGAAGTTCAAAAGTCAAAATTATTCGCCCTTTTGTCAATTTTTTAAAAATATTTATTTTCTTTATAATAAAAGCAGTTTTTAATAATAATAAAAATATATATTTTAATGTCAATATTATTAGCCCTCTAAAGCAATTATATTTTATTGTCTTGAGAACAAACCAACATAATACAATGACTTGCCTAATTACACTTATTTGTCTACCCTTAGCCATTAAAGGCTGAAGATTTAAGCTGATTACTGGTATCTTGAGTAATACCTGGTCAAATATTATGTGCTGTCACCATGGCAAATAAATCAGTTATCAGCTAGTTATTAAAACTATTATGTTTAGAAATGTGTTGGAAAAAAACATCTTTCCACCTTCTTTAATAGAAATTGGGGAAAACAATATACAGTGGGGCTAATAATTTGGGAGAAATAATAATTCTGACCTAAACTGTACATCAGAAACCTGAAGTAATGAATCAGAATGAAATAGAGCTTAATTAGGGCACTTACGGGGCCAACACACTCCAAAATAAAGCTGCATGAGCTGTCACTGGGGAAGTACCTTTTCAAAACGCATACATTTGTTTGTAAAGGGTCCATCATGGTACCTCAAAAGATGCATATTGGTTCCTGAGAAGCTACAAAAGTGTTCTTTTAGAATTTTTTGTACATATTTTTGTGCATATTTGTTTTATCGACCAGGTGTTTTACACAGAGATGAGGAATAATCGTCCAACCAGCAATGCTGTTGTCCTGGAAGTCCCGTTGAGTTTAGAAATGCTCACAACGGTATGTGCAACCTTTTTTAGGATTCATACTTCTACTATTGCCACTAGTAAGTCATAATTCATTTATTTTTAGTAAAAAAACAGCTGTTATTCATTTCCTTTTGGTTTTTAGTCTACAGTATGAGGAATTCTGGGTATAGTATGACACATTTGACTTAATTTTGCTATCCTCTAATGCATAAATGAACTACAGTATATCTTCCTGGATTCACTAGCAAAAACAAATATCAAAATGTATACGTGGTGTCTGAATAATATTTGGCTTGACTACATGTAGACGTATTTGTTGTAGGATATCATGTAGTTGAAGTTTAATAAGAGTTAATAATAATAATATTAATAAGAATAATGAGGCGTCACGGCCGTGCAGTGGGTAGTACAGTCGCCTCACAGCAGGAAGATCGCTGGTTCGAGCCCCGGCTGGGTCGGTTGGCATTTCTGTGTGGAGTTTGCATGCTCTCCCCGTATTGGTGTGGGTTTCCTCCGGGTGCTCTGGTTTCCCCCTACAGCTCAAAGACATGCGGTATAGATGAATTGAATGAGCTAAATTGGCCGTAGTGTATGTGTGTGAATGCAAGAGTGCACTCTATGGGCGTTCCCCAGTGATGGGTTGCAGCTGGAAGGGCATCCGCTGCGTAAAACATATCCTTGAGAAGTTGGCTGTTGATTCTGCTGTGGCAACCCCAGATTAATAAAGGGACTAAGCCGGAAAGAAAATGATTGAATAAATAATAATAATAATAATAATAATAATAATAATAATAATAATAATAATAATAATAATAATAATAATTATTATTATTATTATTATACTAACACTAATAATAATAATAATAATAATAATAATAATAATTATTATTATTATTATTATACTAACACTAATAATAACAATAATAATAATAATAATAATAATAATAATAATAATAGGGCTCCACAATATGTCATTTTAGCATCAATATCACAATGTCTGAACCTGCGATAGTCACATCGCAGGATTTGTAAAAATGTTTAATTTAACCCATTTGGACACAACAAAATTCTAAAGTTTGGCACTTTACCAAAGATTAATATTTCTAAACTTTTTTATACAATGAAGACTACACCATTTTATTTATTTTTTTGATTCTTGAATTGGCAACACGATGGCTCAGGGGTTAGCAGTGTCGCCTTATACAGCAAGAAGGTCGCTGGTTTGAGTCCCAGCTGGGTCAGTTGGCATTTCAGTGTGGAGTTTGTATGTTCTCCCCATGTTGGCATGGGTTTCCTGCAGGTGCTTTGGTTTCCCCTACAGTCCAAAGACATGCGCTATAGGGGAATTGTATAAAACTGAATTGGCGATAGTGTGTGTGTGTGTGTGTGTGTGTGTGTGTGTGTGTGTGTGTGTGTG
>CAIGQQ010034685.1:208327-225177 GCA_903798035.1 Danio albolineatus
ATAGATAGATAGATAGATAGATAGATAGATAGATAGATAGATAGATAAAAACAGTTTGAGATGGATGGATGGATGGATGGATGGATAGATGATGGATGAATGAATGATAGATGAACAGATAGATGGATGAATGGAAAAACAGGTAGATATATGGATAGAAAAATGGATAGATGAATAGATGGATGGTTGGATGGATGGACAGATATGAGTGAATTGATAGACAAGCAGATAGATACATGGATGGATGATGGATGCATGGATGGATATATGAAAAGGTGGATGGAGGGACGGTTTGATGGATGAATCAATGGACAGTTGGATAGATGAATAGATGGATTCTTGGATGGTTGATGAATAGATGGATGTAGGATGGATGGAAAGATGGGTAGACAAACAAATGGATGGATGGATGGATGGATGGATGGGTGTATGGACATATGGATAGATGGACAGGCGGGTGGATAGACATGAGTGGACAGAAGAATGGATCGACGGACAGACAGACAGGCAGACGGACAGATCTTGTAAATAATTAATTTCCTTCAGCATTTTTCCTGTGCATTGACTGAGCTTTATTAAAGGCAGACAGACGGCTGTTTCTGCGTGAGATCTTTACCCCGTCAGTCCACATGACTCATACAACTAATGCATTTCTGTGGTAGTTACTGTTCCAGAACACAACTAACCCATTCAGACCACAGTGTGTTTGACCACACACATCAAACAACTGACCCGCAGCACACAACAGTCTGCTATTATGCCTGCTTCAGCTCTTGATAAATGACTGCTCAGTTGCTATTCCTCATTCTGCATTATTTCACATTTAGAATAATAGTAAAGTCATGAAATAAAACCAAAGGAAATATGGGAATTATGCAGAAAACAAAGATGAAACCTCTTATATTTGAGCTACTTTTACGCTTGGGTTCCGTCTCTGATCATCTCTGAGATCAATTCTTGAGTTATGTTGAATTGATTTAAAATATAAAGACATTTGAACTTTATCTGCATTATTTCTGTATATTCGTTTAATACTGATTTATTCGATATTATAGTGATTTATTTTATAGAGATTTATTAGATGAATTCTTATTTATGTATTTGTATTATTGGCAAAATATTTTAATGCAAACCTTACTCCAATTGTTTTACTGTACACTATACAAACTTTAGATGAAACAAAGAATATCAGAATATTTTTATTTTATATATAAAAAAAAACTACTTCAAGATGTTATTGATTTAAATGATAAATGTTTGTCATTTCTTGAAATATGCTATTCATTTTACTTGTACAAGTTTTACAACAAGATATGTATTGAAGGAATAGTTGAACAAATATCTCAAATAAGCCTCGGCTGGGTCAGTTGGCATTTCTGTGTGGAGTTTGCATGTTCTCCCGTGGGTTTCCTCCAGGTCCTCCGGTTTCCCCCACAAATCCAATGTGGTACAGGTAAACTGAATAAGCTAAGTTGGCCGTAGTGTATGTGTGTGAATGAGTGTGTATGGATATTTCCCAGTGATGTGTTGCAGCTAGAAGGGCATCCGCTGCATAAAACATATGCTAGATAAGTTGCCGGTTCATTTCGCTGTGGCGACCCCAGATTAATAAACGGACTAAGCCGAGATGAAAACAAATGAATGAATGAATAACATTTATAAATAAATAAATAAACAAACAAACAAACAAACAAACAAATAAATATAATTATAACATATAGTAATATAATACTATATATATATGTAAATGAGTATAATCTACTACTTATGAGTATAATATAAGTAAAATGTAGTGAAATGCAGTTTAGGTCTAAACAGGAGTGCAATAGCAGCAAGTGCAGGATACAGGTAAATTATAAAGTGCAGTTATAGAAATATGGTGATATTTACAGATGGATGTACTATGAACATTAAATACAAATTGTACAGTATTAGCTATAAACAGAGATTTACAATAGATGAATATATGTACAAGTTGCTATTAATAGATAATATGCAGATATATAAACATAGTTACAAATGTATATGTACAGTGGGTATGTGCAGTCCAAATGAATGAATCAGTGCAATGAATATGTGCAGTTTTTTATTTTCAGAATCAGAATCAGAATCAGAATCAGTTTTATTGCCAAGTGTGCTTCACACACACAAGGAATTTGCTTTGGCTACAGAAGCTTCCAGTGTACATAAAGTGACAAGTGACAACACAGAATAAATATTATAAAAGACAATAGACATTAAACAGAGATGCAGTCCAACGATCTGGATGTTGAAATGTATGTACAGATTTGTTATAAATATACAGGTTATAAGGTGCTGCGTGCAAAAGAGTAAGTATTGCATTATATATTGTTATAAGGTGCTGTGTACAAATGCGTAAGGAAAAGTATTGCATTGTATATTATTATAAGGTGCTGTGTACAAGTGCGTGTGAGAAAGTATTGCACATTTCTTGCACAATAGAGAAATATTAACTGTTCATGAGGTAGATGGCCTGAGGAAAGAAACTTTTCCTGTGTCTGGCAGTTTTTGTGCTCGGTGCTCTATAGCGCCGGCCAGACGGTAACAGTTCAAACAGGAAGTGTGCTGGGTGCGAGGCGTCCAGGGTGATTTTGCGAGCCCTTTTACTCACTGTGGAAGAGTACAGTTCTTGAAGTGTAGGAAGGGTAGTGCCAGTTATTCGTTCAGCAGTCCGGACTATTCGCTGTAGTCTACGGAGGTCAGATTTGGCTGCTGAGGCGAACCAGACGGTGATTGAAGTGCAGAGGATGGACTGGATGACAGCTGAGTAGAACTGCACGAGCAGCTCCTGTGGCAGGTTGAACTTCCTCAGCTGACGGAGGAAGTACAGTCTCTGCTGGGCTTTCTTCACAATAGAGTCTATGTGAGTGTCCCACTTCAGGTCCTGAGAGATGGTGGTGCCCAGGAACCTGAATGACTCCACTGCAGCCACAGTGCTGTCCATGATGGTGAGCGGGGGGAGTGCAGGGGGGTTTCTCCTGAAGTCCACTATCATCTCCACCGTTTTGAGCGTGTTCAGCTCCAGGTTGTTGTAACTGCACCATAAAGCTAGCCGCTCCACCTCCTGTCTGTATGCAGACTCGTCACCGTTCCGGATGAGGCCAATAACAGTAGTGTCGTCCGCAAACTTCAGGAGCTTGACGGAGGGGTCTTTTGCGGTGCAGTCGTTGGTGTACAGGGAGAAGAGCAGTGGGGAGAGAACACATCCTTGGGGGGCACCAGTACTGATGGTGCGGCTGTCAGACGTGATTTTGCCCATTCTGACTAGCTGTTGTCTATCTGTCAGAAAGCTGGTGATCCACTGACAGACAGAGCTAGGAACAGAGAGCTGGGTCAGTTTGTGCTCGAGCAGTGATGGGACGATGGTGTTAAAGGCAGAACTGAAGTCCACAAACAGAATCCTTGCATAGTTCCCTGGTTTGTCCAGATGTTGTAGGGTATAATGCAGTCCCATGTTGACTGCATCATCCACAGACCGGTTTGCTCTATAGGCAAACTGCAGGGGGTCCAGCAAAGGTCCGGTGATGTCTTTCAGATATGCTAGAACCAGTCTTTCAAATGACTTCATGACCACAGATGTTAAGGCGACAGGTCTGTAGTCGTTGAGTCCGGTGATCTTTTGTTTCTTCTGGATTGGGATGATGGTGGAGCGTTTGAAGCAGGATGGAACTATGCGCTGTTCCAATGATCTGTTGAAGATCTGCGAGAAAATGGGGGCCAGCTGGTCAGCACAGGTTCTCAGACAGGCTGGTGAGACACCGTCTGGGCCTGGCGCTTTCCTTCTCTTCTGCTTACTGAAGACCTGACGCACATTATCCTCACTGATCTGAAGATCAGGGGGGGAGAGGGAGATGTCTGTAGGTGTTGATGGCTGTGTATAAAGATGGTCAGGGCGGATTTGACTGGAGGTGGCTAGAGGTGTTGATGGCTGTGTAGAGGGTGTCTGGTCGAAGGTGTCGAATCTGCAGTAGAACGTGTTCAGGTCGTTAGCGAGAAGTTTACTGCCATCAATACTGGGGGGAGATGATTTGAAATTCGTGATGGTTCGCAGATCAGTCCACACTGATGCAGGGTCGTTAGCAGAAAACTGGTTTTCCAGCTTTTTTGCATAATTCTTTTTGGCCAGACCAATCTCCTTTGTTAAAGTGTTCCTGGTCTTGTTGTAGAGAATCCTGTCCCCACTCCTGTAGGCATCCTCTTTGACCTGACGAAGCTGTCTAAGTTTTGGTGTGAACCATGGTTTATCGTTGTTAAATGATAAGTAGGTCCTGGTAGGGATGCATAACTACTCACAGAAACTAATGTAGGATGTTACGGTCTCTGTGAGCTCATCCAGGTCAGTGGCTGCCGCTTCAAAAAGACTCCAGTCAGTGCATTCAAAACAAGCTTGTAAGACCTGCTCTGTGTCGTTGGTCCATCTCTTAACAGTCCTTAATACTGGCTTAGTAGTTTTAAGTTTTTGCCTGTAAGTTGGTATAAGATGAACCAGGCAGTGATCAGAGAGTCCTAGAGCTGCTCTGGCCACGGAGCGATATGCATCTTTTATTGTTGTGTAGCAATGGTCCAGAATGTTATTGTCTCTGGTAGGGCATGTAATGTGCTGTCTGAATTTGGGCAGCTCATGTGTGAGTTTTGCCTGGTTAAAGTCCCCAAGAATGATAAAAACAGAGTCTGGGTGTTTCTGTTCTGTCTCTGTGATTAGATCAGCCAGCAGTGAAAGAGCAGTACTCACGGTCGCGTGCGGTGGGATGTAAACACTGGTCAGGATAAACGAGGAAAACTCCCGCGGCGAGTAGAACGGCTTGCAGTTAATGAAAAGCACTTCCACGTCAGGACAGCACATCTTCTTTAACACAGTTACATCCGTACACCACCTCCTGTTGATGTAAAAGCATGTCCCTCCACCGCGCGTTTTCCCCGTTGCCTCCGTGTCGCGATCTGCTCTGTACAGCTGGAAGTCCGGTAGTTGTAGTGCGCTGTCCGGAATGGCTTCGTTAAGCCAGGTTTCTGTGAAGCACAGCGCAGCAGAGTTGTTAAAGTCCTTATTTATGCGTGTGAGCAGAAGTAATTCCTCCATTTTGTTAGGAAGAGAGCGTAGATTCGCGAGATGAATGCTAGGAAGCGGCATTCTGAAACCGCGCAGTCTGTTTTTGATGAGCGCGCCGGCTCGCTTTCCCCGCCTGCGCGTCTTGTAGCGTCTCAATAGAGACGCCGAGCCGCCGAGGACAACGCTCTGCAAAACGCCGGAGAAGTCAAGAACCGGCTGGTGATCAATTGGTGTGCACTGCAGAATGTTCAGCAGCTCATCCCTGGTATAACTGATCATGTTGGATGAACACAAAACAGGAAATACAAACAAAAACATTGCAACAGCTGGGGAGCTTCGCACCGAGGCTGCCATTTTCGGCGCCTTCCGATGACGTCGGGCGCCTTCCGATGACGTCGTAATGATGGTTCAATGGTAATGCTTCAATTTTTGCATGTTGTTTAAAGGGGTGGTCCACTATGATATCATATTTTAAACTGTAGTTGATGTGTAATGTAGCTGTGTGAACATAAACAACATCTCTGAATGTAAGGCGCTCAAAGTTCAATGCAAAGGGAGACATTGGCTTTTACAGAGTTAGCGTAGCAAAGCCTACAGCGAATGAAGTTTGGGGACTACAAAATACATCCTGGTTAATGATGTCATAAACCCTTCAGGTTACAAGCATACACCCTGCACAGCAAAGGGGCGTGGCCAGATAGGCTGTAATGTTGTAGCAGGACGCTTCCTGGTGACATGGAGCTGATCTGTGAATCTCTACACATTATGTTAGCTGACCAATCAGAGCCTCTTGAGGGCGGGCTTTTGAAGGAACTAGGAAATATGACAGTAGTTTTCATTTTAGCTGAGTAGCTGTATATAATAAAAGTAAGATATATGAAAAAATAACATGATTTTTCACAAATGAAGCATAAACACACATTGCTTTTTCATCCCATAAACACAATCAAGCTTTAAAAATACACTCTGGATCACCCCTTTGATTAAATCATTTACTGTTAGTAATTTCTTGAAATATGTTATTAACTTTTAAATGTAAAATGTCTACAACAAGATAACAGTAGGTATTGAAGGAATAGTTGAGCAAATAATCAATATTATATTATATCTGTTGTACTATAATTATTTTCATATATCATCATCATCTTGTCCACAATGTGTAAAATGTGTCTTGATTTTTTTCCCCAGCATCCTAATCCATAAATGCTGCATTTTAAGATCAAATGCTGCTGTATTGTATATGTCCACATAGAGTATGTGTGTGTGTGTTTGGGTGTGAAATCAGTGTGTTCGTAATCCTGGTTAATAATTATGCAACAGGACCAGCAGATTAGATTCATCCCCACAGACCGTCTGCTTCTCAGATTAACAACCTTTCACATAAATCTGGCCAATTTAGCATCTCTGTGTGTTTGAAGAGCACAAAACAGTCTAAATCAGAAGTGATTTTTGATGCTCGCAAAGAAGAATATTGTCGATTTCAGTGGATCAATAGATTCATAAGGAGACCCTATAGCCAAAAACATTTATTTATGCACTGATAAAAAATCTCAGACTTCTAAAAAAAAAAAAAAAAAAAAAATCCAGTAAACATTTAAAGGAACACTCTAATTATTTTTTTGGAAATAGGCTTATTTTTTACAGCTCCCCTAGAGTTAAACAGTTGAGTTTTACCATTTTGGAATGCATTTAGCTGATCTCAGGTTCTGACAAGAACATATTTAGCTTAGCTTAAATCATTGCATTAAATTAGAACATTATATTAGAGCATCTATCGTAGTACATACAGTATATCGCACAGATAAACAATAATAAGTTGGTATTTCCTAGGCTGAAATGGCTGGGAACTTTACTCTCACTCTGGCGTAATAATCACAGAAATTTGCTGCTGTAGCATGGCTGAAGCAGGCGCAATGATATTATACAGACATGTTACCTACATAGCTGGGGACTATTTTCAGTCGCTATGTAATATCCTTGCGCCTGCTGCAGCCTTTATACACCACTTATTTTTGTATTTTAATTATTTCAATATTTAAAATGATTCTTTCATTTGTTTTCCTTCCACTTGGTCCCTTTATTCATCAGGCGTCGCCACAGCAAAATGAACCACCAGCTTATCCAGCATATGTTTTACACAGCGAATGTCATTCCAGCTGCAACCCTGTTCTGGGAAACACCCATTGTGGATTGTGGGGGAAACCGGAGCACCCGAAGGAATCCCACGCCAGCGCATGGAGGTCTCGCAAACTCCACACAGAAATGCCAACCAATCCAGCCGGGACACTGGACCTACTTGCAGTGAGGCGACAGTGCTAACCACTGAGCCACCGTGCCACCCCAATATTCAAATTTTTAAACGAAATATTTGGATATACACAATATTAATTCTTTTCCCACTGCAGCATGACTTTATATTCTATACTGGACATTATTTCTGTTAAATGACAAGACTTTTGTCTAAACAAAGTCAGACCTAATTGAATAATTAAAAATCAAGGCATGATCATATTTTATTTTGGAAAAATAAGTGTAATCTAGAGGCCTTTGTCTTTCATATAAGCCACTTCTGATACCAAATGATCAACTAGAAGTTATTATTTGTCTTTGACTTTCGTCGGGTAGTGTAGTGTGTAAATATGCGATTTCAGACACAGCGACTCTGAAATTAGCATTAGCAATCTTTTTTCTTCCTTTTGCATGGGTCCAATGTGCGCATGTGCCCATATTATATATTAGATAATCCAGCCTTGAGTGCTGTACCTTTCTATCAAAGTTATCTGACATTATCAAGATGAATTTGTTGACTTATTGTCATATTTTTAAGTAAAGTTGATTTCTAAACTAATTTCAAGAGCGTCACATGCTTATGATTCACAGCTGCTGGTCCCTCATTAGCTTACACATACTTCACCAATCGGATGATTCCTAATTCATTATAATAACCAGAAATTCTTACCTCAGTCATCTTTGTTTGAAGAATCCCCCGTTCCACCCCTACTCCTCCTTTCTTTTCTTAAATAGAGCGGCACTGTTAGTACTGTTACCCCACAGCAAGAACTTCACTGGTCCAAGTCTCTGACAGGCCATTCGACGTTTCTGTAAAGAGTTGACACGTTCTCTCCATGCTCGCGTGGGTTTCCACCGAGTTCTCCGGCTTCCTCCCACAGTCCAAAAAACTTGCGACATAGGTGAATTGACTCTTAATCAGAATGAGAATCAGAAATCAGAATCATAAAGAGCTTTATTGCCAGGTATGTTCACACATACGAGGAATTTGTTTTGGTGACAGAGCTTCTACAGTGCAACAGAATTACAGAGACAGGACAAAAAACAGATAAATATATTTAAAAATAGAAGTAAGTGTTAAATGCAAATATAAAAATTGACAAGTGTATGTACAGGCAAATTACTATATACAACATTTTATGTGCAGCTGTTACGTGCAAATTGGCATGTAAAGTGTGTTGTTAAATAAGTGTATGTGTGTGTAAAAGTGTATAGCAAGTAGTGATGTTGGTTCCACGATTATTATCATCAAGTGTTCATGAGATGGATTGCCTGAGGGAAGAAACTGTTTCTGTGTCGGGCTGTTCTGGTGCGCAGTGCTCTGTAGCATCGACCAGAAGGTACCAGTTCAAAGAGGCAGTGTGCTGGGTGTGAGGGGTCCAGAGTGATTTTGGCAGCCCTTCTGCTCACTCTGTTCAAGTACAGTTCTTGGAGAGTAGGGAGGGTTGTACCAATGATTCGCTCAGCAGTCCTAACTATTTGACGTAGTCTTCGAAGGTCAGATTTGGTAGCTGAGCTAAACCAGACAGTTATTGAAGTGCAGATGACTGATTCAGTGATGGAGGTGTAGAACTGTTTCAGAAGCTCCTTTGGGAGGTTGAACTTCCTCAGCTGACGAAGAAAGTACAGCCTTTGTTGAGCTTTTTTGACAATGGAGTCAATGTGAGTGTCCCACTTCAGGTCCTGAGAGATAGTGGTGCCCAGGAACCTGGAACCCCCCCATGATGGGGTTCTCAGTGGGGGGGAGCAGGGGGGTTTCTCCTGAAGTCCACTGTCATCTCTACTGTTTTTTTTTTTTTTTTTATTTATTTTTGGCCTTTTTGCCTTTATTAGATAGGACAGTATTGAGACAGGAAGCGAAGTTGGAGAGAGAGAGGGGGTAGGGTAGGGAAATGTCCTCGAGCCGGGATTCGAACTCGGGACGCCCTGATGTGCTGCTGCACCATATGTCGGCGCGCTAACCGCTAGGCTATTGCGCCGACATCTCTACTGTTTTGAGCGTGTTGAGCTCCAGGTTGTTGTGACTGCACCAGCAATATATCTGTCTGTAGTAATCCCTAATTTGTCATAAGAAATAAATAGCAGGGGAGTTCTCGAGATCTACCAGAGCTCAAACTCCCCTCTCGCCCTGCAAACAGGAGGTAGCTCAGGGCTCGAGGATCTCATGAGCTCAGGGCTCTCTCCTGGGACAGCATGCCAAACACGCTTTATAATCAGTCATCAGCTAAGTGTGAACTCTTGAAGCTGAAACTGGGCGGACCTAAAGAAATGACAGCTCAGAGAGAGAGGGAGCGAGAGAGAAAAAGAGAAAGCGGGAAAACAAACAAACAGGCACAGACACTGAGCCGTAACATCTACACTGCAGAATTGTCTTCTTCCTAGTCCAAATATCTAAAAATTCTTAAATCAAGAAGCATTTTCTAGACAAGCATAAAATGTTGTGTTGTTTTAAGAAATAATATGCCAAAATTAAGTGAGTTTTTTCTTTAAACAAGGTAAATAATCTGCCAATGGGGTAAGCAAATAAATCTAGTTTTTCTGTTTGATATTTTGATTAGTTTGCTTACCCCATTGGCAGATTACTTTGCTTGTTTTAAGGAAAAACTGAGTTAATTTTGGCATATTATTTATTAAAACAACACAATATTTTATGCTTGTCTAGAAAATGCTTCTTGATATCAGAATTTTTAGATATTTGAACCAGAAACAAGACAAAAAAATCAAAAAAAGTAAAGCATTTTCTGCAGTGTAAACCGTAGTGAACATAATGTAAATGTAAATATAATGAATATTAAGTGTCTGAGTAATATTTGCTTTGGCTGCATGTGTTGTTTTCTTACTGTAGTGTTCTGTGTTGCAGGCCGGAGATGGACACTGAGTGGACGTACATCAGAGAGCCAGTGGAGTCAAACTCTATGGTGCTCAAGGGTCTGATTCCTGAGACCGAGTACCAGTTTGTGATCAGAGCCGTAAACGCACACGGCATCAGTCCTCCCAGTGCCATTAACAACCCCGTCCGCACTCTCAGTGAGTTATAGCACAGTCAGGACATCATCTTACATCTGTTTACTGTGCTTTACACCATAACTATTGTGCCCTATAACATATGCATGGTAAACTGCTGTGGATAAAAGGGTCTAAATGAAAACTTGTGAGCGTTTTGCATGCTTTATTGTGCGTTTGTTGTAAATTGGATGCTCTTTGCACATTTAAAGAGGGTTGTTTTTGCAGGCACAGTGGCTGGAACGACTAGACTTATTAGATTAAGCATCTTAAGGCCTGCCCATATACATAGAGCTAGTTACTCACACAACCCCTGAGCAGACAGATTAGCAAAGACCCCCACACAAACACACACACACACACACTTGTACAGTAGATGTGATTTACGAGGACTAACCCTAGATGCAGTGTTTTTATATGGTATTTTATTTCATGTTTTTTCCTGGGAATAATATTTATAAAGGAGCTGTTTACATGGAATTGAACCAGATTTTGGTAAAAACCCAAACAATAAAAGCATAAAAATAAAACAAAACAAGTAAATCTGAACAATGAGTTATGTGTAATAACAACAAAATGACACAAGGAGAAGGTCCTGAACTACTGAAACGTGTTTAATGCTTCATATAAAAGACTTTTTTGGTGATGGCAGCTTAAAGACGCCTCTAATATGGAGAATGAAGTCTCATGCATTGCTCAGGTGTGAGTTTCTCACAGACTTCAACAGAGTGTAAAAATCTTGATGGTTCTGTGGGTCTCGTCTATCAAATCTAAGCTTTAATTTGTATTTTCTATTGGATTCAGGTCAGGTGACTGGCTGGGCCATTTTACAGCTTGATTTTCTTTCTCTAAAAGCATTTAAGAGTTTTCTTTGCTGTGTTTTGGATCATTGTCTTGCTGAAATGTCCACTCTGGTTTCATCTTCATCCTTCTTCTAATGTAGATGTTGGACTGAAGCAGCTGATATTCATTTACATTGAGGAAGGGTGGAGGGTTGCTGAAGAACTACTGAGAGATTTCAGCTGCTGTCTGGGCTTTCACTGCCTTTCTACAGTGTTCAAAACTTTTTCCCTGTGTCATTTCATTTTATCACGGAGAACTTCATTTGTATGAATGTGTTTCTTTGGTTGCTATCAACATTTGGTGAAAATTTGAAGTCAACAGCACCTAAATAGGTTTTCTTAGAAAAATGGTGATGTGTTCAATACTTATTTCCCAAGCTGTATTGCCTTTGCCTACCTATAAACCCAAACCGCAAAGGAAACCTGAGGCAAATGTTGAATGTCAAAAGACTCTGTTAAGTATGGTTTTTAAGTGTTTTGAATTACAAGGACACAAGACATGTCCTTGTAAACCACCTTAATAGAGCACAACTAGGTCTTACCCATGTCTTCATACAATTTTGTGTCCTCGTAAACCACATAAACAAGTACTCACGCGTACTCACAGTCTTTCAGGATTGTTTTTTTAAATTGTGAGAACATTCCTTTTGGATAATTATTTTTTTATACAGTATAAAACTGTATTTTCTAGTGTCCTACACCTATCTAACTGTGAGTACAACAAACTTTGTGCATTTACACTTTTTACTTGTTCTGTATGCTTTATAAGCCTTGTGATAAACGGTAATATGGCCAATTTATAAACAGTCTTAAGCCCCAGTCAGATCACACGATTTTGGCACAATTTTCTAGACGTAGGGCGTCGTAGATATTCGTAAATGACAAATAGGCGTCATGACACAAGATTCAATCATGTCTTCTCGTGTAATGTGGCATAGTTCACGACAACCGATTCCATGCCTGCGACGTTTCACGACACTGTTAAAGAAAGTCTAGCATGTTCAATTTTTTTCTCGTCCTTTATGACGAGTTCCGTCACGTGTGTGCCAGTCAATTACAATTTAATTTATTTAATCAAATATTTTTTCTTTACATCTCCCACCATGCAAGTACATGCACACTTTAAAACACACAAACGCACAGCTTTATTTAATTTCATTCTTTTCTTGCTTTGTCAGTATATGGTAAAGTGTACTGTTTAATAATTAATCTAAATTATTTTAAAAAATAAATAAATAAGCGGCATTAATTCGTGCCTCTCATTGTTGATACGCACAGCCGTCACCACTGCTTTCATCCTTTTTTTGTTAAATACATTGTAAAAGCTTGTCCTGCTTATTCAAATGTGTAATTATTAGTAACCTCACAGAAACTCGTGTTTTGGCGCTGAAGCATATAGCGGGCTTGTTTTGAAGCGCATCTCGAAGGTTATTCATTATTCTTTTTTATCTAGTTGTTAACTGACCATCGAAAAATACACGACAATTAAGATATAAATTATAGCTAACGAAATTCCTTTCAAAAAGAATTTTTTTCCAAGAAACACATACGAATTATATATATATTTTTGCCCGTCTAACTGTGCGGTGATGATTTGTTCCGCTCCGTGGAAAATAAGGATTTAATGAATGCTTCACTGCTTCACAGCTGCTGATGTGCTTTCATTTCAATTCATGTTCAGGCAAGAAGTGTTTAATAGCAACATTGGCAGGAAAATATACATTTCGATTTCAAACAAATATATTAATATTAAAAAGGAAACAAAAGTTTGGTCCTGTGAATGTCATAACGAATGCCTTTAATGTAGTTATTAGTTGTCAGCCAGCATTAGTGTTTATTGAGATTGAAATAAGATTAAAAAATTTTTTGAAATTGTGATAAAAATTGTTATGATAGCAACACTGCTTTGGGTAATAATGTTGGTCGTAGACGTCACAGGATGACTGATGAGGAAGGTGTAGTCTGGCACATCTGTAACCTACGACAAGTCAAGATTTTATCAAGAAAAAATCGCATAATCTGACATAGTGACTTTCGTAACTGACAATAAAAATTGTGTGATCTGACTGGGGCTTTAGGGACTCTTAGAGACCTTCTACTGTATGTTAGTAGCATGTTTTTGAAATCCAAAAATCACATGAATTCTGTGCATGAAATCATGATTTTTTATTTTTTTTGCTGTGCATTGTATTTATGAGATCAAATGCTGAAAATTTACAGTGCCCTGCTTTAAAAACAGGTTCAGTAGACACAGGCAGTGGAGACTATGACGTCTACATCTCAAACTCTGACAATAAAGATGAAGACAAGCTTGATATCGATGACTCAGATTATGATGTCTTCATTGAGGAGGTGAGAAATCACCAAATTTGTTATTGTTTTTGTCTTAATAGTTTTAATAACTCATTTCTAATCACTGATTTTTTTTTATCTTTGCCATGATGACAGTAAATAATATTTGACTAGATATTTTTTAAGACACTCCTATACAGCTTTAAGTGACATTTTAAAGCTTAATTAGGTTAAGTAGGCAAGTAAGGGTAATTAGACAAGTGATTGTGGAACAGTGGTTATTCTGTAGACTATCGAAAAATATATATTGCTTAAGTGAGCTAATAATATTGACCTTAAAATGATAAAAAAAAAGTAAAAACTGCTTTAATTCTAGCCAAAATAAAACAAATAAGACTTTCTCCAGAAGAAAAAATATCATAGGAAATACTGTGAGAAACTCCTTGCTCTGTTAAACATCATTTGCGAAATATTTGAAGAAGAAAACAACAATCACAGGAGAGCTAATACGTTTGACTTCAACTGTACTGTATATATTTTGCAGATGAAGTTTCCTAGCAGTAAGAAGAGTGGCAGACGGTCTCAGCTACGTTCCCGCATCGGGACTCCCGGAAATGGGAATGTTATTTACAGGATGCGAACCCCTGTTTCCCCAAATATCAGCTTCACTCCGACAACAGCATCGACATGGACCACAACAACAACAATAAGAACTACAACTGTAACCATGACAACTGCCTCCAGGACAACAGCCACACCCGCCGTACAGACTGCCACGCCTCCTCCAGCAGTGCCATCTTCCAGTCCGTCAATGACGCCGTGGAAAGGGGAAAGGGCTCGAGTCTATGATGTGCCATGTGAAGAGACGGTCTGCCCTGCTGACAGCTTCTGCATCAACGATTACGACACTGGCGGCTCTCGATGTCACTGCAACCTCGGCCGGCAAGGAGACTTCTGCTCAGAAGGTTAGTTAGTTCTGTCTGTACCCTATAAAGTGATTGTTATTTTGGATAACCAGGAAATGCAACACAAATCAACATTTAAGGCCCCGTTTACACTAGTACATTTTAGTTTCAAAGCACATAACTTTTACTATGGGTACGCCTTCCGTCCACACTCATTCATACACACACTCATACACTACGGCCAATTTAATTTATTCAATTCACCTATAGCACATGTCTTTGGATTGTGGGGGAAACCGGAGTACCCGGAGGAAACCCACGCTAACAAGAAGAGAACATACAAACTCCACTCGGAAAAGCCAACAGACCCAACCGGGCCTCGAACTAGTAGGGCTTGCATTAACTAGTTGAGCGATTGACTACTTCAACCACTAGTCAGCGCTCTCAGAAACAATCGACTACTCGAGCGTGCATTTATAAATGACATCAAAATGACAAACGTATTCAACAAACACCACGATCCAAGGTTAAAGCTTCCAACTACAACTGAGGATTAAATTCAAGATTATTTACATTATCAACATCAACACCACAGGGAATCCTCTAGAATTATGAAATGAACATTGGTTTCCTCCACTATCCAAGCTAGCGAAATCATTTCTTGGTATCCCTGCCACTAGCTCACGAAGTTAAAGAAAATTTCTTTGGCTGGCAACACCGTAACAAGGCAAAGAGCAAGCCTGCATCTCTCTCACGTGGATACGCTTGTATTTCTAAATACAAACCAGCGATCCACAAGCTTGACCAAAGACTGTCTGTAGCTAGACGATGAGAACGGGGATTACTTGTTTTTCTTTATAAAGTCGGATGAAGTAAGATTCTGTTCCTTATTTCTGTAGAAAGCAGAGTAAATATAAAATGAATAAATTGCAAGATGTGCTTTTAATTCATAATTGCGTTGCTGTTTGTTTCTCTATGACTTTTCTCATACATTATGTCTGCATGTTAAAATATCATGCAGTCTTTTGTTTGTTTGCTGTGTCCACGCATATTTTATTTATTATTTTAATATATATTTTTATTTATTTAAATAATTTACTTATAAATAGTTTATTTATTATTTATTTTCTATTTCACCTTATAGGCTACTTTCGCTTGTTGAACTGTTTCTTTTCTGAACCAAAATAATTTTCGTTACTGTTATCACTGCTGGAAACTTAAATATTAGAGTTTTTTTTTTTTTTAATCACACTTCTTGTTGAATAACAGCTTAATACTTGCGCGCACATGGTCGTTTGCATAATCTTCATGCCGGTTGAAGTAGGCTAGTATATTCGTTGTTTTGCATTTAATAACTGTTTAAACGTAGCAGATATTAAATGATTGAATGAGATTTAGCCTAGCGCAGATTAAGTTTATTCATCTTTTAATTAGTTTTATGAATACTGCTTAATGAATATAGTTTTCAAGACGCATTTTAGGTTTTGGGTGTAGTTACTTTTCTTTCTATAGCCTAAATGTGTAATTAAAATGTAATAATTAGCCTACAGCTTTTTTCTTTTTTTTTCTTAGTATTATCAATATATTATTTAGGTTTTTTTTATTTCAGCTTTTTATTTATGCATTATTTATTAATTTAAGCTATTTAGTTTTTTGCGGGTCAGCTGTAGTGTTGACGAGAACCGTTTTTGTCTTTCTCAACTGATTTAAGTAATTAAGTTTCACTTAGTTTTTATTCCTGCTGAAAACATGTTAAATGATAAAGTTACTTTAATAACTTATTAAAGCATTAACCTACAGGATGAACACGAGTTCGCTTCGCATATACAGGAAGCTTATGACGCAGATGTTAAATGAAAATGTTGCGTGCATCTTTTTATTTTTATATTACTCTGTAACTTAAAAAAGTAATATAAAGTTATGTCAATTTATGTTGCTATGAAATTGATGCATTCGGATATGAATTAATAAAACGTGTATTGAGGACTTATATGTGTCTTTTTAACTAGTAGCTCGAACCACGGGTAGTCGAGTAACTCGAGTATTGTTTTGAAAAGAAATCGATTAGCAGAAACCAGTAGTCGTGCAAGCCCTGTGAACTAGTGACCTTCTTGCTGTAAGGCAACAGTGCAGTCCTTGTGAAATGTTTTTTTTTCTGTAATTTAAAAGAGTATCTCTGGAAGTCCTGCTGCCAGTCTTTGAGTTTTTTTTTTTAACTGCATCCACTGTTTTGCACTGCAATCAATCAATCAATCAATCAATCAATCAATCAATCAATCAATAAATAAATAAATAAATAAATAAATAAATAAATAGATTTTCTCTATAGTTCGATTTCATTCTTAATTTACATTAAAAAATGCTGGGTTCTACACGATCTAAAAAGGGTCACACACCTAAGGAGAATGCCAGAATTTCCACTTTTTAGTCAGTGAAAGTCAATGAAAAGTC
>CAIGQQ010034685.1:241257-258871 GCA_903798035.1 Danio albolineatus
TTATACTAATACCACTACTACTACTACTATTACTACTACTACTACTACTACTACTACTAATAATAATAATAATTATTATTATTGTTATTATTATTTATTTATTTATTATTTTTATAATAACTATAAATATTTTTAACAATTCCAATTCTGGTTTTGTTCATATTTTGCCCAAAGTCAGGGTAAAACAACAAACATTGTTTAGAATGTACGTTTAATGGTTCGTTTCTATATTAACTAGATGTTATCTTCTAGAACAGGAGTGTCCAAAGTTTTTGGGCCGAGAGCCAGATGCAAAAAACAAAACGTTGTCCTGGGCCAAATTTTACAATTTTACACACACGCATATATGCATATGCATAGACTCATAATCCTTTTTGAATGGCGTTTCATCAAGGGAAATTTGGATGAATCCAAACTCTTGTGAAACTCGGACATTTACTGCACTCACTGTTGATTTTCCTCCTTCTTGGTTGCTCCATGGCTCGCCAAAACGTGGTTATCAATTATGTTTCCTTCAGTGTGGTCTAATTTAAGGTATGTGATAGCGACACCCCGTGGTTATTTATTGAATTACGTTTACTTTTGTACAGCGGGCCAGATTCTATTAATATTTCTGTCGCTTCAACGGAAACCCCGCCTCTTTTTCATCCTCCAATCAAATGAAGGCAGATGCCACTGGCGTAGCGTGCTTTTTCCATTCAGAGTTGACTTTTTAAACTGCGCAACGGCAAAAACACAAGGCGTAGCAGGTAGTTAAAGTACAAAGCTTGCAGGACAGTCGCGACCATTAGTAAATCATTTTAAAAAGGTGCCTGTCAATGCAAGAAGGACATTCGGTGTGATGAATGACGAACGAGACACTTTTTTTTTTTTTACATTTTCAGTTTTTCACAGAGATAACATTAGTCCTGTTTTGAATCTGCCACTCTGCTGACACATAAGCTTTTATAGCTCCGCCCTCTTTTAAAAAGAGCACAATCTCCTTTAAATTTAAAGCGACATTCACAAAAATGGTACAATGTGGATCAAAGCCTAAAAGTGGCAGTTTCATTCATTCATTCATTTTCTTTTCAGCTTAGTCCATTTATTAATCTGGGGTCGCCACAGTGGAATGAACCGCCAACTTATCCAGCACATGTTTTACACAGCGGATACCCTTCCAGCTGCAAACCATCACTGGGAAACATCCATACACACTCATTCTTTGGGGGTCTTTGGGTGCTTGAGCCCCTGCCCTTTTTTTCTCCTGGAGAGAAAGTGCACTTTTTCCTCGGAACAATAATTATTTTTAAAATACTACTAATAATATAATATATGTATAAGTTAATGTGTGTTCTATTTAAGGACAACTTTCCCTGTCAAACAATAAAAATACTACATTTTAAAGTATAACTTGGTTTTAGTCTACCCGCTCCAAGCGAGCATCAAACCGGCAATTTGGAAAGTCAAACCACATGTTAAGCGAACGCTCTAATGAGGGCGCTATTTACATTTTTGCTCTTTAACCAAAAGTAAGGTGTCAGCTGGATAGTGAAAATATTCCCCTCTGCTTTTTGCAGTCATTTATTCAGAATATATAATGTTAATTGAAGCTATAAAAACATGTATATACAGTATAGGCTAGCTATGGAAGCCAGTGGCTATCAGTGTGTCCTACATTCTTCACAATATTTTATTATTTTGTTCAACAGAAAAAAAAAAGCTCAAACAAAAAGGGATTGAAAAGGGATAGTTCACCCAAATATGAACATTTACTCACCCCTTCTTTATTTTGTTGAACACTAAAGAATTAAAGATCAAAGAAGATATTTCATAGAAAGCTATCAACCAAATTCATTGACTTCCAGAGTAGGAAAAACAAATACCATGAAGGTCAATGGTTACAGGCTTGCTGCTTTTTTCAAAATATTATGGTGTGTTCAACAGAAGAAAAAAGTCAAATAGGTTTGGAACAAGTACAAGGCGAGTAAATGATGACAGAATTTTCAGTTTTGAATGAGCTGTGCTTTTAAGGTTGAGTATATGGTGAATTTAGGGTGAAATATCCTTTAATATATTTCATTGGTCCTCAAACTGTTTTCACCAAGTACCACCTCAGAAAAAAATAGTCTCTCTAAGTACCACCATAATAACCAGTATTGAAATACTGTAGCGTAGCAGGCATAATTAAGCAGCTACAGCCCTGCACAGTTCAAAAATGTTGCGGATGAATTCTTATTATTATGAATATTTATTATTATTATTATTATTATCAGCCACTTTGAACATTCTAAATAGTTTGAACAGAGAAATTAGACATTAGATCTGCTTACTGCGCATTAAAGTAGGCTTTGTGTGTCAGAAAAGCAAGTGATTAAACTATAAATGTCAACATTGGGATATAAAAATACGGGATATGCCCCCAAACAACCGTTACAAATACAGGGAGGAAAATAGCTTCAAATGAAAGAATGCATAGCATTAGAAAATTAAAAAATTTAAATTGAGGGTTTAGCCTAAAAAATCACTGATCACATCTGTTATCGTACGCATCAAAGGGTTAAAAGTGTGTTCATTTTTTTTATTTAGTTATTCAGCGATTCCTCAGTTCCACAGTTTGAGAACCACTGATATATTTTATTTATTAAAGTACAACTATTATTATTTAATAAAAAGTGCCCTTTTTTCCACTTTAGCCCGTCCCTTAAAAGGTCTCTGCACGTCCCTGGTTTTAGGGATGGACCCTTTTCACATTCCGTGTTTCTCAGCAGCAGAAGTCGTCATAGTTGGATAAACTTAGAGCACAGTGAATGGGAGAGTGCAAGAAAAACATCTTTTACAATCCTATTTGCTGAAATAATAAAAGAAAAACTCCACGATGGTGTGATAAAGACATTTAGAAAAAGGGAACAATTAGTGTGAGACTGATAACGGCAGCCAGAGGAGAAAACAATGTCAAATTTACTGTCCCATACACTCTGCATTAAAAACACCTTGCATAAGTGGTAATAATTTTTTTGTAATTTCATGCAAAGATCAAATAACACATACATGAATAAAAATGTTCATACATAAAAAAAAAAATCGAAATATTAAGATGCTCATGTTAAATGATGAGGCTCCATTGCTGTATAGATGTTGAAATCATCATCTTCATAGTCATCTTCTGCTGTGTCTGTTTCAGGCGAGTGCAGTAACAGTGTGTGTGAGAAGGTCACCTGTGCCAACGGAGGGATCTGCTTTGCCAACCGAGCGGACGGCTTCATCTGCCTCTGCCCTCTGGGTTATAAGGGCTTCCTCTGTGAGGAAAGTGAGTCATACACTTCTGCTTGATCCTGCCATGACTTTCACATGTGCAAATACACACATTTATAATTGCTATCCACATTTTCCCTTGACCTTATGATGCCTTTTGTAATTTAGTTAAACCTTAAACAATCAGTGACATGTTTAAAAGCTTAAGCCAAACATACAGTTTGCTCTACAACCCCAAATCAGTACAAGTTGAGACAGTATGGAAAGCGTAAATAATGAAAGTATTGAGTTCCAAATTTACTTTAACTTGTCGTTCGTTGTAGACAATATGAACACATAATATTTCTTGTTTTGTCTGGTCAACTTAATTTTATTTGTAAATATTCATCCTTTCGTGTTATTCAGTCCTGCTCCACATTCCAAAAATAAATCCGGGACAGGGGCGGTTTAGGGCTAGCAATCAGGTAAATTGGTTAAATAATGATGTGAGTTGAAAAAGGTGATGTTAACAGGTGATTTTAATTATGATTTGGTACAAAAGCAGCATCCAAGAAAGGTCTAGTCCTTTAGGAGCAAAGACGGGCTGAGTATCGCCAGTTTGCCAACAAATACGTGAGAATATTATTGAGATGAATAAAAACAATGTTACAAAGCTTGGAAGACATTTGGATATTTCACCTTCAACAGTGCATAAAATCATTAAAAGATTCAAGGAATCTGGAGGAATTTCATTTCGTAAAGGACAAGAACACAAACCTAAGCTGAACTATCGTAATCTCCGATACCTGTATCAAAAATCGTCATTTATCTTTAAGCGAAATCACCACAGGGGCTCAGGACTACTTTAGCAAACATTTGTCAAGTATATCAACACTTGTCAAATGCCTGTGAAAACTGTACTGTACCGAATTAAAGCCCTATGTTAACAGTGTTCAGAAGCGCCATCGACATCACTGGGCTCGAAGGCATATGGGATGAACCATCACACAGTGGAAACAGGTACTGTGGTCAGATGAAACCATATTTTTTGGGAGAATTGGACGCCGTGTGAAAAGGATCGTCTAGACTCTTACCAGTCTGTTAAGTCCAAAAGCCAGAGTCTGTGGGGTTGTGTCAGTGCCCTTGGCAAAGGTAAACTGCACTTCTGTGATGGCACCATTAATGCTGAAAAATACCTAGAGATTTTGGAGCACAATATGTTGCCTTCTTTTCCTGGGACGACCATGCACATTTCAACAAGATAATGCAAAACCACATTCTGCACACATTACAAAGTCCTGACTGCAGAGGAACTACAATTATTGTCTGGCCTGCCTGCAGTCCTGACCTGTCACCAATAAAGAATGTGAGGTGCATTTTAAAGTTCAAAATGCATCAACAAAGACCTCGTACTGTTGCTCACCTTAAGACTTGTTTGCTCATTCAGTCCCTAAACGTCTTTTAAGTGTTGTGAAAAGGAATGGCAACATTACAAAGAAGTAAATACTTTACTGTTCCAAATGTTTCTGAAAAGTATTAGCCAAAATTGGATATATGTGTTTATGTGTTTATTTAAAAAAGAAAATCACGAGGAACACATTAAATAATGTTTTTTGTACTGTCTGTAATTAAATACAAGTCTAAGTAAATTTAGAAATCACTACTTTTTTTTAAATATTTGCATTTTCCATACTGTGAACTTTTTCTGATTTGGGGTTGCATATACCTATAAAGGCATTATTTGTAGTGCAACCTCACGGTATTGTTTTCAGTGCTTTTGGAAATCGTCCTCAAACCTGATGTGTAACTCGTAGTTTGAAATGCAGTCACATGTTCAGAAAGTTGGATAAACTTTTTAACCAAACTAATGCTCTCATTGTGGGGTTGTTGTTGTTTTCTTTACGTCAGTTTAACTAGACTATGTAAATGCTATTTTCACAGTCCACACTGTCTGCTACTCGAAAAGATACAGTAAAGTCAGAATTATTCGCCGTCCTGTGAATCATTTTTTTCTTTTTAAAATATTTCACAAATGATGTTTAATAGAGCACAGAATTTTTCACAGTATTTCCGAAATTTGTTCTTCTGGAGAAAATCTTAATTGTTTTATTTTGGGTTGAATAAAAGCATTAGAAAAACATTTTACGGTCAATATTATTAGCCCCCACAAGCAATATATGTTTTGATCATCTACAAAACAAACCGTTGTATACAATGATTTGCCTAATTACCATAACTTGCCAAATTAATCTAGTTAAGCCTTTAAATTGTACTTTAATCCAAATACTAGTATCTTGAAAAACATCTAGTCAAATATTATGTGCTGTCATCATAGCAAAGATAAAATAAATCAGTGATTAGAAATGAGTTATTAAAACTATTTAGAAATGTGCTGAGAAATAATTTCTCTTTGTTAAACAGAA
Organism: Danio albolineatus; assembly: GCA_903798035.1. NCBI lineage: Eukaryota > Metazoa > Chordata > Actinopteri > Cypriniformes > Danionidae > Danio > Danio albolineatus. Next base: position 246,894 of record CAIGQQ010034685.1, read on the forward strand.
ATTGGGGGAAAAATACACAATAATTCAGGAGGGCTTATAATTCTGACTTCAACTGTACATTTTCATTGCCTAAAAATGCCATCTAAGTGTGGTCACATAATCTGTATTTTTAAACAAAACCGTATTAGAGTGAACATGGCCTTAAGTGAACGTTTTTTCAAACATACTGATCCTCTCGTTGCAGGTTTCCTCTTGTCTCTGCCCCAGTTTAACCAGAGCATGTTCTCTTACGCCAGCGCCCCCTGGCCTCAGTCGTCCCACAACTATCTGTCCTTCATGGAGTTTGAGGTGACCTTCCAACCGTCCAGTCCTGACGGCACGCTGCTCTACACTGATGATGCCACCAGTCGGGATTTTCTGTCCATCAGCCTAGTGGCTGGATATGTGGAGTTTCGTTTCGACTGCGGCTCTGGTGCAACTGTTATCAGGTGAAGTATACACTATAGTGCCAAACATTGGTTGAAGACTGAATCAACACAAAAAAACCTCAAAGAAATTACTTTTGCTGCTAGTTCAAACTACTTATTTAATATGAATTAAACTAACACAATTCTTAAGTTTTTTTGGGGGGGACAACTTAATTATTTTATGTTCACTTCACTTAAATTTGTAAAAACAAATGATCAAGTGAACTTAATCAAATTGTGTTCGACAACATGAAGGAATTGTGTGCAACCCAGCATTTTTTAAAGGGCCACGAAACCCCTCTGTATCAGCAGGGTGTTTTCACACCTACAGTCTGGAAAAGCTCTGGAAAGTGGGTGTGTCCAGCTCTGTTTAAGTGGGAGTGTCGGTGCGGGAAAGAGGGAAGGTTTTGCATAAAAATGGGAGTTTCCATTTGTGCACATGCTGATTTTCAAACAGGCAAAACATACACAGACGCACAGGAGAAAGACAGTGACTGTTTACATGGACATCAGTAATCTAATTATTGGCCAAATTATTAATTTGTCGACTTTAACGGCGGTTTGGCACTTTCACTTTTATCCAGGAACATTTCCTGCATGTCCCCCGTGACAAATGAGACGTGAGAAACTGCTAAGAGAGCGGTTTTAATGGAGCGTTTAATACCGTGCGGCGTATGAGAGAAATAAAAAAAAACCCGCATTTCTCTGTAACTTAGATGCACTCGGTAGCTGAATAAACGAACAAAGAGCACTGATCGCTTACCAAATCTGTAGAGACAGGACAATCAACATGAACTGGAGCGGTGTGTGTTTTAAAAGGAGACGAGCGGCAAATCCCGATTTCACCATTTCCAGATGCGAAAAGCTCTCGGGTGAAAAAAAAAGTTCCTTACAAGCGCATCTCTGCTGCGCGCGTGTGGGAGTCCAGCTGCACTCTCATAGCGAGAAATGTAAACAAAACCTTCGCTGCAGCACATAAACACAACACTGGCGACCTGTGTCTCCAAACAATTCTTCTTCTTCCACTTGTTTTGGCAACACAACGTGGCGTCTCTCTGCTGTCTGGACACTGCAACAGATACAAACTATCTTTGAAGCTATCATGCATATTATGCTATACACAATAGAGTGTGCTGATTGGTTTGAACCAAGTCTTTCTCATAACTTAATGCTGCACTCTCAGAGACGTCACGATGCACTCGCAGGTACAGACTTCCACTCTCCACGCTGGAATACACGCATGGATCTCATCGGCGTGACGCAGCTGCAAAAATTAGTTTCAAACCAGAAGAACGAATTTGCTGGAAATAAAGCAAAAACAACCAATTTTCACTCTTTAGCGAAATATATGCGTCCTAATAGTGTTTATCACAGCGTGGGACACATATATGACTGTCAGCAGCTCAAAAATGTGTTTTGGTGTTTCGTGACCCTTTAACAGTGTATTATTATGTCATGTTGGTCTTCTCACATCAACTATCAGCAGCGGCTATTTTTATGCGCAGGTTAAATTTGCAGTAATTAAAATGATTTTATTTCATTAAAATTACTATTGCTGCTAGTTCAAACCACTTTTTTAATTTGAGTTGAACTAACACAATTCTTAAGATTTTGGGGGGACAGCTTAATTGTTTTATGTTCAATCTACTTAAAATTTGTAAAAACGATTAAGTTAACTTGATCAAACTGCGTTGGGATAACATGAAGGAGTTGTGTAGAACCCAGCATTATTTATAGAGTATTATTATGTTATGTTGGCCTTCTCACATCAACTATTTGTGTTCTAAATTGTATATTTGGAGTATTTGCCATAAATAAGAGGATTTTATTGAATATGTACCATTCTCTTTTGGGAAGTCTGATTAGATATTGAATAACAGTATGGTATGGAAATCTGACTGGTACACTGAAAAAAATGATGTCTGTCAAATTGTTTCAAACAATTTAGATATGTTGAATTAAACAAACAAATTAAATTGAGTAATGTTCAACTTAATTTGTTTAAATTCAGCCCAAATAAATTGTTTACAGCCACATTCTCAGAAATAAAGGTACAGGAATTGTCACTGGGGCAGTACCTTTTCAAAAGATACATATTTGTACCCAAAGAGTCCACAGTGGAACCTCAAAGGTGCACATTAGCGCCCAAATGTGGCTAAAAAGTACCTTTAAGGTACCATTATAGACCCTTTAGGTACAAATATGTACCTTTTGAAAAGGTACTGCCCCAGTGACAGCTCCTGTACCTTTATTTCTGAGAGTGCACTTACCTTAAATAAATGTGTAAATCCAAGGAGTCACCTTCGAATAATTAATTGCAGGTTGGGAAGCAAAAAGACCAATTCAAGGGATGTATGAGGTAGCTGTTGTGAACAAAAGATAGGGAAATAGTTTCTCATGATACACACGTTTTACATGAGAATTTTAACATGTTACCCTCAGGGAGACGATTTTGATGTGTAAAGCGAATACTCTAGGTACTGTATAAGAAAGCTTTTGTGCCGACTGCTGTTACTGAAATTACTGAACAGGGAGGAACTTAAAATGTTTATTTAAGTTTGACATAAATTAAATATAAATAAAGGGTGTTGTCATAATAAGTATTATAGTATTATAGTATTATAAAGTGTGTATATATATATATATATATATATAGCACTTTCTCTAGAAGAAAACAATATTATAGGAAATACTGTGAAAAATTCCTTGCTCTGTCAAACATTAAAACATCAAAAGAAATAAAAAATCACAGGAATGCTGATAATTTTAACTTCAACTGCATATAGACTTTTTTCTTCAAACGCAAATTTACCCACTATGCTTTGCATGTATGCGCAAGGAGGATGCTAAGAACTTCTGGAACAGTCAGATTTGGACAGCTTTGAAACGATAGTTTTAATCTATTTTATTTGCTTTTAACGTCTTTGGACCAATACTGTTGTTGATCAGCGCCACAGCCTGGACTGATCATTTTGAAAAAATATATACATGTATATATATATATATATATATATATATATATATATATATATATATATCTGTCGCGCTGCTGTTTTTGTCGCCATCTTGTGGCTGAATAATATAATTTATTGTGGGCTGCATTCAGTGTCTAATTGTTCACCTTTCTTGCAAGCAGTCATTTAATAAGCTGCTTTTGCATGATAAATCTCTTCAGTTTTGCACAACAAGCTGTTAAACCCCATGTTTTTTTCTGCAAGAACAACTGCCTAGATGTACATTATCCCTCACATATAATATACAGTTAAAGTCAGAATTATTAGCCCCCCTGTTTATTTTTTTTGTTTAATGGAGAGATTTTTTTCAACACATTTCTAAACGTAATATTTTAAATAACTGATTTGTTTTATCTTTTCCATGATGACAGTAAATAATATTTGACTAGATATTTTTCAAGACACTTCTATACAGCTTAAAGTCACATTCAAAGGCTTAACTAGGTTAATTAGGGTAACTAGGCAGGTTAGGGTAATTAGGCAAGTTATTGTATAATGATGGTTTGTTCTGTAGATTATTGAAAAAAAAATTGCTTAAAGGCATTAATAATTTTGACCTTAACATGTTTTTTAAAAAATTAAAAACTGCTTTTATTCTAGCCAAAGTAAAGCAAGTAAGACTTTCTCCAGAAGACAAAATATTATCATAATTTGGGAAATATTTAAAAAAGAAAAAAACTGTAGTTAACTCTGTCAGTCACTTCAATAATCCTTTGGAGTTTTAGCAAGGATCTGCAACATTTCTGTAAGCGCAGTTGCTTCAAACATTGTGACGTGTTTGTTCCCGTAAGGCGGTATTCAGAAGCACTTAATGATTCAGATCACTTCTATAGCTTTTTCATGCTCAAACAACATCATCATGCACTAAATGAAGCTCAGAATATAAAAAGCATAAAAACATGTTGTGATGGACTGAACACTATATCTTGAATTCTGCTTGACAGGAGTGAAGAAGCCGTCGCTATGGACGTGTGGCATGAGTTACGTGTGTCTCGAACTGCAAAAAACGGCATCCTACAAGTAGACAACCAGAGACCAGTAGAGGGCATGGCAGAAGTGAGGGGATTATACATGTTTTACAATGAGATTTGTTCTGATTGCCAAGGCTACATTTGTTTTTTCGCAATTTAAAAATAATTGTTTCTTTTAAAGGGACAGTTCACTCAAAAAAATCATCATTTACTCATCATTCACTCATCGAGCACAAAGGAAGATGCTCTGAAGAATGTTAGAAAAAACAATCATTGATTTCCATAGTATTTTTTGCTCCTTCCATGGATGTTAATGGCTGCTTTTCTCCAAGATTCTCCAGAATATCCTGAACTCTCTCTTTAAATATAGCTTAAAATAATTAATTCCTGTATAGCCTTTACTCCAGTCTTCAGAATCACATGATCCTTCAGAAATGGTATTTTATTTTATTTTATTTTATTTTATTTTATTTTGTTTTGTTTTGTTTTGTTTTGTTTTGTTTTGTTTTGTTTTATTTTATTTTATTTATTTATTTATTTTATTATTTATTTTTTTATTTTAATTTATTCAATGTACATTATAACATTTGATCACAAAAATTGTAATACAAGGGAGCCTAGGTTGTTTTGTATCGCATACATTATATGTACAGTATTATGTATAACACTAAAGCATGAAAAATAATCTATATTTCTCTCTCTCTCTCAGGGTGCGTTTACACAGATAAAGTGTAGTTCTCCTCTTTATATTGGAGGAGTTCCTAATTATGACATTACTAAGCCCAGCGCTGGCATCCTGAGACCCTTCAGTGGAACTGTGCAGAAGGTAATACAGTTCGTACACTATTCATTCATTCATTCATTCGTTTTCTTTTAGGCTTAGTCCCTTTATTTATCAGGGGTCACCACAGCCTAATTAACCGCCAACTATTCAAGCATATGTTTTACACAGCGGATGCCCTTCCAGCTGCAACCCAATACTGGGAAACACCCATACACTCTTACATTGACACACATACACTACGGGCAATTTAGTTTGTTCAATTAACCTGTACTGTATGTCTTTGGACTTGTGGGGGAAACTGGAGCACCCGTAGGAAACCCACACCAACACAGGGAGAACATGCAAACTCCTTTGCAAAACACCTTCTTGCTATGAGGCGATCGTGCAACTTATTGCGCCACCGTGACGCCCCGTAATTTGTATTCAGTGCTTTATCATCATTTATTTATACTGCAACAGCTTCAGAATTAAAAGGATAGGTACACCAAAAATAAGAATGTACTTATCATTTACACACACACGCCAGGGGTTCATTCATGTATTCATTTTCCTTTGGCGAAGTCTCATATTTATCAGGAGTCGCCTAAGCGTAATGAACTGCCAACTATTACAGCATATGTTTCACACAGCAAATGCCCTTCCAGCTGCAACCCAGTACTGGGAAACATCCATACACTCTTAACATTCACACATACACACTCATACACTATGAACAATTTAGTTTAGTCAATTCACCTATAGCGCATGTCTTTAGACTGTGAGGGAAACCGGAGCACCCAGAGGAAACCTACACCAACACGAGGAGAACATGCAATTTCCACATAGAAGAGCCAACTGGCTCAGTCTAGGACTCGAACCAACGACCTTCTTGCTGTGAGGCGACAGTGATAACCACTGAGCCCCCAAGCCGCCCCACTCCAGGGGTTCTAAAGCTTTATGATTTTCTTTTTTCTGTTGAACGTGAAAGAAGATATTTTGAAGAATGTTACAAACAGCCACCCATCGATTTCTATTGTAGGAAATAAAAAAACTATTCAGAATATCTTCTGTTCCTCAAATAGGTTTCAAACAAGTGTAATTTATATACTAATGAATAATTAATGAGATAATTTTGTTATTTAATCTCTTCAAATGGCCAGAATCTTTGCAGAAATTACAGTATATTGATTTCTGAATGTTTCCCCTTGTCTCAGATCACTCTGAATGACCGCGGTATCGAGCTGAATCCAGGCCAGGCGTTTGGTGTAAACGTGCTGAACGCTGCTCATCCATGTGTGGAGAACCCGTGTGCGAATGGAGGAACATGCAGAGCCAAGTGGGACGAATATGACTGCGACTGTGCTCTTGGGTATGATGGAAAACATTGTCAGAAGGGTGAGAAAACACACACACACATTCACAAACACACTTGTCCTTTTATCCTGGTGGGGACTCTCATAGAAATAATGATGTTTATACTTTACAGACTGTATATTTTATACGTCTACCCTAACCCTACCCCTAAACCCAACCCTCACAAGAAACACTTTTACTTTTCCAAAAGGCATCATTCTGTGTGATTTAAAAGCATGCTTACCTGTGGTGACCTCAGTTTAGATTCCCACACTGACAAGAGTCCCCATTAGTCTGTTTGCATTCAGGTTTAAAAAGGAACTAAAGCTTGAATGACAAGTTTACATTATTTTGTAAATTGATTTTCACTTTAAAGGGGACCTTTTATGTCAGCATTATACGTTTCTGATGTCCCCAGAGTGTGTATGTGACGTTTCAGTTCAAAATACCACACAAATAATGTTTTATGCTCTTTGAAACTGACCCTTTCAGGCTTTGATACTAACTGTGCTGTTTTGGTGACTGTCGCTTTATATTCAAATGAGATTTGCTCTTTTTTAAAAGAGGGCGGAGCTACAAATAAGTCAGCATAGTGGCAGATTCAAAAACAAGACTAACATCCTATGCTAATAAGGGAGAGATGGTCTCTAATGGGCAGGGCTTTTCCTCTCTGATGATACGTACAAAGGAGAATGTCAGTGAAAATGTTTCTGCAGACATAAAAAGTTAAAGTTTTTACCATTAGAAGTTGGTTATGATCACAGACTGTTGCTAAACAATCTCTTTATATATATTATATATATATATATCTTATATATTTAAACCTCTTATAAAAGTGATTTACCCTTTAATGAATATATATGAAGAGTTTGATTGCAAAACGAAATTGGAAATCACTGTTCAGATGTACCTTAATCTACGTGTGAATTGCTGCCATTAACACAATTTAAGAATGAACATTTTAGGCCTACTTCAAAATGTATTTTTTCACAAAACGCGATATCAGCCAGACCAGTTTCTTTGCAAAGTGCGTTTTAACAGTTATAGAACTGTTATATATAGAACAGCTAGGCTATATGCGCGAGCTCAGCATCCCCTGGGAAGAGAGTCACCGCCGGTGAAGTGCTCCGAGTTTGCTCATTGATTTAACGATAATATCAAAACAAAACAAAAACATATGTTTTTAAAAAGAGGATTCACTAGGCTAACTAAAAACGTTTGCCATTTAATTGTTTATACTGTAGGCGAGCTGTCAGTCACAGGCTACGTCCGTCTGTCAGTCAGAGAGTCAAAGCTTCAGAGTCGAGCAAACCTCATGGATTTTGATGACGGTCGTTCCAGCTGCATAATAATAATGATAATAATAATGATAATAATAATAATAATAACATTATTATTATTACAGTGAAATAAGTCATTAAATATGACGGGACGAGGTGAGCTTGTATCCGCGGACTCGGTGAAACAGAAACTGCGCCATCTCGGCTCCGCCTGCTCGGATCAGGTTTGGTTTTCAGCAGCGGTGTTTAGGAGCCTCCACTCTTTCTGTAACAAGCTACAAGTCGTTTATTTAACTAACTTAATCTTACTTATCTATATTATAACTAATCACAATTAGTCCGAAGCCCTAATAATCAATCTTTGTATTTACAGTTCCATATAGTTTTTATTAATTTTAATCAATTTAGTATGTTTGACAATGTTAAGATAAATATGTTGCATTTTGGTATGCTTTTTGACTTATTTATGAACTATTTATGGACATAAAATTCAATAAAAAATATCCTGGATTTGAAGAATATGTGTCCCTGGCCTTCACTGAGCTCAAGTAATAGTTTAAGGTACCGAAATTGTGAATAAACTTGACTGTCGATGTCCTAAATAAAAATGTCAAATAACCAACATTTCTCAAAATGATATCTCATTTTGCAACGAAACTCTTCATATATATATATATATATAGTAATAGAATATATATGTAGTAGTATCAAATCAAATCACTTCAAGTCAAATCAAATCACTTTTTATTGTCACATCATCAGCAGCACGTGTGCTATGATGAGTGAAAAGCTTAGGTGCTGGCTCCAGACAGTGCAAAATACAGACAGTGCAAATACAACAGTGCAAAATACAGACAACATACTCTCAAAAAGAAACAAAACAATGTACAATTGGCAATGTTCACAGCATTACGTAGGAGACAATGAATAGGTGTAGGTTGTAGACAGTATTGTTTTAAGTATGGATTGTAGTAGTAGTAGTAGTAGTAGTAGTAGCAGTAGTAGTTGTAGTAGTAGTAGTAGTTGTAGTAGTAGTAGTAGTAAACTTCCTTGACAGGGAAATTTGTTATAGGCATCACCATACTGCTGCAGACATTACATAAAAACAAACAATACAAAATACAGTAGTTACAATACTTATAATGCTAATGAAGATAAACTCTTGATAAATAAACCCACTGAAACAGAATCACAGGAAAAAACATGCAACAAACCCTGTGGATCATAGAAACACATACGACCTGTCAGTGGCAGTGCTAGCTTGAATGGCACCCTGGGTGAACCACCCCACATTCATAACCAAACATAGAAGTTTGGTTCTAGAAGGTTACATCTAGTTTATTTAGAAAAGGACCATTAAACATGTACATTCTAATAAATGTTTTTTGTTTTACCCTAACCTTCGGTAAAATATGAACAAAACCAGAATTGGAATTTTTAAAAACATTTATTTATTTGTTCATTTTTTTTTTCCGGCTTATTAATCTGGGGTCGCCACAGCAGAAGGAACCGCTAACTTATCCAGCGCAGCGGATGCCCTTCCATCCGCAACCCATTACTGGGACACAATTTTTTTTAAATAGTTATTATAAATAAAATAACAATAACATAATAACATATAATAATAATAATAATAATAATAATAATAATAATAATAATAATAATAATAGTAATAATAATAATAATAATAATAATAAGAAGAAGAAGAAGAAGAAGAAGAAGAAGAAGAATTATTATTATTATTATTATTATTTTACAATTATTATTATTATTATTATTATTATAAATAAATAAATAAATAACAGAAATCAATCCTAAATGTAACTGGAAAACAATTCATTTTGACAATTAAAATACAAAAAATTCATTTGTTTTGTAGAATTATCTGTTCATCTTAGACTTGACTTACGGCAGAGAATTAATGTTATGAAGTCTCACCTCCATGCCTCATTTCCTTTCTGCTTATCATATTACATTATATATATCATATTATATCGACTTTAGTTTTGTTAGCTAGTAACTCACTGCGAGCCGACACCTCGTCTCATAAGTAACATAAAAGGCTGCTACTCTGGTTTCACAGCACATGAGTGGCCTGTATTTTATCGGTGTGCATGCAAACAACCGGGATTCAAACTAGGAGGCATGCGTGAATGGTTCTCTGTGCGCATGCGTCAGTTTGCTTTCGCCACAAACTTGTGCGTGCAAAAGACGCCAAATGTGAACGGCCATTAACGTCTTTATTCTGGCATTAACACTCTTGGGATTAATACACTTGCTTAAAGTAAAACATATAAGGCTTACTGGGCCACATATGATTTTTACCAGGGCACGACTTTGTTTTTGTTTTTGTTTTGGACCATCTTTCATTGCCCCCCCTCCCGCAAAATGCCGCCCTGGACGATCTCCCATATTGCCATGCATAAATTCGACACTGCGCCCTGTTCCATACGCAGTCTTACCCAGTCATTGAGTCTCCCAGTTTGGCAGGTCTGCTTTCTGAAAGCACGTGCTCTCATGAATAATTAAGAAGCAGGGTCTTCTCATAGGATAAGAAAACTCCGCTATGAATAATAATGAGAAACTGACGCGTCATCACTCCACTAGCAGATTCACAGTACATCACTGAATTTGCTCCTAAAAATTATTTTAAACCTGGAAGATAAAATTAGCTAACAAAAGCTCAAAATTATCCAGTTTTCCCCACAATTAAAGCTGACAGGAGCTAACGTTGTATTAATTGATGCTCGACACACAAATCTCCAGGGTGTCTTGAACTTTTAATACATATATGATAGAACAGAAACAAACACTATATAAAAAAATAATGAGAGCACATTGCAAAAACTGTGCATGCCACAATGCAATGCACATTAGATAAACCTCCATGTTTCTTGGCTGATTCTTTAAACAGGGTGTGATATTATTATTATTATTATTATTCATTACTGTTATTCATTACTGTGTCTACATAAATTCAATAAAGCAATGCTAATCTCTAATCCCCAAAGTTCATACACACTCGTTAGCTTTGTCATTGCATGCTGTTTTGCGAATCTTTAGTAGCCTTCGCGTTTACTAAACTCCTCTAAAAGGCAGATCTCCAGAAGTCAGACACACTCCCTCAGTAGTAAGCAAACAGTATATTGTGAGTGCTTTTAGACTGAGATGTTGCTCTGATATTCTTTGCAGACTTCTTCCATAACACTACCAAATCTTTCCTAAGCTTCTTTTATTCTGTTTTGTGCTCTCGCTGTGCAGAGTGTGGGAATTATTGCTTGAACAGTAAGTGCTGGAGGCAGAAGCTTTTCTTAGAGATAGTGATGTCTTCTTCATATTGTTGTTTATGATGATGTGTGCTGCTATCTGGTGGAGGTTAAAGCGCATTGTTTGTGTTCTGCAATATCAGCGGTCACTGAATCCATTGAGATACCTCAGTTCACCGGACGCAGCTATCTGACATATGACAACAGAGATATCCTCAAGAGGTACTGGACTTTTGCTTTTACTCACAAGAAAAAATACTGTAGTAGTTTGTACTAAACACTACTGTGTTTTCGAACACTATAGTGAAGTACTTGAATTAATCTGTTGTGTTAATTGCATATTTGCTATGGTGATATAACAGCTGTATTAATATAAACATGACGCATTACTGTCATATATTTTCTACAGCTATATAAATCACACAACAATACAGTGGACTGTAGTAAAAACTGAAGTATAGTACAGGATCTGTGCAGTTTATCAGTTCTCTATAGTTAATACAACAGTATGCTGCAGTATTCATTAACAAAGTGTTGTAAATAAATACTATAATATGTGAAGTCAAAAATACTACAGGATTTACTATAAACTACTATAGTAATTTTCTCATGGGTATCATAATTAAAAACAATACAGTGCATTATTGTCTAGAGAATTTATGACTTTAGATTTAATTATATTTAAAATTGTACAATGAACAGATTTTAAATTCAATGCAGTTTAGTTAGAAAAGTTTTTGTTCAGTTTAGAAGTAAAAGTAATAAAAAACATTGTTTTTATTGTATTTTATGGTTTGTTTATTATTTTATTAATACTTTATTAATATTTTATCTTGACCACGAATATATCTTATTATATATATATGGCACTCACCGGCAGTGTTGTGCAAGTTACTTCAAAGCTGTAATACATTACAGATTACT
>CAIGQQ010034685.1:272403-295894 GCA_903798035.1 Danio albolineatus
TACTTTTAAAAGTATTTTATTTAAGGTTTTTCACATTTTAAAGAACAGACCCCAAACCCACCCCATGCAGCAAATAATAATAAAGAAACATATTTAAAATATAAATGCAAATGCACACCCACAACTGTACAGATACTTAATCATATACTTCCATGAATAATTTATACCTGCACATATTTACAGTCAGTCCAGTCAGACACCTGTATAGTATACTGTATACATTACATATACCGCATATATAAATACATGCATATTCTGTATACATCTTAAAAATGAAAATGACAAAAAGATAGAAAGAGGAAAGAAAAAAAAAGTTAAAAGTTCTTGGACATATGAACACCTGTACATAGCCAATTATAAAAATGTGTATTTTGTACACACTGCCATGCTGTGCAATCTTTCACACCACTCAGTTATCTTTGGTCAGTCTCCAGACATTTAAAAAAGGGCTTTCAAATCTTTGGAAATTTCTTTGGTTTACTTGCAATCTCATATCTAATCTTTTCCATCTGTCTCTAGTTATATTTTCTCTTATTTATTTGCATTCTTGAATATTTGTTTGTATTAATATTTTGCACTGTATTATTATTATCATCATTATATAACAGGGCGCCACGGTGGCGTAGTGGTTAGCACGTTCGCCTCACAGCAAGAAGGTCGCTGGTTCGATCCCCGGCTAGGCCAGTTGGCATTTTTGTGTGGAGTTTGCATGTTCTCCCCGTGGTTGCGTGGGTTTCCTCCGGGTACTCCGGTTTCCCCCACAGTCCAAAGACATGCGGTACAGGTGAATTGGGTAAGCTAAATTGTCCGTAGTGTATGAGTGTGAATGAGAATGTATGGATGTGTTTCCCAGAGATGGGTTGTGGTTGGAAGGGCATCCGCTGCGTAGAACAAATGCTGGATGAGTTGGCGGTTCAATCCGCTGTGGTGACCCCGGATTAATAAAGGGACTAAGCCGAAAAGAAAATGAATGAATGATTATATAACAGTTAAATGCATAATAAAATGATTAATTACTTTGGTTTTTATGACTCTACACTTTAAAAGAGAGTATTAATTAATTCATTTTCCTTCAGCTTAGTCCCTTTATTCATTTGGGGTCGCCACAGCGGAATGAACCGCCAACTATTCCAGCATTCCAGGTTTTACGCAGTGGATGCCCTTCCAGCTGCAACCCATTATTGAGAAACATCCATACACACTCGTTCTATACACATCCATACACACTCACAGGAAACCCACGCACCCAACACTGGGAGAACATGCAAACTTCACACAGAAATGTCAACTGACCCAACCGGGACTGAACAACCTTCTTGCTGTGCAATGCTAACGATTGAGCAAAAGCGTCGCCCTAAAAGAGAATACATTTCAAATCAAGTCAAAAGCAGTACAAATGTTACTGTGAGTTTTTGCGAGACCCTCTCAGCTGTTAGATAATCCCTCCAAGAAAATGTTATGGAGTTGAATTGTTTTAGTGAATTGGGTCAGTGTGGTAAAACTAGAGCAAGCGGTGAAATACTAAGCAAGCGGTTTTCTTTTCTGCTGCGTGTATCCCCATTCACTCAGATTAGAGTGACCGTCACTGGATAGCCATAATCCTCATTTTCACAAACCGCTTCTATTGTGTTGAATACAGGCCAAATGTGCTGGAAATGAGGAATTCTGTGAATGAGATATAAATAACCAGACTAATGCATTCACATAAATGGACGCAATTATTGCAATCATGGGCTTTTGGAGAGAGTGGGAGGAAATTGACTTCTTTTCCGGGAATTCCGGGAATCCCTAGAACTGCAGGATATCAATAGAATGAGAGTCAATGGGGTGTTCGATCTGTTTGATGGCAGCTTTACCAAACGACCCTCATTAACCTCATGTAGACCTTCATTTAAATTAATTTGACTCTTTTATTATTTTGCATTCATAGAAGGGTTGGGCGCCACGGTGGCGTAGTGAGTAGCACGTTTGCCTTACAGCAAGAAGGTCGCTGGTTTGAGCCCCGGCTGGGACAGTTCTGTGTGGAGTTTGCATGTTCTCCCCGTGGTTGCATGGGTTTCCTCCAGGTGCTCCGGTTTCCCCCACAGTCCAAAGACGTGGTATAGGTGAATTGAGTAGTCTAAAATGTCCATAGTGTATGAGTGTGAATGAGTGTGTATGGATGTTTCCCAGAGATGGGTTGCAGCTGAAAGGGCATCCGCTGCGTAAAAAACATATGCTGGATAAGTTGGCGGTTCATTCCGCTGTGGCGACCCCGGATTAATAAAGGGACTAAGCCGACAAGACAGGCGACAAGGTGGCGCAGTAGGTAGTGCTGTCGCCTCAGAGCAAGAAGGTCGCTGGTTCGAGCCTCGGCTGGGTCGGTTGGCATTTCTGTGTGGAGTTTGCATGTTCTCCCCGTGTTCGTGTGGGTTTCCTCCGGGTGCTCCGGTTTCCCTCACAGTCCAAAGACATGCGGTACAGGTGAATTGGGTAAGCTAAATTGTTCGTAGTGTGTGTGAATGAGGATGTATGGTCGTTTCCCAGAGATGAGTTGCAGCTGGAAGGGCATCCGCTGCGTAAAACAAATGCTGGATAAGTTGGTGGTTCATTCCGCTGTGGCGACCCCAGGTTAATAAAGGGACTAAGCCGAAATGAAAATGAATGAATGAATTCTCAGCTTCATTACTTCAGAGGCACATGATCCTTCAGAAATCACTCTAACATTCATTCATTCATTCTCTTTTCAGCTTAGTCCCTTTATTAATCTGGGGCCGCCACAGCGGAATGAAGCGCCAACTTATCCAGCATATGTTTTACACAGCGGATGCCCTTCCAGCTGCAACTCATCTCTGGGGAAACATCCACACACAGCCTACCCAATTCACCTATACCACATGTCTTTAGACTTGTGCCGGAAACTAGGGCACCCGGTGGAAACCCACGCAACCATGCAAACTCCACACAGAAATGCCAACTAACCCAGCCGAGGCTCAAACCAGCGACCTTCTTGCTGTGAGGCGATCATGCCACCCACTATGCCACCGTGGCGCCCCACTCTAACGTTATTATTGCTATTATTATTATTCATTAATTATTTTTCTTTTTACACAGTGGATGCCCTTCCGGCTGCAACCCATCACTGGGAAACATCCATACACACACGCATACACTATACCGACAATTTAGCTTACCTAATTCACCTGTCTTTGGACTTGTGGGGGAAACTGGAGCACCTGGAGGAAATCCACGCAACCAACATGGGGAGAACATGCAAACTCGACATAAAAAATGCCAACTGACGCAGCATAGGCTCAAACCAGGGATCTTCTTGCTGTGAAGCAGCAGTGCTATCCACTGTGCCACCGCGCCACCCTTAAATGCTTTTACATTTTTAAAATACATAAAAAATATATAATTATTCATTCATTTTCTTGTCGGCTTAGTCCCTTTATTAATCCAGCATATGTTTTACGCATCGGATGCCCTTCCAGCCGCAACCCATCTCTGGGAAACATCCATACATTCTCATTTACACACATGTCTTTGGACTGTAAGGGAAACCGGAGCACCCGGAGGAAACCCACACAACCACAGGGAGAACATGCAAACTCCACACAGAAATGCCAACTGACCCAGCCGAGGCTCGAACCAGCGACCTTCTTGCTGTGAGGCGAACGTGCTACTCACTACGCCACCGTGGCGCCCAATATATAATTAAAAATGGAAAATTTGTAGAATTATGTAGACATTGAATGAAACATGAGGTCATGAAAATTTACTTGAAAGTCTTGGGAAAAAATCATGGCAAAGTCATGGAGTTTTAGAAGTGAAAATGTGTATGATCTCTGCATTTGCTGTATAGGTAAAAGCATCAAATCATTCATTGTTCATAAGCGATGTACTGTCTGTTTTAACAATAGAACTTTTTTTAATTTTTTTGCAGTAACAAAAAGTTGCGGAGCCTGCCAAATTATTTCATCATGAACCTGGCGGTCAGTGATTTCCTCATGGCCATCACACAGTCTCCGATCTTCTTCTTCAACTGCCTGTATAAGGAGTGGATGTTTGGAGAAACGGGTAATCATTTTAATCTTTGATTTATTTCTGTAATACGCTGAATAGAATATGACATTATCAATCAAATGCCAAAATCTAAGACAAACACTTTTAACCCAAATAAATTTTCTGCATGTTATTTTGGAGGTTTACACATTTTGTAAACTGTAAACCTAGCCAAACTCACTCTAAAGCAGGTCACACACACCGCATGCGCCACATTGCATACATAACAGCTTGAGCAGGTCACACACCGGATCAAAATCAGAATCAGTTTTATTGCCAAGTGTGCGTCACACACACACACACAAGGAATTTTCTTTGGCTACAGAAGCTTCCAGTGTGCATAAAGTGACAAGTAACAACACAGAATAAATATGAAAAAAAGAAGACGATAGACATTGAACAGAGATGCAGTCAGTCCAACGATCTGGATGTTGAAATGTATGTGCAGGTTGTTATAAATATACAGGTTATAAGGTGCTGTGTACAAGTGCGTATGAGAAAGTATTGCACGTTTAATGCACAATAGGAGAAATATGAACTGTTCATGAGGTAGATGGCCTGAGGAAAGAAACTTTTCCTGTGTCTGGCTGTTTTCGTGCTCGGTGCTCTTTAGTGCCGGTGTTCTGACGGTATGTGCTACCTTCTCAGAATGTGCTACCGGTAGCTCAATCTGTCATGTTTCATCTACCAAAACAGGGTTAGCACATCTTGTCAGCTTCAAATGTCTATCAGAATGAACTACCACATTAAATAAGGATGTAAAAACAGGGGTAGCACATATTGTCAGCTTCAAATATCTATCGAAATTAACTACTACTTTATTAAACAATGTAGAACAAGGCATAGCAGCTTTTTTTACTAATTATTTACTAATTATTAAGGTCAACACTACAAAGTTAAGTCTTTAAGCAACGAGGACAATTAGATTTAGATTAGATAATTAGATTTACTGTAATCCTCTATGCTGTTGTTACACAGGAAAAAAATCATTTTCATTTGTTTTAACTCGTTTTCACAAGTAATGGTGTGACCGTATCATTTGTAACAATAACTAATTATAACAATAATTCATTCATAACAATAACTACTTAGTCTGGGTTACTGGGGATTCTTATTGCCGATGGACAGGTGTCGATATGTGACTGCAGACGACTACATTAGGCTGCATTGAGTTCCATTTACTTTTCTTTTATCCCGCCACGTACACATCACCTTGATTTCTTTTGTCAGAGAGAAAGAGCTCATATAATATAATTAATTTCTTGTGTAAAACCTGATGCGGCCCAGCCTCACTTAGACTGTGCTTCAAGCGGCCCCTGGGTAAATTGGGTTTGAGACCCCTGGTTTACATGGGGTTTTTTTCAATGTTTGGACTGTACATGCAAATATATTACCTATAATTAGTTGCACTTTATTTTAGGTGACGTAGTTATTGTGTAACTTCAATTCACTTAATCACTCCATATCTCTAGAGACAAAACACACTGTGCATTTCTGAAGTGTGCTTCTCACAGGGGAGTGCTTGACAAACCAACGTTAGAAACTCTCTTCTCTCCATATGCACCGGACACTTTACTTCAACTCCATCTTACAAGGACAATGTTTACTTGTGAATGTACAGTACCACTAATCATGTTCCACTACTTGTTTTCTTTAAAAACCTGTAGCCAGCACTCAATTTTGGGGATTTACACCTACCTACTGTAATTTTAA
This sequence comes from Danio albolineatus, assembly GCA_903798035.1. NCBI lineage: Eukaryota > Metazoa > Chordata > Actinopteri > Cypriniformes > Danionidae > Danio > Danio albolineatus. Next base: position 278,161 of record CAIGQQ010034685.1, read on the forward strand.
ATAGTAACAGTTCCTGACTCCAGTAAGCTATAAACACAAACTAGGCATCATTGGAAAGAAGACACTTTGAGCGTTACTGTGGTAAAAGGCGAAGTTACATGTTAAAAAATATAAAAAGTTATACGTTATGAAGGACGCCACGGTGGCGTAGTGAGTAGCACGTTCGCCTCACAGCAAGAAGGTCGCTGGTTCGATCCCCGGCTAGGCCAGTTGGCATTTCTGTGTGGAGTTTGCATGTTCTCCCCATGGTTGCGTGGGTTTCCTCCGGGTGCTCCGGTTTCCCCCACAGTCCAAAGACATGCGGTACAGGTGAATTGGGCAAGCTAAATTGTCCATAGTGTATGTGTGTGAATGAGAATGTATGAATGTGTTTCCCAGAGATGGGTTGTGGCTGGAAGGGCATCCGCTGCGTAAAACAAATGCTGGATAAGTTGGCGGTTCATTCCGCTGTGGCGACCCCGGATTAATAAAGGGACTAAGCCGAAAAGAAAATGAATGAATGAATACGTTATGAAGTCATGAGAATTTTAATTTTTATTGTGTTCAATATTTGTTTTTCCATATACAAACACAGGAAAACATCAATGTTATGTCCTAGAAAAAAATATCACTTGAAAGCCAAGAGTTCCATGAGTTTCTATATCAAATTTGATGAAGATAGCACGCAAAATGAAAAATTTTTGTAAAAAGTTTTCCGAGACTATATCGGTGTCCTCCTTTCCCTCACCGTCAGAGGCACTTTCTCAAAACTGACCTTCCCAAACTAAAACATTAACAGTTGCTGAATAATTTGGTCTACATTCACAGTTCATGTATCTTTAGAAGGAATACACTCTGGGCTTTGTTATCCATCATCTAGAGCAGTGGTTCTCAAACTGTGGTACGTGTACCACTAGTGGTACGCAGGCTTCTTTCTAGTGGTATGCAGAGGAATCGCTGATAAACTAAAGTAAAAAAATTAACACACTTTTAACCCTTTGTTAACACATAAGATAACACTGATGTGGTCAGTAAATTTATTTTAAAGGCTAAACCTTTTATTTTATGTCCAATTTTCTAATGTTTATTATGTATTCTATCATTTGAAGCTAATTTCCCTTCCATATTTGTAACGGTTGTTGGGGGCGTATCTAGCATTTTTATATCTTAATGTTGACAGGTATGGTTTGATCAATTGCTTTCTGACACACAAAACCTTCTCTAATGCACAGTAAGCGGATCTAATTTCTAATTTAAGTATGTAAATCCAATTCTTTATATTTATATTATTTATTAGATATTTAAAATACAAGTTAATGTTTACATTTTAAAGACATAGAAATAGGTCACATGCAATATATTTATGATGACATATATGATGACATATAGCCTATATTTATGAGGTCCAAGGAACTTGATGAATAGGCTACTTTATGATAATACTTTTTAGTTTTCTTTTTACTTAAGTACAGTGCAATTTTAATTAACTTTAAAAGCACATTTTAATTCAAACGTTGCATTTTTTTCTTTTTTTTTTACCTTAATGCACAGTATAGTGTTCATGTTTAAACTATTTAAAATGTTTAATGTGGTTGACAATAATAAATATTCATAATAAGAATTAATCAGCCTCGTTTTTGAACTGTGCAGAGCTGTAGCTGCTCAATTAGACCTACTATGCTACTGTATTTTAATACAATTATGGTGGTACTTGGAAAGACAATTTTTGTCTGAGGTGGTACTTGGTGAAAAAAGTTTGAGAACCACTGATTTAGAGTTTATAATGCTCAAAATGAACAAAAGTTATAGATACTTAAGTAATGTAAAAAAATGCACCGCACTAAGCATTTTATTATTTCATGAACAAATATGTGAAATCAGTCCTAATCAGGGGCGCCGCTAGCAATTTTGGGCCCCATGAAAAAATATGAGGATGGGCCCCCTATACTAAGCTATCTAAACTCTTTGTCCGCGATGTAGTTATACTGACCTATGCAGTTTATTATTGATTTTGTCCACTACTTATCAGTATTTAGTAAGAGAAACTACATGACTGTAGCTAGCAGATGATTTATTGTTCAAATGTAAACGTAGTACAAAAAAAGCAACAGTAATCAAATATTCACTGAAAATTTTACATTTTTATGTGCATATATACACACAGCTGAAGTCAGAATTATTAGCCCTGTTTATATTTTCACCAATTTAACACATTTCTAAACATAATAGTTTTTATAACTCATCTCTAATCACTGATTTCTTTTATCTTTGTCATGATGACAGTAAATAATATTTGACTAGATATTTTTCAAGACACTTCTATACAGCTTAAAGTGACATTTAATCGCTTAACTAAGTTAATTAGGTTAACTAGTCTGGTTAGGGTAATTAGGCAAGGTATTGTATAACAGTGGTTTGTTCTGTAGACTATCGAGAAAAAAAATTGCTTAAAGGGACTAATAATTTTGACCTTAAAATGGTTTTAAAAAAATTAAAACTGCTTTTATTCAAGCCAAAATACAACAAATAAGACTTTCTCCAGAAGAAAATATATTATCAGACATACTGTGAAAATTTGCTCTGTTAAACATCATTTGGGAAATATTAAAAAAATAATAATAATAAAGGGGGGCTAATATGTGTATGTGTGTATATCTGTATGAGTGTGTGTGTTTACACACGTGCTTGTGTAACTTAGTACATGCATTAAAGTAATTACATTTAAATTACGCCATTCACTATGGGCTCTACTTTAACAATCTAGGCTCAAAAGACTGGCTTGAGGAGCATCCTGGCTATGACATATTTAAAACATACATAATTAATTCAAAACTTGTCTGTATGGACATTGAGATATTGTTTTACACTATTCTGCTGATATGGTATGAGTTTGACTAATCAGTTATATTACTAGAAATGGTCCACTGGGCAAAAAAAATTAAATAGATCATTATCTTTCAAGGAAACCTAACTTGATAAATTTAAAGTTTTTTCTTTCAGTTTTATGTTTGCTTTGCTGTTATAACTAATATGATTCTACATAATCAACATTGTGGAAAAATAGCAGTCATTTAATAGTGGCCACGTCAACAATTATGATAATATCATAGTGAAATTAATACTTAAACGCAGACTGCAATGCACATGCTATTTTTAAAGGCAGGATCTCAGTTAACTGCTTCTTCAACTGGGAGAAGAGTTTGGGGAACTTCGTAGGGAAGAGCGGGTGAGGGCGTATATATAAAGAGCTCATCATTAGCAAAATAAATGAAACTAGCGGCGCTATCATTACCACAAAAAGAAAGCTCTGTGAATAGACATAACGTTACCTTTCTTTTCAAAAAACGGTGATAGCAGCTGCCGTCCCTTTTTCTCTCTCTCTGCTTTTTGTAGCCTCTCTTTTCGTTTTTGATGACCGGATTTAATCTGTGTTAACCATCGCTGTTTTGACAGTTTACCTGACGATCGCCCTCAAAGCGTCAACTCTCTTCCCGCTACTGGCGGACTGAACCATACAGTGAAAGGAGGGGGGTGCCATTTGACAGTGACAGACACGAGAGGCCGATATAAGCCGTTTTTTTCTAATTAATAGTTTTACTTGTAATTTAGAGATACATTAATAATTTATATTACATTATAGTATTGATATTAATTATAAAGCAGATCTCTGGGGGGCCCTAGAGTGCATGGGCCCTTAGAATCGTCCTAACTTTCCCCCCCTTAGCGGCGCCCCTGGTCCTAATAAAATCTCAGGGGGCTCTTACAATTGTCCTAACTTTTTCCTCCCTTGCGGCGCCCCTGCTCCGTTATGTTCAATATAAGCTCATTGTGAAAACATACTCCCGTATACATTTCTGAAGAGCACAGTAAGAATGCGAGTCAGACAAAAACAGAATCCAAAAAATAAAATAAACAGTAAATAACAGGGTGAGAACGTGGTAAGATCTGAAAACGTGGTAAAAATCAGGTGGCCACGAGGGCTTTTCTTTTTCTGGATTGCTTTTGAAAACACTGTCGGTTGGGTTTAGGGAAGGGGCATGGGTGGGTAACTTCATCAATCAGTCAGTCAGTCGACCGCAGCCTCTGGTGGATTTACGAGAGAAGAGCAGGCATGAACGGCACTCGGGAGATAATTTTGAAATCTTCCCTGTGATGTATTTCGCACTTCCCAGAAATGTATGCAGGGGTACGTATCAGTAATGAGCCTGGGTTGGGTATGTTAGTTATGTATAGGTTTAAAATAGCTCTCTACATCTAGTGTTGTTCATATTTATGTTTACGTTTGTTTATGTAGCACCGTGATCCTGCAAAACACATTTTGTTCCACTTTATGTCCACACATGTAGCGGAATGACAATAAAGCTTAACTAGACTGGACTGGACTTAACTACTGAGTAAATTTAAATAATTAATTACATGTACTTATTATATGGTTGGGGTTAGAAACTGGATTAGGCTTAAAGTTATACTGTACATATTATTATACAAAATTGATAATTGATTGATACTATATTGAGGGCATGGAATATGTGTAACCACGTCCCCTTAAATTAAAGTGTTACCCTACCCTAAGTAGTGTGTGTGTGCTTTATGCTGCAGGACAAAGTGGATCTAATCAGATCATCAAGTCATATACAAGCGTGGAAAATTTAATCTGATTTAAATGTTTTTATGACAGACATAATTTTTGGAGGCATGATTCACATGAAACAGATTGCATTTATGTTTTATCGTGAGAAATAAATTGGACAAGAATTTCAGACTCACTGTATATGGGTGATTCTAGACTTGCATTAGCATTTTAAGTCTAATAGATCAGGGGCTCCCAAACTTTTAAGCATGAGACCCCTAAAATAACAATGCCAGTGACTCGCAACCCCCAAATTCATCAGAGGTGGTTATAAATACAAATATTATATACAATATATATACAAATGTTGCACACACAACAATAGGCCGATATAAATACGAGCATATTGACTAAAAAAAAAGTGCAACAGTCTAACAACCAAATCACTTTTATAGTCATTTATTAATTTGTTCAATTTAATATTAACCTCGACCAATGAGACTGGTGGGCACAATGTTTTCAGCACAAGTCTACTCTTGGTTTAATTTTGGAAACCACCATTCAGAGATCATCCTCAATATTCAATTGTGACCTGTATTTGTTTTTAGTTTAAGTTCATTTATTTGTAGAGCACATTTAAAAACAGTCACAAGACTGACCAGAGTGCTGTACATAATGTACACAAAGTAAAATAAAAAGACAGAATGTACAAAACATAAAAATAAGATAAGAGAAGTGACTGAATTTAAAAAAAAAATTAGCTGTGGAAAGGGCTATTTAAAACAGGGGTCTCAAACCTGTGGCGGATTTGAAAGTTTAATGTCAGTGTGCCCTACGAGTTTGATTTGTGTGGCACTTTACAGTGTTGTGTGCAAAGCTGAACGAACCTACAGTACCAATCATGATGGGGTATATGGCTCTCTGAGGCGGGACATCGTTTCCAAAGACAAATTTCCATGTTTGTAAACAATCAGGATGCGCGCGCAGCGAGGTTGCAGAAAAAAAACTGGGAGTGCTAGCATTTACAGCGAGGGAATGACATCCGATGCGGTAAAGAGTTTGTCATTGTCTTAGAAATAAGTTATATTGATTACGCAATATACCTATTACTTACATGATGCTTTCAGCGTATTATAACAGCTTGCCACTGTGGGATTACAAATGTTATATAATCTAGTTATAAATTAGCGATAATTAATAAATAACTGAAAAGTCATGTTCTTCGGTTTTTAATGATATCATTTCATTAACAGTCCAGCCATGAGGGACATTTACCCTTTTGTCTTTCTGACCACTGGCTGAGCCAGAGTGATGCAAATGCTATGGGCAAGGTCTCAATGACTCTGCCTTTGTCTTCAGGTGATACTTTCAGATCGAAGAAACCGCTTTTGTTGATTAACTTATGTGGACAGGAGCTGGGCAGGATGCACAAGACTCTAGAATACACAAGACATGTAGTTTTGAATAGGGAAAAGCGCAGTGGTTAATATGTTGAACGAAGCCCCACCTACTAGTACAGGAGCCAACCATCAATTGCTATAGACCACAGGTGTCAAATCCAGTTCCTGTAGGGCCGCAGCTCTGCACGGTTTAGCTTTAACCCTAATTAAACACACCTGATCAGACTAATTGAGTCCTTCAGGCTTGTTTGAAACCTGCAAGTAAGTGTGTTGAAGCAGGGCTGGAACTAAACTGTGCAGAGCTGTGCTATAGACTGATGATTCTCAGGGTGGATGGACTCAGACCAGTGAGTTTCTGCAGATTTTGTGTGATTCGAACTTTTAGAAATGAAACCAAAGAGACAGTTGCTGTTTAATTTTGTTGGTAATTCCTAATGTGAAATATAATTGTATGCTTGGCAGGCAATAATAGAGAATTTTATGTTTCCCGATTCAAAACAAAATGCCTGAGCATACTGCCTGAGAGGCGTTTCAAAGATGGCCATCGAGTGAAATGACGTGCCTTAAAGGTACTTTGGTTATATATTCTCTCTGTGTGTTTTCAGGGTGTAAAATCTATGCATTCTGTGGTGCGCTGTTCGGCATCACCTCGATGATAAACCTGTTGGCCATCTCTATCGATCGCTACATGGTCATCACCAAACCTCTGCAGACCATCCAGTGGAACTCCAAACGCAGGACCGGTCTGGCCATCCTGTGCATCTGGCTCTACTCGCTGGCCTGGAGTCTGGCTCCTCTGATTGGCTGGAGTAAGATTTACAAATTTTATTTTAATATGTGTTTAAAAAGACAGTCCACCCAGCAATGACAATTCTGTCAACATTTAATCACCCTTTGCCTGTTTGGCTTCCTTCTGTTCTTCTATTGACTTCCATAGTAGTTGTAGAAGTTTTCTTCTTTCTTTAAAACATCTTCTCTGTTTAAGAGAAAAAAAAAGTTTAAAAGATTTGTAACTACTAGAGAGTGAGTAAATAGTGAGTACATTTTCATTGGGGTGAACTATTCTTTTAATAATTTATGTCTTTTTTATTTTGTTGCATCATATTTTTTTTATTATAGAAGGTTTTTTAAATCAAGTACACAACATACAGCTGCACTGATCATTATTAAAGTGCAGTTGTTGCATACTTTAATGATTTCTAGTAAAAAAGAAATGTTTTTATCAATTGCCTAATTTTACTAGTAAGTCGTAAATAAGAATCGGCCAAGGGAAATCATGTTCGATGCAGCACTAGTTGCAATGTATGGGTGACCATGCTTCAGTGCGGGGAAAAAAGTAATACATTTTTATTTTAAGTCAGTGAGCTTAGTTACATTTTAAAGGGCCATGAAACCCCTCTCTTCAGTTCAAGTCTACCTCAGAAGTGTTTCAAAAAAATTCCTCATAATGGGCATGGAGCGCCTTGATCAGAGGGAGGAGTGTGCGTGGCCGGCAGAGCAGGGGAAAAGAGTGGAGTGAACAACTGTTGTCAGTCGGCTCACAAAACGAGACACAAACCGTGAGGAGACCCATGATTTTATAGTTTACAAAGTTAAAATGCAAAGAAATAAACAGTAATTTAATGTCCTGCTACATTTGTTATTAGTAATTTCATATACACATAACCACAGTTTGTTCTATCATTATAAAGATAATCGTGTCCTCCTCAATCTGAATGTGTCTGAATGCAGTGGATAGCAGTGCAGCAGGTCTCTTTCCCTAACTATATCAACCATTAGCGGTGCTGGTAATCTGGAGGATTTTAAACATGTGCTAACACAGCAGCACAGATATAGGCGATGTGTCTGAATAGTAACAAACTCAACTGATAAAAGACAAAAGTCCACCATTCTCCTATTCTCGTACAGCTCTCACGACAAAAATGCTCTCTGCGAATCAACAGCTTTGCTGTATTAGCCTTGACAACATTGTGGGGAAAAACATGCAACAAACCCTGTGGATCATGGAAACAAATACATATGACCTATGACATGCCAACTAATTCTCATTAGATTATAAGTAGACTGTTGGGTTGGGTTTAGGGTTAGTGTAAGTTGACATGTAATTGCAAATTTTCTTATAGTCAGTTAAATGTCTGTTGAATGTCAGTATCAACAGATATTAAGAATACAGTCTAATAATACTCAATTTGACCATCAAAATAAAGTGTTACCCATAGTGTTAATCTGCTAGTGGAGTGATGATCTTTTGATCCGCCCCATAAATGATTTTAAACCCGGAAGATGAAATTAGCTGACAAAAGCTCCAGCGATTATCCAGCTTTCCCCACAATTAAAGCTGACAGCTGCTAACGCTGATGTTTTGATCATATTTGCCATGTTTTTATCCTTTGTTTTGCCCTTTGCTTATGCTTTTAAGTTGCATTTTGGGACCTTGATCTTTCTTCCAACAACTTTTAATCCTGAAAACTTCTAAAAAGTGTCTTTTATTAAACTTTTGGTCACACTTTATTTTGATGGTCCGTTTGTTGAATTTAAGTTACATGTCAACTAATTCTCATTAGATCATAAGTAGACTGTTAGGTTGGGGTTAGGGGTAGGGTTAGTGTAAGTTGACACGTACTTGTAAAGTTTCTTATAGTCAGTTAAATGTCTGTTGAAGGAGCAGTATCAACAGATATTAAGTAGATAGTCTACTAATACTCAAATGGACCATCGAAATAAAGTGTTACTAAACTTTTTAATAGTTTAAAGTGATATATTGTCTGGGTTGGTGTTGTATATTTTGCTCCAAAAACCTTGTAATAAACTGCCAGTTCATTTTATGTGATTTTTCTCTAAATATTATTTCATATACATTATATTATTTTTAGACTACTAAAATGTCAATAAAAGAAATGTCAATAAAACTTTGTTTAACTGTAGAGTTGAATTTCCAACATCAAAAGTCGACAGAGCAGTGATCAACATCCGAAAAATGCAATTCGCAATCGTAAATCAACACTTGTGAACAGGCCCGGCGCCAGGATGTCATAACTGAGGGGGCATTTTAATCCCGTAGGGGGGCACTAGACCTGGTGACTGATTTTGGTCCCTCTTTTTCCTTTCATTTAGACTATATACTTATTATTGCTTTGCATTACTGCCTAAGTTACTGACTTAAGGCAATAATATACTTTTTTATAGTAATAATAATATGCACTATTACTGATTTTATTAATTAAAGTTGCAACGATACTGTTTACATAATTGCAAACGGATCATGGCTTCAGTGCCAAACGAGGGGTTTAGACTAAATGGTATTGTATTCTCTTTATTTCTTTCCGTTATTTCAAATAATATAAATGTTTAACATTTTAGGTAAAGCCCGACCCTGGCCCGAGAAGGCTGTAGCCCGGCCCTTGTCCGACAGCTTATCAAAATTATCAAAAAACATCTTAACCTATACAGCCATTAAAATAGACCAGATTTGTATTTAATAGAGAACTGATATTTTTCGTTTCCTTTTTTTTTATCAGAATGATTTAGAGAAATGATTGGAGTTTTTTGTTTGTTTGTTTGTTTGTTTTTTCCCGAAAACCTTTTAATGATGGATAGAGACCTGTGGTGGCTGTTTCAAGTTATCTAATCAATCTTACCAATGAACCCTCGCGCACAATACAGGTCAGCTGATTCAGTCGTTTCCTAATGACATAAAGCGCACCGCGCTTTTTTTTTTTTTTTTTTTTTGTCAACATAATGGCAGTATACGCGCGCGTCGCGCTTTTGGAACGGACAGGTGCGCTCGGAGTGATCGGCCCCTGATGTGCAACATATTTGTTAATTTGTTTAAAAGAGTTGCCAAACCTGCGCTGTTGATCGCCTCCGTCCTGGATCTGCGTCATAAACTCAACAAAAAGGCTATAGTTCTGATAATTTAGTGTACAACTAACAAACCAACTTTTTTTTTCCATTTAGACCTTTCCTCTTTCGTTTTTCACAGTTTCACGTAGTTAGAAATCTCTATAGGCAAGGCATTACTGGCGCTTCCAGACCGCAGAAACCGGCAAATCCACCTACTTAAGCACTAATTTAATTTATAACCCTGTAAACTTGAATTCGCGGGCCGATTATCTTTAATCTCGAAAGGCATTTTTAAGTGTCCTAACTTAACTGCTGTTGCATAATGCGGTGTTTCTTTTCACAACTGTTAAAGTGCGCATTAGCGATGTCAAATGAAAGCAAACATTAAAAAGGGTTCTCTGATTTGTTTTTAGATTAATTTTAATAGACTATTATTAATAATACTAATTATAATAAATTAAAGTATTATTTATAGTGTAGACTGCTGTAGGAAGGTACAGTGTTCAACTAAACATTTGTATTATATCCCCATATTGTATTATAACTGAAAAACTAAATGACTGGCAGCTGCGTTTCTGCTAAAATTAATTTAACAGCAAACTTCTTCTGCGTTTTTTTACTTTTAGAGCTCAAGAGAGTTGTATTTAAAGAATTAGTTAACCAAAACATCTAATGAATTAGGCTGCTGGCCTTCACATCATCCACTTGTCCAGTTTCTCTTGAGTTTAAAGTGCCCCTCTGCCGCGCGTGCTCGTTTTAAAGGCTATATACGGGCGACCTGACGCTGGGGACCAGATCCCTCGACTATTGCTTTAAATTCACAATTTTGCTATATTATAAATAAACACTTTGCTAAATGTGTGTTCTGAAGGTTATAATGACGGGAGTGTTATTAATAATGACAGAAAGAATTTTCAGTATTGAGTAATTAATCCTTTATGAAAACTGGGGGGGCATAAATTCCTTCTGAGGGGGCAATGCCCCCCTTTGCCCCCCCGTAGCGCCGGGCCTGCTTGTGAAACACCAAACACTAAAACTGTTCACTAACAGATATTTGTACTTTTTAATAATTGAAATCTACTCATAAAAGTAAGTTGATTAAACTGCTTTTGCAGGTTCCTACATCCCTGAAGGTCTGATGACGTCTTGCACATGGGATTACGTCTCTCCGTCTCCTGCTAACAAGAGCTACACCATGATGCTCTGCTGTTTCGTCTTCTTCATCCCGCTGACCATCATCCTCTACTGTTACCTGTTCATGTTCCTCTCCGTACGGCAGGCCAGCAGGTCTGTTGAAAAACAATACTTTTGTGGAAACCATGAAGTTCTGCACCATTAAAATGAAGTGAAGCTGAAATCAAACCAAAGTGGGAAACACTGTACTTGAAGGGGGTGTTCATAAGACAATATGAATGGGATTTTATGCATAACTATTGTAACAATGCAGTGTCATTTAGTTCAGTTATGCTATTTTTAATGCAAAGATGACATTGTTTGAGAATTCTTTGTTATGACAACTTGACATTAGCGATTACGATCTTTGTCAAAGAAATACACTCACCGGCCACTTTATTAGGTACACCTGTCCAACTGCTCCTTAGCTCAAATTTCTAATCAGCCAATCGTATGGCAGCAACTCAATGCATTTAGGCATGAAGACATGATCAAGACGATCTGCTGCAGTTGAAACCGAGCATCAGAATCGGGAAGAAAGGTGATTTAAGTGACTTTGAACGTGGCATGGTTGTTGGTACCAGACGAACTGGTCTGAGTATTTCAGAAACTGCTGATCTACTGGGATTTTCATGCACAACCATCTCTAGGGTTTACAGAGAATGGTCTGAAAGAGAGAAAATATCCAGTAAGCGGCAGTTCTGTGGGCGCAAATGCCTCTTTGATGTCAGAGGAGAATGGCCAGACTGGTTCCAGCTGATAGAAAGGCAACAGTAACTCAAACTAGAATTGTACATTTCCTAAAGAAAATGTGAGTGGGGTTTGCGTGGCAAATCAATGGGGTAAGATGATGCTAATCGTGTTAGCATAATGCTAATAACATGCTAATGAAGTCGTTAGCATGATGCTAGCATGATTAGCATGTAGCAAACATGATGCTAATCGTGTTAGCATAATGCTAATAACATGCTTATCGAGTCATTAGCATGATGCCTACAATTCACACAAGCTCACCAACACTGGACAAATACTGTAGTAAATGTATCGTTCATTGTTTGTTTGTATTAGTAAATGCATTAACTAACATAACAAACTAATACAGCCTTATTGTAAAGTGCTACCGGTAATTCTTCCAAAATCGTCAACAACTGTCATTTTTCCAGAAGTCTGACCTGTTATATAAATATATGTGCGTGTTTTTGTGTGTGTGTGTGTAGGGATCTGGAAATGCTGAGCTCTCAGAAGTCCAGCTTTGTGAAGCAGCAGTCCATGAGGAGTGAGTGGAAACTGGCTAAAATAGCGGCCGTGGTCATTGTGGTGTATGTTTTGTCCTGGGCTCCATACGCATGCGTGACCCTCGTGGCCTGGGCAGGGTGAGTGCTGCTGATCAAACAAACACATTTTAGTAAATCTGCATTCATAAGTTTTCTGAGAACTTCACATGTCCTGTTGAAATAAGAAGTATAAGCCCCCCTTGGATTTTTTTTTTCCTTTTTTAAATATTTCCCCAATGATGTTTAACAGAGCAAGGAAATTTTCACAGTATTTCCTATAATATTTTTTCTTCTGGAGAAAGTCTTATTTGTTGTATTTTGGCTAGAATAAAAACAGTTTTTAATTTTTTATAAACCGTTTTAAGGTCAAAATTATTATCCGCTTTAAACTATTTTTTTTTTCAATAGTCTACAGAACAAACAATCATTATACAATAACTGGCCTAATTACCCTAACCTGCCCAGTTAACCTAGTTAACCTAGTTAAGCCTTTAAATGTCACTTTAAGCTGTATAGAAGTGTCTTGAAGAATATCTAGTCTAATATTATGTGCTGTCATCATGACAAAGATAAAATAATTCAGTGATTAGAAATGAGTTATTAAAACTATTATGTTTAGAAATATGTTGGAGAAATCTTCTCTACGTTAAACTGAAATTGGGAAAAAAAAATAAACAGGGGCTAATAATTCAGGGGGGAAAATAATTCTGACTTCAACAGTGCATGCTGTTCATGTAGGCCTAGGCAGCTTCATTAAATGTATTGCTCATACTTGGAATTAGAGATTTAAAGCCCTTCGCTAATATCGCATGCATCAATCTACCGCTTAAAGATTTGAGGTCGTTTTTTCTAATATGAATACTTTTATTCAGCAAAAAGGCATGCAACTGATGAAAAGTGACAGTCAAGAGATTAAGAAGTTATGAAAGAGCTCTGTTTCAAATCAAATCTCTTGTTACTTTTAATCATCACAACATTTAAACAAAAATATTGATCATTTTTTGCTCACAAATGTGTTTTTGGTGTTTTTAATATTGATTACAATAATAAACAAATGTGTCTTGAGCAGCAAGTGTCACAGTTAGTGTCTCACCCAGTGGCGCTGCTAGCAATTTTGGGCCACATGAAAAAATATGAGGATGGGCCCCCTACTACAAAGCTAGCTATCCAAACTCTTTGTCTGCAATGTAGTAATACTGACCTATGCATTTTATTATTGATTTTGTCCACTACTTATTAGTACTTAGTAAGAGAACGACCATGACTGTAGCTAGCAGATTTATTGTTCAAATGTAAATGTAGTGCAAAAAAAGGAACAGTAATCAAATATTCACTGAAAATTTAACATTTCTAAACACACAAAACACCAATGTGTAACTATTTAAATAACTATTGCAATAGTGTCTCATACAATGTGCAATACACTGAAACAGCGACAAAAATCAATAAGACACAAAATTATATTACAATGAGACCCATAAATTGAATCATCCGGGTAATTAAAGTGCATTTGGTATTGTTAGAGTTTTCAGTGTGAACGCACTACTTACACTATTTATACTACAAAATGGCGTAGAATAGTTCATAAGTATGCGATTTGAGACGCAGCAGATGTTTACCTCGCTGCTTTGACAGTTTACCTGACGATCGCACTCGACAAAGCATCAACTCTCTTCCTGATTGATTGATTCGTTGGTTGGTTGATTGATTCATTGTTGATTGATTGATTGATTGATTGGTTGATTGATTCGTTGGTTGGTTAATTGGTTGGCTGATTGGTTGATTGATTTGTTGATTGATTGATTTGTTGATTGATTGATTTGTTGATTGATTTGTTGATTTGATTGATTGATTGATTGATTGATTGATTTGTTAGTTGATTGGTTGATTGATTCGTTGGTTGGTTGATTGACTGATTCGTTGGTTGGTTGGTTAATTGGTTGGCTGATTGGTTGGATGGTTGGTTGATTGATTAATTGATTGATTGGCAGTTCATTCCACTGTTGTGACCCCAAATTAATAAAGGCACTAAGCTTGAAAGAAAATAAATGAATGAAATTGACGATTCATTCTACTGTGGCGACCCCTGATGAATAAAGAGACCAAGCCAAAGAAAAATGAATGAATATGTGTATTTATTTTTTTATTTACTGACTTTATTATTTTTTATTATTATTTAGTCAGTATGTTTTTACACAAAGTTCTCTTATTCAATCAAAATCTGTAATATTTTGAAACATAATTACAATTTCCATATTTATTACAGTTGATAAAACATGTTTGTTACTTGAAATAACATAATATACAATAAAGTGAACATTAACAAAAAATATACCAACTAAATCCATTGTTTCAAGTAAACGTTTTTGCACACATTAATTTAATAATGCTTAATGTCATTGAACGAGTATTATTAGTATCTTCTAAAGGCTGATTTATACTCGACGTGTCCGCGTGTCCGCTAGTTCGCAAATATGACGTCATCGCGGATTTTCCGGATGTTCGCTTTGGGTGCGCGCGACATGGTTCCGGCTGGCGGAGCGCACAGATTTTTTTGAGACTCTGCGAACAGTGCGCGCGGTGCCGCGTCTGAGTTGAGTTGTATATGAATCACTTTGAAGAGATTTTGTCTGAAACAGGTACGACTGTACAGACATATTCATGATCACTGATCTTAGAGATAACCAGGTGATCAATAATTCTTGGCTAGAAATTGAAACAGCAGTGAGAAACGAGGAAATTTTAAGTTAAAAGGTTTAGAAAAACCTGAGGGATGAGTTTATTAAAGCCAAAAGAGGCCAATGGAGACACAGGTACACAATTACAGAATATGTTTATCCACCAGTCACAGGTTTAACACTGATGTATATATTACAACTGAATTTAAAACAATTTAATAGTTAAAAAACTATAATGAAGAAACAAATGATGACTTTGATAACTGGACAGGAATATTTGAACCTGTCGGTTTACAACATGATGCCATTTTTCTAGGCTTTATGGTGAAAATGGTCAGGAATGTTGGATTATTATTACCTTTTTAGCATAAGAAGAGGACAGAAACTAGCCAGACAGTACTGTGTGAATTGTGGAGCGGCTAAATAAATAAAAACATCTGTATTATTTAGTAAGTGTACTTTTGCTTTTATTCTTGCCATAATAAAAATATATTTGTTGAGGAACCCATGTTCTGTTGTCAATAATATTTTAATACACTTTAATAGGTAAAACTGTCCGAGATATGAACAAAAGCAAGCGACGCATCAAAGTTTGATTAAAAAAATCTTGGTTACAAAAATTTTCATAATCATTAAAATAATTGATAAAAATAATAAAAATAACAAGTTTAATAAACATCAATAATATTAATGATACGACGTAGTTCCTGAAACTTTCTTCTTCTCTGTTTTTCTGTCTGACTTTACGGTCAGTTTCACTTGACCGCCCCCTGTCATTTTAAAGAATATCACAACGGCGAACGCGGCGAGTATAAAAGCCTCGTCCGTTTCGCGACGTGCGCGCGCACTCAGCGGAGGCGCGCGATGCGGCGCCAGGCGAAAGTATAAATCAGCCTTAACACTGGGTGCTCCTGTCACGATCACCAGCGATCTCCTCTGTCAGGTTCACACATACTTCCGTGAACTACAAATCAGCCATGTTTAAGGACTACAATTCCACCCATGCAACACACACACACTCCTGTTCCATATCACGACTGATTGCGTACGTACACCACCGGAGGACTGTCTGAAACTGATTACACACACTACATAAGCAGCACATACACACTAAGTCATTGCTTTAGTATTGCGATCTGTTATTTTCCTTACGACGCGTGTTCTTTGTTCCTGTTTATCCATGTTTTTGATCTTAGCCTTGTTTTCTGTTTATCCATGCCTGTCGCCAGCCTTTTGACTCATTGCCTGTTCTACGATTATGATTTTGGATTTCCTATATACATCTGTTTGCCCCTGATTGACCGCCACTATACTGACGTTAATAAACAATCTGTAATTGGATCCTCGCCTCCATTGTCATTGTCACCATCCGTAACAGCTCCAGTTTTCCCCACAGTCCAAAGACATGCGCTATAGGTGAGTTGAATAAGTTAACTTGCCCATTGTGTATGTGTGTGAATGAGTGTGTATGGATGTTTCCCATTACTGGGTTGCAACTGGAAGGGTATCCGCTGTGTAAAACATGTGCTGGATAAGTTGGTGGTTCATTCCGCTGTGGCGACCCCAGATTAATAAAGGGACGAAGCCGAAGGAAAATGAATAAATGTAATAATTTTCCACAATTATTTTACACGCTCAAAAAAAAAACACATGCTTGCTGCTTGTTCAAGCTACTTAATTAACATGAGCTGAAGCAACAAATTTCTTGAGATTTCTTTGAGGAAACGTAATTGTTTTATGTTCAATCCACTTAAAATTAATCGCACAGTGTTTACATCTAGGCATTATGAAGAGACTTCTTTTAAAAACATGAAAAGGTCTCTCTGAGCCCAAACTGCTGCATGTACATTAAACTCCATGACCACATGCATTATCCCTAAACATCAGGATTATTGTCACATGCAAGCATATGGGGTTATAAATTATGCCCCGGTATTGAGGTTTCAGTCATGTGATGAGAGCCGAACAACAGCTCAATTGTGTAAAGGCAGTGTTAAATGCACCACTCTGTTGTTCTCTGTCCTGTAGGCTCACATGCTCTTTCCTGGGAGATCTAAAAGATACATCCTACTGAGAAATACCTCTGAGAAACAGCCTTTGACCTACATTGCAAATCATATGGTTCTCTTTTCCTATATGCACTGTAAACAATGCTGGTTTCCACATGATCCATTTGTTCGAGTTAAGTTAAGTTGTGAGTTTTTACTTATTTAAATAGATTGAATATAAAATAATTAAGTTGCCCCTGATGGTTTCAGCTCACTTTAAATAAGCAGTTTGAACATATAGCAAACATAATGTTTTAAGTGTAGTGTAGAGTGCGTGTGTGTAAAATAAAATTAGTTTTTTTGGGTGGGTTATTACGGTTAATTACGTTATTGATCTATAAAAATTACATCTTTAAGCTTTAAGAAATGGTTGGTTGGTTGGTTGGTTGGTTAGTTGTGTGATTGATTGATTTGTTGGTTGATTGATTGATACGTTGGTTGGCTGGTTAGTTGATTTGTTGGTTGATTGATTGATTCTTTAGTTGTTTGATTGGATGGTTGGTTGATTGATTCGTTGTTTGAGTGGTTGGTTGGTTGGTTGATTGATTCGTAGGTAGATTGGTTTATTAGTTGATTTATTGATTCGTTGGTTGGTTAGCTGGTTGGTTGGTTGGTTTATAGGTTGATTGATTCGTTGTTTGATTGGTTGGTTGGTTGGTTGATTCGTTGGTAGATTGGTTTATAAGTTGATTTATTGATTCGTTGGTTGGTTGGTTGGTTGGTTGGTTGGTTGGTTGATTGATTGATTCGTTGGTTGGTTGGTTGGTTG
>CAIGQQ010034685.1:318052-349102 GCA_903798035.1 Danio albolineatus
ATTTTATTTATTTTTTTTATTTTTTATTTTTTTTTATTTTATTTTATTTTATTTTATTCATTTAAAAAATTATTTTATTGTATTTTATTATTTTTATTTTATTTTATTTTAATTATTTTATTTTAATTAATTTTGTTTTATTATTTTTATTTTATTTTATTTTATTTTAATTAATTTTGTTTTTTATTTTATTTTATTTTTATTTTAAATATTTTTTTTTCTTTTTTTTTATTTTATTTAAATTAATTTTGCTTTATTATTTTAATTTAATTTAATTTAATTTAATTTAATTTAATTTAATTTAATTTAATTTTATTAGTCAGTTTTATACAAGAGCATTGTACATTATACATTATACAACTGCACATTAAAAAAAAAGCTATTTAAAGGACTGAATAAATCTTCTTGCATATATTTTTTATTACAATTTTCTTCTTTGACATTGGATATATTGTTATTATTTAAATTAATGTTTAAGAAAATGTCTAATGTTTTATTTTATACATTTTACATGACATTTTCCACAACATATTTATACTTGGTATAAACTTTGGTATAAAAGTAATTTAGTTAAAAACAATTCCTATCCCCTGTTTTTAAATTTAATATTAGTTGCTTTTGTTTTCTTTTATTTTTTAAAAAGCACAACTGTTCCTGGATATAATATTTATGACATTTGTATTTGACATTATATTTCTGCTTATTATTAAATCAATTTTATTGAAATACATTTTTAATAATTTTAAGCTATTTATAGAACTAAAGAAATCTCACCACAAAATTAAATTCTATTTGAAATCTTTGGATCAGGCGCCACGGTGGCATAGTGAGTAGCACGTTCGCCTCACAGCAAGAAGGTCACTGGTTCGATCCCCGGCTGGGCCAGTTGGCATTTCTGTGTGGAGTTTGCATGTTCTCCCCGTGGTTCCGTGGGTTTCCTCCGGGTGCTCCGGTTTCCCCCACAGTCCAAAGACATGCGGTACAGGTGAATTGGGTAAGCTAAATTGTCCGTAGTGTATGTGTGTGAATGAGAATGTATGAATGTGTTTCCCAGAGATGGGTTGTGGCTGGAAGGGCATTCGCTGCGTAAAACAAAATGCTGGATAGGTTGGCGGTTCATTCCGCTGTGGCGACCCCGGATTAATAAAGGGACTAAGCCGAAAAGAAAATGAATGAATCTTTTTGGATCAGCCATTTTTTTATATTTTATTTTTAATTTTGTTTTTATGTTTGCAATGTCTGTTTGACATTACAAAAATCGGCCAATTGAAAATGCTATTCTAAATGAAATTGCAGGCACACATCATTGTGATCAATGACTGTTCAGTGAATGTTTGCAAAGATGCAGACATGCAATCAGATGTTCAGATGCACAGACTCTGTTTCATTATTTATTTTTAGCATGTAGCACATTGATTGGTCCATGTACAATTCTGCTCCCTGTTCCAGGAACTGCCACCTTTTGAGGATTTAGTTTATAGTGGTGTTTAATAAATCAATCTGAAGTGTGCTTGTTCTCTAGACATGAATGATACTGTAATTTTCTAGTTAGATTTCCAGGTTTGTAAATGTCAACAAGATTCAGGCGACTGAATGAGTTGCTAGTCTGGTGTAGTTGCATTGATTCAGTGTAGACAGATTGGGATTAAATTAGATTAGTGTTGGGTCACGTACAGTATAGCCAGACAGTTTTTGTGTGTGCTCATGTACACTTGAAGCAAGAATTATTAGCCTCCCTGTATTTTTTGTTCCCCAATTTCTGTTTCATGGAGACAGGATTTCTTCAGCACATTTCTAAACATAATAGTTTTAATAACTCATCTCTAATAACTGATTTATTTTATCTTTGCCATGATGACAGTAAATAATATTTCAGTAGATGTTTTTCAAGATAGTATTCAGCTTAAAGTGACATTGAAAGACTTAACTAGATTAATTAGGCAGATTAGGGTAATTAGGCAGGTCATTGTATAATGATCGTTTGTTCTGTAGACAATCGAAAAATATAAAGGGTGCTAATAATATTGACCCTAAAATGGTTTAAAAAAAATTAAAAACTGGTTTTATTCTAGCCGAAATAAGACTTTCTCCAGAAGAAAAAATATTATAGGAAATACTGTGGAAAATTCCTGAATCTGTTAAACATCATTTGGGAAATATTTAAAAGAGAAAGAAAAATCCCAGGAGGACGAATCATTTTGACTTCAACTGTACATGAATTCAGAAATGTCTCATGCATAAGGTAGTTGTGAGTTATCTGTGGTGGTTACATCTCTTTGTAATGCTAATGAGTCAGATCTAAAACCAGTGGATGAATGAAACGCAACACAATGCAACAATCTGTTTTCCTTGTGTCTCTAGAGTTACTGGATCTATAATGGCATGATTCTGGAAAAAGCCGTAAACTGGAGAGGCACTTAATCCAACAGTTATTATGAACGCATGCACACACACACGCACACACATGCGCGCGCACACACACACACACACAGGCAGCATGTATTGTTCTCGCTTTGGTCTCAGCTGTTCTCACTCAAGCCTAAAGCTACTTATTGCCAGCGCTCAGCGTGCCTCTGAATGCTCTATTGTGTGCGTCTGCGTAGATCATTTATCATATGTCACTAATGGGATTTTATTATTGTGTATGGCATTAGATGTGAACGTGTGTGTGTGGAGGGGAACACATGGTGTATGATGAGTTTTAAACTACTGATATTAGATCTGGGTCAGATATAGGACAAATTCCTGTATTTTAAGACAGACAGACAGACAGACGTACACACATAGACAGACGGTCAGTGAGCCTAAAAGCACCAAATGATTTGTTGTATTTTTTGTTGATGCGTTTTTTCTTCCACTTGTTCCTCTTGGATGTCTGTGGTGCAGATGAATGAGTGTGATGAGTAACTCCAGTTGTCTAATGTCTATTTTAAAATACCCATCCAGACTCCTGTGACAGGCAACATGCCAAAAGTG
The DNA here is from genome assembly GCA_903798035.1 of Danio albolineatus. Classification (NCBI taxonomy): domain Eukaryota; kingdom Metazoa; phylum Chordata; class Actinopteri; order Cypriniformes; family Danionidae; genus Danio; species Danio albolineatus. The sequence goes on from CAIGQQ010034685.1 coordinate 321,029, forward strand.
AGCCATCATTCTGTCTAGCATTCTACTCATCCATCTGTTGTTCTGTCCATCGTTTATTCATTCGTTCATTCATTCATTCATTCATTCATTCATCCATCCATCTGTGGTTCCCCATCCGTCCGTCTATCCATCCATCCATCCATCCATCCAGCTATCATTTGTCAATGACTCCAGCCATCAACCAGTTCTATCAGTCCTTTCATCCACCCATCCATACATCTGTGGTTCCATCTATCTACAGTCCTCTTCTTCCATCCATCCTTCCATCCATCCATCCATCCATCCATCATTAATAAATCCAGCTATTGACCAGTTTCATCCGTCCATCCTTTCATCCATCCTTTCATCCGTCCTTCCATTCATTGACCAGATCCATCCATCCATCCTTCCATCCATCATCTCTGATTCCATGCATCTGAGGTTCTATCCATCCATACGAGGTTCTATCCATCCATCCATACATACATACATCTGTCGTTTCATCCATCCATCCATTATTCGTCATTCGAATCCAGCTATCAACCATTAATTCATCCAACCATCTATCATCCATCTGACCTTCCATCCATTTGACCATCTGTCTGCCCATCTGTCAGTCCGCCCACCCATCCATCTGACAAATTGTCCATCCATCTCAAATATCATCCATCCATCTGTCCATCTATCTGTCTGACACATCCATCCATCCATCCGCAGTTCTATCAGTTCTGCTGTCCATCCATCCATCATTCGTCAATAGATCCACCTAAAATATTGTCCAACTATATGTCCATCAATCTAACAAATCCATCTGTCCATCCATCCATCCACCTGCAGTACTATCAGTTCATCCGTCCATCCATCCATAATTCGCCATTTAGATCCTCTCATCAACCATCTATCCATCCATCTATCTATCATTCGTCAATAGATCCACTCATCAACCATTCATCCATCCGACCATTTGACCATCCATTGGACCATCAATCCATCTGGCTATCCATCATCCATCCGACTATCCATCCATCCGACCATCCATTGATTGTCCATCCATCCATCCATCCGACTATTCATATGACCATCCATCCATCCGTCCGTCCGTCCGTCCATCCATCCATCTGCCCACCCATCTTTCTCATCCATCCGTCTATCTCACACATCCCAATATGTTTTTGAAAATTTGTGTCATTTATGTAAGCCAAAATGAAACAACCAAAAAAGGGAGAAAACCGGACTCCATCAGGCAACCACATCTCCTCAGGCCAGGTGAATGAACATTTACATTTACATTAAATTTAGTGGTTTAGCAAATGAGGAGGCATTCAGCAATCCAACAAGAAGAGGCAATACACAAAAGAAGGACTCGATATACAAAGGCACTGTTAGTTCAGATAATTTAAAGCTGAAGTAAGGAGGGGTTGGGGGTTAATTTAATGTTTTTAATGTGCTCAAGTGTTTGTGAAAGTGATGGGTTTTTATTTGTCGTTTGAATGATACTAGTGAATCTGCATTCCTTGTGGGAATGGGAAGATCATTCCACCAACCAGGAACATTGAATGCAAAGGTTTTGGAAAGTGACTTAGGGTGTACTCGCACTATGTACAGTTTCCTTTAACCGGGCTAAATCATGCTTGTTTCTCCTTCCATCTCCCCCGAATCACATTGCATTCGGGCCTGAGCACGCTTACGTCATCGATGATGCGCTGTTCAGCGTAAGAGAACACTCTCGGAAATTTCAGTGGAGATTTCTTTATATCATTATATCGCTTTAGTGGTTTGATATACAGTGACACACAGTCAAATATTCCCCCTAACAGATCAGCCACTGCTGACGCTCATAAACAATCATAAAGTCCTCGTGCTGCAGGAATTAGAAGGTTTACTAAAGGCGCAGCTGTCGTGCAGAGAGGGGTTTGCGTCTTTAATAATCTACGGCAGTTTGCGTACATTAAACAGTAAGAATAATTAATAAATCCATATGAAACAGTCCCCAAAAGTCACGTCTCCTCTTCCGTTTCTGGCTCAGGCGCGCTTTGCACTCACACTACAAGCGCACAGCGCCAAAGCCCAAGTGATCTACACTCAGGCACACCTCTTCCAAACGGGCCAGGGCCGGCCAACTGTACCGTGCCTGAGCCCGATTCAGCGCACTCACACTTCTAAAATTATCCGGGAAACGGGCCTGAGCACGGTTCGGATAGCATAGTGTGAGTACACCCTTAGAGTGACTTGAATAGAAAGTAGATCTGCAGTTTATCCTAAAGAACTATCTTATCAGTGACCTGGAGTATTCTTCATGATGCTGCTTACTCCAGCTAGTACAGTATGACGTCTTCCACAAGGGAAATCACATCGCAACAGTAGCCAGACAAAATAATCACAGCATTGTATAAACATCTCTAATATTGCTATAATTGACCAATTGTCCATTTAGTAATTGCCCATTACTATAATTTTCCATTTGGATTTGTGTAACGAGTGCAGCATTTCTGTGATTGATAGCAGATGAAGAACGTCCTGACTAATGCACGATGACAGTACAGATCACATGTGGATCTCATCTCTATTCCAGTGTTTACAGCAGTCTTACTCCTTTCCCATGGAGAATTACTGGACAGTATGGATACACATTGGCAGGCTAAAGCGCTCTCTCTTGGCGGGACGTCCAATCTGTCTTGTTGAACATTCTGATCTTGATATCCTAATCTCAGAACCTTTGTTTTGGGGTTCTGGGGGCTTTATGATGGTTCCTCCGTAATGTTTGGCAGCACGTCTAGGGTCTGTTCCCAAAATATCAGAGTGTAAGCCTAGCATCCCCCATCCCAACCCCCCATATCACACACACACACACACACACACACCCTCGGATAGATGGGTATAAATTGACTTTCTGCCGTCTGTTTGGATCAGTTTGTGCCAGAGCTTTAGACTTGTTTCGCAGAGGAGGTTTGTTTGCCGTTTTGGGAAGTGTTGCTTTCTAAAGGTAAATTCATGATTTCATTGTTTATTGCTGTTGTTGTTGTTGTTGCCAGGTGTGCTGATAAACAACATATGCAGAATGTTTACATTTTTATTTAATGATATATTGGTGTTGTTTTTGTAAGAATATTTGAAGTCAGTAAGTTTGTTTTAAATGATTGAAAACATTAGCAAGGATGTATTAAAGAGCCCATATGGTGGATTGAGAACGGTTAAATTTCACTTTTTGAAGTCCCAAACAACAGGATGATATGTATGCAAGGTTAAAAAACATATTCGATGTCTTATAATATCTATTTATTTTTACCTCATTTTCCCACCGACTCCCATGTGAATCGTCTGAGCGAGTCTTTTCCCCCAAGCACCTCCTTTACGTCCGTGTCAGCAGCCCAATGCCAGAACATATTGAAAAGCATCACTGCGGTTGTACAACAGCGTATTGCTATATTGTTCATCATAACAACAAACATTCAGTAATAATTAACACTTCATGGACTATTGTAAGCCAACAAATAGTTTCATTCGACAGTAAGCTAAATGGCTACCGCTACATGCTGCACGGAGCAAACACAATACAGACAACTACATCCATATTTACCTTGTTACAGTCAACAAGACTGGAAGAACACGCTGGTCCAAATAAACTGGGTATTGATCCATCCTTTAACATCCTTTAATCCATCCATCCGTCCGTCCGTCCGTCCGTCCGTCCGTCCCTTTTTTATTAAGGATTTTCAAATAGTACAAACAACAAAGTCAAACAAACAATCCCCAAGTGCTGCAAATTAAATATAAATTTGCAGATGTAAGTTAATTAATTGTAATGTAATTAATTAATCAAATAAATAAATAAAATAAAAATAACTAAATAAAGAAGCCAGAACTCTATTAAAATAAAAAATTTCAGAGTTTATGTAGAAAGGATTGAACAGGTTCCCGAAGTCTCCTGAATTTGTCCTGTTTGTGGTTGAGGTCATACGTTAATTTTTCCAAAGGAAGAAAGACTGACAACTGAGAAATCCACATGGAAATAGTTGGAATTTGAGAAGTAGATCATTTTAGTAATGTACATTTCTTAGCCAGAAATGTAAGAATTGTAAACAGAGGTTTGAGCTCTGAGTCAGAAAGGTCTTCAGGAATGTCATTCAGCAAAAAAAGTGAGGGGGAAAAAATAAAATGTTGTCCAATTATCTCCTGGATTGCAGAAAGAACCCCTCTCCAAAATGGTTGGATGTGAACACAGGACCAAAATACTGAAAATATATTTCAATAGAAAGAGTTCAATGGTAGTAGTATTTACTACCTTTACTTTATTTAAAATAATACACAAGAAAGACATCCAAATATATCATCCGTGCAAAAAAACTGAATCTAAACTTTTGTGTGATGTTGTGTTCTGTATATACAACCATCTTCATTTATACTTAATTTTGATTGACTGAATAAATTATTACCCAGTTCCAGCTACTAAAATTGAATATTTTTTAAATAATCATATAGCTACGTTTCTATCCACCTATTTTTAAGGGCATTTTGGATATGCACAAAAATAATTGGTTGATGGAAACGTCATGATGCGCATCAGTTTTGAAAATGCGCATTAAAAAATATGCGCATAACTGAGTAGGATGAACTTTTTATTCGATAAGAAAAGACACGCATAAACTGTGATATAAACACTTTTACCACAGCAGTTCCATTATGTACCTGTACCGCATGTCTTTGGACTGTGGGGGAAACCGGAGCACCCGGAGGAAACCCACGCGACCACGGGGAGAACATGCAAACTCCACACAGAAATGCCAACTGGCCCAGCCGGGGATCGAACCAGCGACCTTCTTGCTGTGAGGCGAACGTGCTAACCACTAGGCCACCGTGGCGCCCCATTTCAGTATTAGTGTTATTATATTATTAATTACCTCCAGAATAGTCAAGAGCATCTGTGCTCAGAGTCTGACACCTTCAAACGCCACCTCGCCTCACCGCGTGTTGGCATCATCTTCTGAGGCTCAAGTCATTTATTAAATAAGGAAAAGATTCACGCAGCTTCTCCTACTGCAGGAAATTCTGTTTTTACTGTTGATATTTGGCGCCAGTTAATCAGGACGTGATGATTTTGTCTGCTTTGACTCGTTGGATGGAAACGCTGCTTTATTCACACGTCTTTTATGCCATATGCCAGTTTTGCGCATAAAGTTAATTAGCATTTTTGGATGGAAATATAGCTACTGTTTCTGTTGCTCACAAACCTCATAGTGATAACCTCTTAAGGCTGTTTTTTTGCATGCATTTTTTTATGTCTCTTTGCTATTTGGGCTTATTGGAGTATCATCTTTTGATATGATGTACTTTTAGAGAAAAATGATGTCCATATATGTGGACTCGTGGTTAATAACACATACACACATATTTTTTGAACATGTTTTGACTATCAGAGAGTAAAAATGATTTTTTTGCCCATTTTGGACAGTTAAAGAGCCCCTATTATGGGTTTTTGAAAAAGAGCTTGTATGCAGCGTGTCACACAGCTCTAAGTGAAGTGAAATGTCCAGCTAAGGCTTAAATCTGAAAGTGCACAGTGTTTAAAACTATTGATTCATCTATAAAAGAGTCGACTCATAGTTCCTCAAACGAGTCGCCATGCTAACGAGTCTTTAGCCGTTTCGGCATTACGTGAACACGAAACATAAGCCCCGCCCATTTATGCGCGCGCAGATTCGAAATCCCCAATCCTGCCCACAAACAACAGCGGTGAGGAAAAGTTGCCAGATCGGGCGGTTTTCAACTTGATTCTGCAGGTAAAACCCTTTGGACAGGGTTTGGGCTGAAATCAGTCAGCAACATCTGGCAACACAGTGAAGAGCACTGTGCTTAGCTGGAGATTGGAAGTGTGCAGAGAACCCAGAGATGAGACTTTGAAGAGTTAGTCGTTTCTGCAGAAATATCTCCCATGTGCTGTTCCTCCTCCGAGGAGTGCTTACAACGGAGGATTAGGAGCACCAGGACATTTGCCTGGTCTGCTATCCAGCAAGTGTGAGTAAGTGCGATTAAAACGATTGCCTCATTGTTTTCTCTAGCTTGTAAATGATGCATTTAACTGTGTTTTGTAACTTGTAACCGCTTGTAGTGTATCTGGTTAACTTGTATTCTCATATCGCGTCTAAAAGCACGTTGTAAACGCGACGCGTGCCGCTCTGTTTACGGATTAAAATGCGTTTGAGCGTGTTCCTCTGCTGTTTGTCGTTGCTATGGCTACCATGAGCTCTGCTACACACGTGCGGCGGTGCTGTTTATAATGGTTCAGCTTTTGCCGCTGTGTGCATTAATACTGAATGTATGTCGCTGTTTTTACTTCTGGTTAAGAATTAGAGTGATATGCTGGGAGACCGGGGGGTTAGTTTTCGGGGTGAGGTGTCTGAAATACGGGCGACTCCCGTTAAAAGCGAGTGTTAGCAGATTAGCTCACGCACACGCTATGACTTCAATGTTGATAAGCCGTGGTGGGCATTCTCTCACGCTGAGCGCTGTCGACCAATCGCAACAGACTGGTTCATCGGACCAATCAGCGCAGTTTAGCATCGCGCGAAGGAGGGGTTTTGGAACAAATGAATCCCTGAACGATTCATATAGGAGTCGCTGGGATAATGAGGTAAAAATAAATGCATATTATAAGACAATGAAAGTGTTTTTTGACCATGCAATCAGATCAGCCTGCTGTTGGAGACCCCCAAAACTAAAATATGACCCTTTTCAATGTATAATATGGGCTCTTTAAAAATAGTGTTTGGGACATCTCATATGCTACAAAACAGTTGCAGGATGACACTGTATGTTTGTAACAAAAAATAAAACATTCAACGTATACAATTATGGACATAAGAACTAAAATGTGCCGTTCACATAAAATTTACAGCCACACTGCTTACATTTTTTTTTTTAAATCGCATGCTTTTTCACCACTGTCTGACTGATTTTTTTTTTCTATTTCTCTCTCTTTCTCTTTCAAAATAGAATGTAGAAATTTTGTATTATGAAAAACTAATTTGTAATTCTGCACATTTATGTGAAGGTATTTTTTTTTGAAGAAATATATATATTTGTGATTTTATAAATATATTCTATGAATACAAAGTTTGAGTATTGGTTGAGCTACATTGGTGTGAAAACGTGTTTGAGCCTTTACTGATTTTCTAAATTGTTTTCTTTGAAGTGAAAACCTTTTGAGGATCTTTTGGTCTACTTCATATTGTGAGGCAGGTCGTATTTAGGTAATTTCTTGATTGCGAGCAGTAATCAGGCATGTAGAAAAATTGAGCAGTGTGATTAAAAAAGGTTTTATTCATTTTCCTTCAGCTTCCTTCCCTTTATTCATCAGGGTTCGCCACTGTGGGAATGAACCGCCAACCTATCAAGCATATGTTTTACACAGCGGATGCCCTTCCAGCTGCAACCCAGTACTGGGAAGCATCCATACACACTCATTACCACCTAAAGCGCATGTGTTTGGACTGTGGGGGATAGCAGAGCACCTGGAGGAAACCCACACCAAGAAATGCCAACTGACTCAGTCAGGGCTCGAAGCAGCGACATTCTGGCTCTGAGGCAACAGTGCAAACCTCTGAGCCACCATGTCACCCTAAACCAGTTATGTGGACAAACGGTGGTGCAATGGGTTGCACAATTGCTTCACAGCAAGAAGGTCGCTGCTTTGAGCCCCAGCTGGGTCAGTTGGCATTTCTGTGTGGAGTTTGCTTGTTCTCCCTGTGTGGGTTTCATCCGGGTGCTCCGGTTTCACCCACAAGTCCAAAGACATGCAGTGTAGGTGAATTGGGTAAGCTAAATTGTTCGTAGTGTATGTGTGTGAATGCAAGAGTGTATGGGTGTTTCCCAGTGAGGGGTTGCGGCTGAAAGGGCATCCGCTGAATAAAAACATACTGTATGCTGGATAAGTTGGTGGTTCATTCCGCTGTGGCGACTTCTGATTAATAAGATGATTGAGCCGAAAATGAATGAATGAATGAATGAAAGAAATCAGTAAGGGGGCAAATACTTTTTCACACCACTGTATACCTGCATGACGCTATTACAGATAAAGATGTGTAAAGGTCTCTTTCTCTCCGTCTCTTTCTTCCAGGGCATTCTGTAAGGAGTCTTTAAGTGTGTGTTTGGCAGCCTCTGCGGTGTGTTTTATATCAGACAGCTATGAGCGGTAAATACAGTGTGGTGTTACAGGGTCCGGCCCCGTGGGGCTTCAGACTGCAGGGGGGGAAAGACTTCAACATGCCTCTCTCCATTTCACGGGTGAGTCCGAACACATATGTACACACTCATTCAGACACCATGATACGCCCCTTCTGACCCCCCGACACCATCTGTGCCCTTTAATGATCTCACACCAGCCTCTTTTTGTCTCATTCCTTTGTTGAGGGGCCGAGCTGTTTTTAAAATGAGCATCATTTGTTTATCACAAGACGATATGTTCAGCTGAGAGATGCACACTTTTTAGAAGCATGCCAAGTTTAGGTTAGGTTTGTGAACTAAAATGCTTATTAAATGTACACTGTTGTTGAGATGTTTGGTTTTTCTTTGACAAAAACAAACAAAGTAAAACAGAATTATTGTTAAACTCAGAAGAACTGATTGAAATCAAGGTAAATAGATTGTAAATGTAATGTATGCCTTTGATGCAAAGCTACATTTTTACATAGATTAATCAGCCTCACAAGATTGTCCTAAAATCATTCAACAATGCTCATTGTAAACATATATTATTATTATTATTATTATTATTATTATTATTATTATTATTATTATTTTTATTAAGTATTATTATTGTATTATTATTATTATTAATATTATTATAGCTATTATTATTATTAAGTATTAATAATAATTAAGAATAATAGTATTAAGTATTATCATTGCTACTATTATTATTGTTATTGCTTTTATTATATATATCATCATTATTATTATTATTATTGTTGTTATTATTATTATCATTGTTATTATTATCATTATTATTATTATTATTATTAAGTATTATCATGAGGGCGCCACGGTGGCCTAGTGGTTAGCACGTTCGCCTCACAGCAAGAAGGTTGCTGGTTCGATCCGCGGCTGGGCCAGTTGGCATTTCTGTGTGGAGTTTGCATGTTCTCCCCGTGGTTGCGTGGGTTTCCTCCGGGTGCTCCGGTTTCCCCCACAGTCCAAAGACATGCGGTACAGGTGAATTGGGTGAGCTAAATTGTCCGTAGTGTATGTGTGTGAATGAGTGTGTGTGGATGTGTTTCCCAGAGATGGGTTGTAGCTGGAAGGGCATCCGCTGCGTAAAACAAAATGCTGGATAAGTTGGCGGTTCATTCCGCTGTGGCGACCCCGGATTAATAAAGGGACTAAGCCGAAAGGAAAATGAATGAATGAATGAATGAATGAGTATTATCATTGCTATTATTATTACTATTGTTATTATTGTTATTGCTATTATTATTAAGTATTATTATTATTATTATTATTATTAAGTATTATTATTATTATTATTTTGTTGTGATTATTATTGTTATTATTAATTATTGTTGTTATAATTATTATTATTATTATTATTATTACTATTATTATTATTCTTTTTTAAAGCAGCATCTGAACAGTATTTATTTGAAATATAAATATTTTGTAACATTAGCAATGCCCTTACTGCCACTTTCAATCAATTGTTGTTGTTATTATTATGATTATGATTATTATTATTATGATGATTATTATTATTATTATTGTGTTGTTGTTATTATTGTTAATATTGTTATTATTAATTATTGTTGTTATAATTGTTATTATTGATGTTGTTATTATTATTATTATTATTATAATTATTATTTTAAAAAGCAGCATCTGAACAGTATTTATTTGAAATATAAATATATTTTGTAACATTAGCAATGTCCTTACTGCCACTTTCAATCAATTATTATTGTTGTTGTTGTTGTTGTTGTTGTTGTTGTTGTGTTAAAAAAGCATCCAAACAGTAATTATGTGAAATATGAATATTTTGTAGCATTATCAGTGTCCTGTCACTTTTAATCAGCTTAATGCATTATTGCTGAATAAAATGATGATTATTATTATTTAGGTGACAATTTGAAGCCAATTAAAATCAAATTACAGTCTTGTATGTGGATAACTTTCCACATACAGTGGAGAAAAAAAAAAGTATTTTCCCTATAATCACAGAAGTAGCGGTCATGCTATATACTACCAAAAGTGCTATTACAGATATTATAAGAGATATTACAGATGCTTATCTACACTAAAAAATGACTCATTGGATTTGCAATTTTTTTTCAAGGTAAGTGGTTACCAAGGCATGCGTTGAATTTGAGTAATGAGTAATGCAATGAGTAATGTTCAGCTTAACTTGTTTGTTTAAATTGAGCCCATATAAATTGTTTGCAATCAGTTACCTTAAAACAAAGTAGTAAATTAAGTAAATCATTATATTCAGTGTACGTGCATTAATATTCTTTATATTAAACGGCTCATTTTGAGGCGTATTTTTTTTTGTGATTTTCTAGTGAATGCATCTGAATGCAGAGGAATAAAATATATCATCATCCAAATGCATAAATACAATATATCCTCTATTCATACATCACAACTGTGCTGTAACTTTTGACATCATGCAACTTACTCCTAATCTGAGCCGCTTACATTTGAGAAGTCATGTTTCTCTTCCTGCATATTTATAGACGCTTTCTTCTAATGTCACTTGATAGTGGTCTCTAAAGTATAATTAAGGCCTTTGGTTTTTCATTTCCTTTTGACTGCAGGACAAACTCAAGTAGCGTAGTTTACCCCGCTCTCCCCTGACTATTTATCTCTTTATCTGTTAAGTGATCGCTGTAACCTTTTCCTTTCCACCTGTTCATACTTTTTATTTCCTAATGAGTCTTCCACACTCACTATGTCTACAGTATCACACACACACACACCAGCACACACTTATGTCACACACCCGTTTGGGCTGCCAGTGTATGACAGCTATTCCCACAATGCCATCTGGCAGGGGAGTGATGTAAATGACCTTCTGATTGATTTTCCTTGCCTCTTTCTATTTCTCTCCGTCTCCAGGCTCTTCCTTCTTTTCGTCAGCCTTCCCCTGTCCGTCTCAGGGTCTCAAAGGCTTTCATTTAGAAGTGCGCTGCTGTTTTTACATGCTATTTTTACACTGATATTACTTTAATCATTTATTTAGCACATTTTGGGGCAGTAGCTCTAATTAAGATTGTATATTGTGAACAATAATGAACAAATTAGGTGCTGCTATGTGTAAATAAATGTTATTTATTTATTTATTTTTCGCAAAGTAGCTCTGACTACAATCATATTTTGAGTTTGTGAGTTATAAAGAACAAATATATAGTGCTGCAGTGGAAAATTATATTCTAAAAAGAATAATTTTGTTAATTATAAATAAAATAAAATTGTTAAGTTTTATTAGCATGAATTAATGCCATATGAACAGTGAGCAGATATTTATGTATAAATATGTATAGACCATTTTGATGGATGACAAAAACAATGGTCCCAACATTCATTCATTCATTCATTTTCTTTTCGGCTTAGTCCCTTTATTAATCCGGGGTTGCCACAGCGGAATGAACCGCCAACTTATCCAGCATTTGTTTTACGCAGCGGATGCCCTTCCAGCCACAACCCATCTCTGGGAAATGGTCCCAACATATATCCGGTTTTATATTTTTAATATCTAGAGCTTTCGAGAATCTGAAAAGAGGCACATATTGATAAATAAAGTTATGATAGCTGTTTAAACCTTAAATTAGTATTGAATTGTCTCTTGTTACAGTTATGAAATGGTTTGATAACAAGCAGGAATATTCATGGGACAATGACATCACCAAATTGAAATGGTCTATATATGTATATATATAAAGGGCTTGACATTAACTTTTTTTGATCACTAGCCACTGGGGCTAGTAGATTTGCAACATTATTAGCCACTCACCATTTTCACTAGCCACAATTCTGTTGTTGGTAAAATATTTTTTTATGCATAAATTTGCCTTTTCTTTGCTACAATTTCTTGATTTAGATTTTATGTTATGTACACATGCCTCCTCATTCATTTCATTTTGTGTGTGTGTTGTGTATGAACTTGCTCAATGAGAATTGAGCAAATCTGTGTCGCATTGCAATAAGATTTTATTTCACATGACTTTTCAGTTCTTAAAATTAAGGATTTATCAAATTTATTTATATATATATGTATATAGTTTTTAAAATTTATCTGAAGCTCTTGAAAGCAGCAGGACAGTGGGTGCTTGATAGTCGCTTTTGTCCTGTCTTTTTCAAAGAGAACTCATCGCACCAGTTGTGTTTCCTCTAGGCACAGTTGCTTTGCGCAAGTAAATGGGAGCGCGCACTTTTTTTTAACAGTCCCGCCCATCACATCACCTGTGCGCACGAGTGATCATCCTCTCATTCTGTATTCACCTGCTTTCTTTTGCTTGCACGAACACAATTAGTTTTGTCAGTCTTCTCGATTCTAAGATCACATTTGCACGAATATATGGCCATCCTTACTGTCGAACCCTTCTTTAACGAAGACTACAATTTAAAAACTATTTCTTGCAAGCCAAAGTGGCTAGTGGGAGTGGCTGTCTAACCCACCACAGCGAAAATCTACCCGCGTTTGGCAGGTTTGGGGGCGTTAATGTAAAGCCCTCTAAATATATATGTGTGTGTATGTATGTGTATATATATGTCAGAACTGCTACGGCCTCCTCACCCTGTTGTATTACACGGCCCACATAGAGTGACAGCAAATTAATAAAAACACAGGAAAGGTACATGGGCCAGTGACGTTGCCACGTTAAAATGGTCTATAACAGTGGTTCTTAAGCTTTTTTCACCAAATATCATCTCAGAAAAAAATTTGTCTCTCCATGTACCACCATAATAACCGGTATTGAAGTACAGCAGCATAGTAGGCCTAATTAAGCAGCTACAGCACTGCACAGTTAAAAAACGAGACAGATTAATTCTTCTAATTAAAAATATTTATTATTGTCAGCCACTTAAATAAAAGGTTTAGCCTATTAAAATCAATTTACTGATCACATTGGTGTTATCGGAACCGTAAAAGGGTTAAAAATGTGTTCATTATTTTACTTTAATTATTCAGAGATTCCTCCATGTACCACTAGAAGGAAGCTTGTGTACCACTAGTGGTACATGTACCACAGTTTGAGAACCACTGGTCTATAAGGATAGTGCCTATTTTAAATACTTTTAAAAATAATTTCGGAGATACACTGCCATCCACAAGATGGGGATAGAGGCCACATAATAAGCCCTTAGAGGAGGAAAAAAACAGCATTATTTCAAATTACAGCTCATCAAATCATTAAAAAAAACTGCTAAGTGAATTTCTAAGTCGCTCTCTCTCTTTTGTATGTTTTTAGTGCTGTATTTAAACCATTGTGATTGTAGTGTATTGGGTGTGAGATGGGACTCACATATCTGGTATGTATTCTGTGTAAACCACACTCTGAGCGACTATTCGGTTGGCCATCTGTTTGTTTCTAATGAGTCTCCTGTTTTTCTTACTGCAGACAGTATATGACTGTGGTTCAGTAAACAGAAAAAAAAGAAGAAATGCCCGTATGTGTTTAGCGTTTTTCCTTTTTGCAAACACAACTTTAAAGTGCTAGTGTTTGCTTTGCCCTGGCTATTCGGGGGTTTATTATTGTGATCTCCTGATTGCTACAGTGAAATACTGGGAGAAATTTCTGTAGACTGATAGCATTTCATGCTGTTCAGCATGAATCTTAAAATCTTAAAATGTGAGCAAAATCACCTGTTTTATCATCACTTTAGACGTTGCTAGAGAATCAGTCAAATACTAGCTCTAAAGTGACGTTGGTGAATGAGCAACGGTTTCGGCTGTTCTGACGTCAGCTGCAGATGTGAATGAATGGCGGAAGAAAGTAGTTCCTCATACAAAAGTGTTTTGAGATTCTGTGTTTGATTTTCTTGTTTATATACACGATTATGCTGTCGAACTGTTTTATAAATGCAATATCACACTTGTAGCAGTTCGATATGGTGCCACCAGTGCCGATATAAAGCCATATTGCATTGTTACTTGTGTGATATTGCTATATGTATATAAAACAATTAAGATCTGTGTTGTTTTTAGAGGCTGGATGTATTTGATGCAGTAATAACATGTAAAAACATTCGTATAGAAGCGTGATGCGCATTCAAATATTTCATTTTCTTGAAAAACATATGCATTGGTCACATTTCTTCTATATACTTTTTTTTCTGGAAGTAATTCATCAGAAAGGCAGACAGTGTTCTTTCTCATCAGAGTTTGTGATCTTGTGGTTGGTCTTGCTGCTGGTTCGTGGTTTAGAGCGCTTTATGCTGGAAGCCAGTAAAAATATTTGATCAATTGAGCAAGAGCTCTCTCGGATCCTGCTACAGACGTTACTCACACTCCATAAAAGATGTTATTTTAACTTCAGATCCTCAGTAAAAACAGGGAGCACAGTTGTCGGCTGGCCAGAGATCAGTTCGTCGGGAGTCTGTGATTCTCAGTCCTCTCTTCTCTATTCTGCATTGAGGAGTGAACAGGTCAGTAGCTCAACTCTTTACAAAACTAATAGAGAATTTTCAGAAATTAGCTTTTTTTTTTCCCCTTAGAAAACTAGTGTGATAAAGTTTTTTGTAGTGTATTCAATTAAAAAAAGGTTAATAAATAGAAGGCCAAACATACTGTCAAGCATTTTTCCTAATTGGTTGTTTACTACTGATGGGTCGTTCTTGATTGATTCGTTCATTTTGAATTAATCTTTTTTTATGTGACTTGAGAATGATGAGTCCTCTTTGGAAGTGAATCGTTCATTTGCGCATGAGCACATTTGTGCAGGTGGAAGATTATTTCCTCTATTGCAGGGCTATTCAATTAGTTTGTCATTGGGGCTAGTTCATGAAAATCATCCCAAACGAAGGGCCGGAGCGGTATAACTTGCAATATGATTGAGAACACAACTGCATATGTTGCATTTTTGCTCCTTAAGAGACCCACGTTGGCTTTTTCTACATAATATCTGTATTTTGAAGTTACATAATATCACTGCATCGTACAATGTGGCTTTTTTTAACAAACATTCAAATGTTGTGTTTCAAAGCACAACAGAAACAGTGCACTGTTTAAGTAGGCTTCTTCTACATTCAAACACATTCATATGTTTTGAACTGCATAACAATTATGGATGCAACTATTATAGATTTTAGTTGTACGATTATAGTCTGAAGAATAATCATGGTTATCACGTCTAATGTAAATTTAAGCTTTATATTAGGTAGGCCTAAGTATTTTATTAACTGTTGTTATCATCTGCTTTCATACACTCTCAGAATAAAGGTACAGGAGCTGTCACTGGGGCAGTACCTTTTCAAAAGGTACATATTTGTACCTGAAGGGTCCATAATGGTACCTCAAAGGTACTTTTTAGGTACATAATATGCTCCTTTGAGGTACCACGGTGGACTATTTAGGTACAAAAGGCCTTTTCTACAAACATACCCAAATGTTTTTGACTGCCCGCTCCACTCGCTTAATGTCAGATGACTCACGCTCTGCGCAGCCCTCAAGCCTTCAACTGCAGCTCCTGCTGTATTGAACAGACCCACATCACTTCATAACTATAGTGGCTGTTCTTCTACTGAACTAAATTTATTTCTGATGTCACACTAATTGGAGGGTAAGAACAAATTGTCTCGGGGGCTGGGTTCGGCCCGCGGGCCGCCAATTGAATTGCCCTGCTCTATTGAGTCCTCTATCAGCTTTCGTTCAAACCTGAAAGAAGCCAATCATATGTAGTCAGAGCCAGAAAAAGTTTTGATCTGTACATCTCTAGAGTCCTCGGTTTTGAGTCATCTCTTTCCTTGCTGTCATGCGATGGACAAAGGACTCAAAAACCAGAAGACCCAAAAAGTGAGCTAATTATGGGTCATACCAGCTGAAACTGTAAGCTAGTTAAGCTCATATGGGACTGATGTGTAGCATGAATGACCAACTTAAAGAACTGTTAGAAGTGGTGAGCTAATCATTGATAAAACACCATGTAAACAATGAATTGTTATTTTCCCTTTCTTATAGCGTTCTATGTCTGACTTGTTTGTAGTGTGATCAGCATTTGGGCTGTTTTTAGATGTGTTTGGAAGCAAGTCGTAACATTTGAACGTTATTTTGGCAAATTGAGCAAAATGAACAAAATTACTTGTAAAAAAATTCCATTAATGTTCCATAGCAGTGGACCAATCAAAAAAGCTTGGAAGTGGGACAACCATTGTAAGTTTCTGTTTACAGGCGCTCAGCGGTTGTGTCCGAATATTCTCCTGCTTTATGCTGCATTTTTAAAAAAAAACTATTTCAAAAGTTGCCTCTCGCATTTTAATTATAAGCCCTTAAGGCCGGCTCACACTGTGAGACAGCACGAACATGACTGTCATGTCACACTGTAAGATCTCAGCCATCATAAAGTCAGACTGAATGACAATGAAGATGCACCAAACATTAAAGAAAGAGCCCCTGTAGTTTGACATCATCCACCCGTGACACTTTCACTATCCCGCATTCTAAAATGATTCCTCACAGCAAATGTAAACAAACTGTATCGGCAATTTTGCACTCGGCATGCCTCAATAATAAAACCAGGAAGAAAACAACTGTTTTGACATTTCCCAGCGGTTATTTGAATTGTCGCATGAATCGCGTCATCAAATTCAGTGCTCCTATTGGTTCTTGGATTGACGCTCATCGCAGCTGTTGTCACACTGCAAGAAAATGCCTGAAATTTTCTGACACAGTCTGAACTTTATCGGAGAGAAAATCTAGCATTAAAACAGGCATTAAGCGGCTTTCTGTGGACATGTCAAAGATCACAGATTTTAGCCCAGGATTTCAGGAATCTTTTTTGGATTTCACAAATTTGATGACAAAATCTTGCTTGAAATCTCACAGTGTCAGCAGGGCTTTAGCAGTGATGGAAAGAGTACTGAAGAATCATACTCAAGTAAAAGTACCATTACTTGCGCAAAAATGTAGTGCAAATAGAGAAAAAGTATCTGAAGTTAATATTGCTCAAAGTATGAGTAAAAGTAGCCCTTTTAAAAGTACTCAAGAGTAGTGAGTTGTGAGTATTACACTGTAGAAAAGTTGATGCGTTTACAGAATGTTACATTTACACATCCTTGCACAAACAACTTGTGGTGTAATCTTCCTATTTTCATTTGTTCCTTCCAACCTTCCCTCAATTATTTGTTTGTTTCTCTCCTTCCTTCATTCATTCATTTGTTCCCTCCTTCCTTCATTCCCTCGTTCGTTCGTCCATATTTTTGTTCATTCCTGCATTATGTCCTTTTGTTCATTCATTCGTTTGTTCGTTCCTTCCTTCCTTACTTAGTTTGTTCAGTCCTTCCTTGAATTCTTCCTTCATTCGTTTGGTCCTTCCTTCTTTCCTCCTTTCATTTGTTCGCTCATCCTTTCTCTCATATTTTTGTTCCTTCCTTCATTAGGTCATTTATTCATTCATTCGTTTGTTTGTTTCCTCCTTAGTTTGTTCAGTCCTTCCTTGAATCCTTCCTTCGTTTATTTGGTTCTTCGATCCTTCCTTCCATTCCTTGTTCGGTCCTTCCTTTTATTTGGCCCTTTCTTCCATTTCTCATTTGTTCCATTTAGTGATTGTTTAAGGCTGTTTGGTGATTTCAGTCATAATACAGTCGACATTCGTTATTTTCAGTGACATGCAGTCTATAAACAGTCTCTGGATCATTGCGTGTAAAGATTTTGGACATCTTCAGGGACATTTTTAATGTTTTCAAAAGGTTTGCTGCATTTATAAAGCGCCCATGTCTTGAGGTTGTTCAGTATGATGTGATTTACTTTCTATGTGTGATTTAATTGGACAGGAATCACAGGACTGATCTTTCTACTTTAGACAATGACCATAGACAAGAAAGAAATAAAGTAGTGACTGCAGGTTGAAGGAAAGTAGTGGAGTAAAAGTACCGATACTGCACTAAACATGTACTCAAGGGAAAGTAAACACATTCATAATACTACTCAATAAATTACAATTTTTGAGAAAAACTACTTAATTAAGGTAGTTTGCGTATTTGTAATTAGTTACTTTACACCACTTGCAGTTGGAGAAGCGCTCATAGCTGATTGTTTTAAGGACAAAGCAGTGCAAAAAACACTTGAATGGACATGCATAAGGGGTGTCAAAGTTAATTGTTTCTTCGGTGCACTGCGATGCAGATGCGGGCAATTCGATATCGATTCAGTTATAGATCATAACCGGTTATTACGCACTGACATTTTTTTATCTCCTATGCGCTATGTCGCTGTAGAATACTATGGCGAAGGAGGTGAGGGTGAGTAAATAAAATGCTCCTCCTACCAAGCAGATTATTGTGCACTATGACACTAAAGAAGGTACAGCACGAGCCGCTATTTCACTACTTGGGTGAAATGCTGTAAAACTCCATCTTCCGCTCTCTCTCTCTCACTCACTTTGGACCTTTGACCCGCTGGCGTGTTCATAAGGTAACTTTTCCTCTCCTCTCGGCTGTTAAAGCGATACTTGTGGATCCAGACACAAGCGTGCCTGTGGTGTTTTGTGGAGTTTTCTCCTCTGCATCTATTACGGTTCACCTGTGATAACTGCTTATATTATGCACATATAGACTGCAACCACAGCTGTTCTTCCCGTGTCACTCATCGGTGAACAGTGCTTTCATTATTAAAGCCAATCGCAGCCCTTTCTGTTGAGCTGGAGAAGACAATGACTAAAGTAACGAGTTAAAGAACTCAATTGACAGCGCTCAAAAAGTAAGCGGGATAATATTTACTTTATTTGCTATAAATCCTCATGGTGTCTTCTGTGCATGTATTGGAGTTTTGTCCAAAACAGGGGTGCCCAAACTTTTTCGTATGAAGGGCCAAATATCAAATATCATTGATAGCCGTGGGCCGAAGATAACTATACCAAACTATTTTACTTTGAAGTTGCCATGGATAATTTCCTACTTCATATTGTTTTATCATAATAAAAATTGAAAAACTTTACTATAAAAAGTTAAATGTGCAAGTTTATACAATTCAAAGTTATTCCAATAAAAACAAACAATCATATTTATAAAACAGTGGAGTTCAATGCTGAATACGCTAGTCAAGCAGAATCTGCCATTAACTTGATTCACTCAGATTAAATTTACGTCATTTAAATTGAAACATTTAATTTCAAACAAGTAAAAGGGTACATTAAATTTGAAATGACAATCTCTTAAGCATTCTCAGATGGGATGGCGAGCCAAATCAAAGGTTACCAAGGGCTAACTTTGGCCCGCGGGCCCTAGTTTGGGCATCTCTGGTCTAAAACATTCAAAACGAGTGTTTTCTTTGAGCAGGTGAAATTAAAGGTACAGTTCAACTATCTGACTGCTTGCATTAAAAGACAAAATTGTATTACAAATAATATGTAAATATGTATATATATTTATAGATTTTAATATCTTTTTTTTTCTTGTTGTGTGTAGAAAAAAATCTAATTACTGTATGTATGGAAAGCATCGTCAATGCACCGTGATATCGAATTGAACCGAATCGATGGCATGATAATCGTAACCGAACCAAACTGTGAGACCAGTGTAGGTTCACACCCCTAACATGCAACCTAACATCTAGTGCAGAGATGCCCAAACTAGGACCTGCGGGTTAAAGTTGGCCAACGGTAACCTTTGATTTGGCCCACCGTCCCATCTGAGATGAGAGGGAGAATGGCAGGTATTTATTTAGATAGTTTTAACAGGTTATCATTGTGTTTGTTTTATTATTAAAGCTAGCTGAAACTAAATATTCCAATTAAAAGTTGTAAATGAATTAGATTTGTAGTTTATGTACAGTAAATACTGTACTTTACAGATGCACAAGACATCAGCAACTTGCCTAGGTTATACAGCACTTAACTCCATAGTGTTAACATGAATCATTTGTTTTTATTGTATTGAATTAATTATAAGAAGTAAAAATATATAATGCATTATGTAATACGATTAAAGTCCATTCACTCATACATTTTCCTTCAGCTTAGTTCCTTATTTATCAGGGGTCGCCACAGTGGAATGAACTGATATCTATTCCAGCATATGTTTTACACAGCGTATGCCCTTCCAGCTGCAACCCAGTACTGGGATATACCCATGCACTCTCACGTTCACACTCATACACTATGGCCAATTTAGTCATCAAATTCACCTATAGAGCATATCTTTGGACTTGTGGGGGAACCCCGAGCACCCGGAGGAAACCAAATCCAACACGGGGAGAACATTCAAACTCCACACAGAAATGACATCTGGCCCAGCAGAGACTCAAACCAGCAACCTTCTTGCTGTGAGGTGACAGTGCAAACCATTGAGCCACCATGCTGTGCCTGATTAGAGTAATTTTTGAGAAAATATTCCTATAAAATAGGAAATTACCCATGGCAACTTTAATGAAATACAGTTTGCTATATTTATTTAGATCTTCAGCCCAAACCCTCAATCAAGTTTAGTTTTTGGCCCTTCATAAGCTAGTGTAACTTGACTGTAGTTTAACAGCCTAAAACAGCCCTTCTGCTTCACGTTTTGTCCTCCTGTTCTCATGACATCATCCCCAGAGGAGTGTATACGCGTGGGTGATAAACGTTTCATCGATGATAAGATATACACAGAACGTTCCACTTCATGCTGTGACAAAATTAGCAGCTTTCTCTGACATGAGGATTTAGACACAGCTTTCGGTTATGCAGTATTTCTTCAAGTGTCTTCCCTGATTTGAACCGCTTTAGACCGTAAATAAACGTTTAGAGAGGGGAGTGTGTTGGGTTTGGATATGGTTGGTGGGAGTGTGATTTGTGTTTTGTGTGAAAAGCAGTGGGATGTTTGGCACTGAGGTCGAGCTGGTTTGGACCTCGCTGTAAACCCAGCCAGCTTTACAGAGATTTAATATTCTGAGTTTTGGTTTATGGTGGGATTTAATACAGGGATCTGGTCTAAACTAGGCTTTATACGACTGTGGTTTGGAGCAGCCGCTGGTACATGCTGGTTAGTTTTAGGCCACAGGATCACAGCAGGACAATGGTGTGTTCTGTGTGAGATTCTCTCTTTCTGTACCATCTGAAGCCATCACTGTACGCTGTAAAAAATGCACACAACTCCTTCATGTTGTCCCAACACAAATCAACTAAGTAAACTTAGTTGTTTTTACAAATTTAAGTGGATTTAACATATGAAAGTTTAGTTATGTGCCATGTTTATGTTTCTTTCTCCAGATTTCAATTAAGTTTGATTGATGTTTGTCTGCATAAAACGTGCTGCAATGAATCCAGCACGCACACAATGTCATAAGATGGTAATATTAGGTCAGATTTAGGTTGTGACGTCAGGTGACATAATATACGCTTATTTCACGCGGGCACCATTTTAAAACAACTGCGGTGGGAAGAAATCCGGAAGTATAGGATCAGCACTGTAAGCATTGCAACAACACGCTGTGTACTACAAACCTCCAGCTGTTGCTGCGATTTCAAAATGCAGAAATGGTGTAAACATCACTTTAATATAATTCTGTTAAGTTAATTTAAACGATTAAAAGCATATTAGGCATTAAACAGCGTCACTTTAAGAGTAAGACGCTTAAGTGTCCTCCTAGACTTCAGTTAATGGCTGCAGGTAAACACCATGGGGGCTTTCCTGCTTCAGCCTACATAACCCGGTGAGAGATAAAACACTGCGGTCCTCTGTAGCACACCCCTTTGTTGTCTGTAATAGTGTTGTCCTGGTACTGAAGTTTTAAAAACGTCCATTTCCCGCTAACATTTAAGCGCCGCTGAGCACGTTCATAAACGGCTGATTTGCCAGTGTTCACCAGTGCTCAACAGAAATGACTGTGATTGGCAGTGAAGGTCATCATTTAACCACTCTTCACCGTGTGCAAACACAGACAGACGGACACTGGATCGTTTTAAAGCTGTGAAAATCAGTTGATTCATCAAGCGGATCGCTCGTCTGTGTTTGCACTCGGTAAACATCAGTGAAGTGCCGCAAGTGCGGTGAACTGATGAACGTCACGGCCAATCACAGTCATTTCTGTTGAACACGTGAACACAACAGCAAATCAGCAGTTTTTAAGAACGCCATCAACAGAGCCCTAAATGTTAAAGGGAAACTGAGGTTTTTATACATTTCAGAGCTGAAATTTTGTATGGTGACGAGTCTAAAATAGTGAAAGAATCAGTTCATTAACTTGAGTTTGATAAATGGCATCTAAAACGTGTGTTTGGGAAAGAAAACGTTTGCTAACTAGTGCCATTTCCCTTGACTTAGCTGAAAATGAGATCTGATATCCCTTTTTATTTACACTATTCATTCAGAACGGACCTTCAGGTCAGTCGGAAGGCAGTAAAAGTATAATTTTGTGTCATTTTCTCTTTGCTGACAAGATATACAGCCATGTACACAACAGGGTTTCTTCCCAACGCAGCCTCGATTTCGCTGTCTAAAATGGCGGCCGCGTGAAATCAGTCTAATCCTTCATGTTGTCCCAACACAAATCAACTAAGTAAACTTAGTTGTTTTTACAAATTTAAGTGGATTTAACATAAAGTTTAGTTATGGGCCATTTTTATGTTTCTTTCTCCAGACTTCAATAAAGTTTGATTGATGTTTGTCTGCATAAAACATGCTGCAATGAATCCAGCACGCACACAATGTCATAAGATGGTAATATTAGGTCAGATTTAGGTCGTGACGTCAGGTGTCCAAATATTGATGTCTAGCCAGCATCTAAAGACAAAGTTATTTTGACGTCCAATAGCAACGTTGATATTTGGTTGATTTTAGGTTGTTATGGAAAGTGACCAAAATCCAACATCGAGTCAACATCTTAATCAAAACATCTTATTGACGTCAAATAGTGACACTTATTCGTCAGGTATGGCTACCAAAATCCAACCTCTGATAGACGGCATAGTGGTAACGTCCACACAACTTCAAGATGTAACATCATTAGATGTTGATGTTTGGTTGTTTTTTGGTTGTGTTGGAAAGTGAGCAAAATTCTAGACACTGCTAGGCTGTTTTTGCATGGTGTCTATGATGTTCAGAATGTTATTCGAAGTTTACAGTTGCGAGGATGTTGTGGTGGTTGTTAAGGTGTTCAAAATGGTTGCTAACGGCCTGTTTTCACCGAGTTGTACAGTACGGTACAGTATGCCAAAAGGATACCAATAATATCTTTTAGGTGGGCGTGGTGTACGACAGAAAGTTTCAGTCGATGTCATTCTCACTCACTTACTTCTCACAAAACAGATGCTTTATACACACAAATACTTGTGTATAAATGTTCATTACTGACCTTTCTGTGAACATGATCTGATTATAACTGCAGATCAATGATGCTGATAATAAAAGTGTGAAATAGCCTACTGTAACGTCTGCAATTATACTGTATAAAATAAATAAATGCAACATATATGAACACATATAGCCCCTTACAGTCTCTGATATGTTACCAATTACAGAAAAGCTACACACAGCTAACCATGGGCTGGTATAAGATTATGACGGTATGATAACTTTGGATAAAAATACCATGGTATAACGGTATTGTGATTACTGCTCTAAAATAAGTTATTTTTAAATGTCTGGGTAAAACAAACAACAGAAAAAAAAACAAAAAAAACATTGAACCCCTTTCCCCCATTGAACACAATTTATTTTATTTTAAGAAAACGTTTAAAATAATAGAAAAAAATATTTCAAATAAATCATTGATTATTGCTGTCTTCGTCAGTTTCAAAAACACAGATTTCTTCACAACAAATGAAAAATTCATTTAAAAACCTTACATACACCTTGAAAATGGTATAACAGAACATTTTAGCGGTATTAAAACCTTGACTTTTCCAAACGGCGGTAAACTTTGAAACTGGGTATCGTCTCCCATGCCTACACACAACATACATTTCTGAACTTTTAGCGATTTTAGACGACCTCGTCAAACAAAAAACAGGACATGGCAGATTTTGTTCATCTTGGCTTTGTGGCTGTTGTTTAAGCTCGGATCAACCATGGCTTGTTATTATAAGTATATATTATTGCTGTGTAATGTCTCGGCTATGTATTTAAAAATGACGCTTCCTTTGTTCTCATTCTCCTGCTTGTGTGCGACATTTCTCTGTAAACCAATAGCATTCAGCTGGACATCTAGCTCCAGCTTTTGGTACCCTTTTGTTGTGCTAGGTACCCTTTCAAAAGGGTACTCAAAAAGTGTTATGGTACGGTTCGCTTTTTGGTATCTTTTGACAATGGAGACGGCCGTAATAGCATACTAAACTGTACGGTACCGTACTGTACTACTCAGTGGAAACAGGAGATTAGACATTCTGAATGATTTTATTTTTTTATCTTTTTCTAGGCAAGTTTATTCATATAGCATATTTCATACACAATGGTAATTCAGAGGGTTTTACATAAACAAGAATAAATTAAACATTCAAGAAAATAAAAAAACAAAGAATTAAATTGATGAAAAACAAAATAAAAAATTTGTTGCAACGTGTTTAAAAGGAAAAATAAAAAATAAAGAAAGGAAAATTTTAAATATGAAACTAAAATATATATAAAATATGAGGAAAAGTCCTACATGACTACATGGTAATAGTTTGATTGCGGTGTTTACTTCAATAATGCCACTAATATATGCATACTCCACGTCTTAAATCTATTTCTGTTTAGTTCAGTTATGACTTAAGTTGGATTAAGGTCATCAAAAATCGCTGTTTCAAGCTTATGTAGGCTACAGTTCAAAATTCATGTTGAACTGAATAACCAGTAAACACAAGTACATCTTATAGAACATCATTTATTTTCAGTTTCTCAAGTTATTTTACAGTTTCTCAAGCAGTTTGTGATGCATTTTGGAAACAGGAGATGAGCCCCTGGTCTAATGCGCCACCTGGCTTGAGAAACGCATTCTTAAAGACTTGCTTTTAGTCATTATTTGTGGTAGCACACATATTCTGAATGCCTTCGACAGAATTTAAATGAGCCATTTTAATCTAGATTAATTCTAAGATTACAGTGAGATCAATCTAGATTAAAAAAATTAATCTATGCCCACCTATAATATATATATGTATAAACTCACTCTAATGTATTTGAGTTTTAATGTTCCTTCTGGGAAAACATAAGTTTAGAGAAGATGTGTCTACTTCTCATGTAACCGGATATGACTTCAGAAATGGTTTCACTGAATTCCTAATGTCATGGCGTTCAAGCACAAACTGTTCCACTTCTGATCATGTCAGCAGATTGTGCTTCCAGTCTCATCTATAAATCTGCTCGAAACCACCTGTAAGATTCCACATGTGAACGGCAGACGAGCAGCACACAAACTCAACCATTCATTCAGCTGTTTATGATATTTGATCACGAAGCGCTCTGGATTGTCATTGGTCATTCTGTGGTTCAAACCGTTTCACAATGTTGGGTCATTCAAACAGTAAATGTTTTGAAATGCTCTCCCAGGCAGCATTTCTTTGATCAAAACTGTAAAAAACATGAATATTATGAAATGTATTAGAAATGAAAAAATAGTTGTTTTCCATTGCAATATATTTTTAAATGTTTTCATTGATTTGACCATAATAATGCTAAGCTGAATTTAAATACTTCACTGATTAACTGTACTGTTTAACATTTTATGTGTGGTTTCTAAACCTGTGATATGTTTGTACAGATTTTTTTTAATTCAAATTTCTAAATCTTTTTATTATTTGTTTGTACAATTTTATTTTATTTGTTTTGTTTTGTTTTGTTTTGTTTTGTTTTGTTTTGTTTTGTTTTTTACTTAACAGAGAAAATACACTTGGCATTGTTATACAACCAATGCTGCATACATAGGGCATATACTGTAGCATGAAGCTAATTTGCAACCCTCATCCCTGGTTAGGCTTTACAAAAATAAAAAATCAACAAATACAAATAAAATAACAAACATGTAAAGTATATACAAAGCCTCAAACAGAAAATGTATGTCAATCTGCATAATAAAGAAAAATGTAAACCAGACCAACCTGAATGAATAATACTTAATGGTTACATTGCTGTAAAGATTTCAACCATTCTTTCAGCTTTATAGAAACTTGTGATCAGTTTAATGACTTCTTGCTGAATGAAAACATTAATCAATGCACCAACAACGATGCCACATTCAAAGTAACTTAAATCTCCTTTCTTCCTCATTCTGATGCTCGGTTTGACCTGCAGCAGATCGTCTTGACCATGTCTACATGCCTAAATGCATTGAGTTGCTGCCATATGATCGGCTGATTAGAAATTTGCAAGCACACAGCGAGCGCACCGGGTGAGCGACTCCCTTTAGAGTCATCAACACACGTTTGCGTTCATCAAATTTGCTTAAACTAAGCGTTCTAAAGTATGGCTATATTTTACAAGCAAGGATTCTGACACAACAACGTGAAGTTGACGCTTTGCAAAAATTGCATGTAAGGTGGAAACACGTCAAACTTAATGAAACATTTGAGGGCGCATAAAACCAACTTTTGGAAGAATGGGCTGTCTTTGACAGCTTGCAACATCGTCTGGCACTTTCACTGAGTACATTTACATGGACACCAATATTCTGGACACCAATGGACACCAATACTCTGATTTGATTTTTATGATTGAGATAATACTCAGATTAAGAGTCTACCATGTAAGCAGCGATTTTTGATTACCTGAAAGGACCATCGAAGTCACGAAATGCGGAGGTTTTTCTTTCCGTTCGCCATGCGGTATCAAATTCCATTAAAACTCTCACTCTCACTCAACAAATCACTCTTGATTGGCTGATTAGAAATTTGCATTAACGAGCAGTTGGACAGGTGTACCTAATAAAGTGTGTATATACTGTGTACATGCATATATTTAGAAAGAAATTACCTTTAAACTGGAATGTCGTTGTTGCCAGTGTTCAGTGCTCCAACTAAAACTATCAAAAACACTAGAAATAAAGTAAAAAAACAAAACAAAAAAACAATTATTTTGCATTTAACTAAAAAAATATGTTCATATAAATAATATTCTTAAGTAAAAAAAGCTTTCCTAGTTCACATTAAACGCAGCTTATAGCTATCAAAATAAAAAAGTATATTTAAGTATATGTTACTAAACTATCAGACTAATAACTATCAGGAAAAAAATACTAGATATAAAGCAAAAAAAAAAAGTCTAATTAATTTTGCTTTTGCAAGTAACTTAAAAAAAAGTGTTTATACTAATAATGCGTTTAAGTGAATAGCTGAAATGCTGTCTGTTTTCATAAAAAAAAAAACCTCCCTGGAGCACAGAAAACTCCGCTTAAATTGAATAATCCCCCAATTTTTACACTGGTTCAGGGCCAGAAACGAACACAACCATTCATTATGACCAAGAAACCGACTGAAATGCCCTTCTGTCTGACTTTTCAAACATGCGCCTTCATTATTTGTGTCGATCTGTTCAGTGTGTAGTGCTGAAGCAAATGGTATCTATCTCACACACTTCATAATGCACATTACTGCACTTTTCTCCGCACTGATGTTTCTGGACAATATTTATATCTAGACTAAATGCTTCCTGCAGTATTGATTGCCTCAGACACACACACACATAAGGCGTTTTATGAGTATACACAGCTAGTTTATGTGTGTTTAGACTAAAGTTAATGAACGCAGCTAGTTTAACTGTGTGGTGACGTTTCTGAAGTTGAATAGACCTTCTGTGCGCTGTTCACCTCACAGCCGTGCAACACCTTTAGGAACAGTGAAAGCACTGATGCTGGAGAGGCTGAACATCTGGGTGCGTGTGTGACTTCATGGTTATGCTAAAATCACCACCTGTTGTCTTTTCAGAATTATATGTGGAAAATGTCATGTCATATGAAATGTGATGTGAATAGTGGACTGTTGCATGTGTCTGTGTGTATTTAAATTA
>CAIGQQ010034685.1:359426-371223 GCA_903798035.1 Danio albolineatus
ACACACATGCACACCACACACAGACAGACACGTGCACACACATACTTCTCAGATACACTACACACACAAAGACACACACACGTAGACACCCATGCACACTACAGACACACACACAGACAGACACACACACAGACAGACACGCGCGCACACACACACTACACACCACACAACACGCAGACACACATGCACAGACAGACACGCGCACCCACATACACAGACACACACACTACACACATACACTCCATACACTACACACCACACACACGTAGACATACATGCACAGACAGACACCTGCACACACATACTCTACACACCACACACACGCAGACACACATGCACAGACAGACACCTGCCCACACATACACTCCACATAAACACACACACACACACACACTACACATGCAGACACATACTTTTGTGCTATTGCAGCATTAAACCGTCAGTGTTGCATATTTCTCCACATGTTTATTGGAGCAGGTTTTTGTCTCTCGACCGCGTCACTGTTTTCTCGAGTGTTTCCAAGCGGCACTTTCATGCAGGACAGCAGCAGAACAATGATGAATGTGTTGTAGTCTCCAGTGTTTACAGTGTGTGGTGTATAGAAGACGACTGAGCACACATGTCTGCCATCTGTAGGCTTTTGTGTTTGTACAGGATAATCTCATTAAAGAGGCGGTCACGTGATAATTGAAGAGCACTCCAGTGGTTTAAGACTGAAAGCGGACTGCGGTCGCGGGATTTATTTCTTTTTTTTTAGAAACTATCAACATGAGTATATTTCTCTTTCCTGCAATTATATCTACAGTTGAAGTCAGAAATATTAGCCCTCCTGAATATTCTTATACCAATTTTTTGTTTAATGGAAAGAAGATTTTTTTCAACACATTTCTAAATATAATAGTTTTAATAACCCTGATTTAATAACACTGGTTTATTTTACCTGTGCCATGATGACAGTAAATAACATTTGACTAGATATTTTTCTAGACACTTCTATACAGCTTAAAGTGACATTTAAAGGCTTAACTAGGTTAATTAGGCAAGTTAGAGTAATTAGGCAAGTGTAACCCTGTCGGTCCTACACCACCCAACCCGTTCCAGCCTGGGATTGAACCAGTGACTTTTCGAATGGAAGTCAGTTGCTCTTACAAGGAGGCTAAATACCATGGCCCTTGCATCTGTTGCTAGAGCACCTTTAGAGGTCAGAGGAGTGAGTTTTATCTACACAGCACTTCACTAGCTGGCCTCTGCCACACTTATCCCCTTAAACCTCACTCCCAACTGGGTCACGGCACCAATGTAACCCCACCGGTCCTACACCACCCAACCCGTTCTGAACTGGGATCGAACTGGCGACTCTTCGCATGGGAGTCGATTGCTCTAACAAGGAGGCTAAAGACCATGGCCTCTAGTGTGTGTCGCTAGAGCACCTTTAGAGGTCAGAGGAGTAAGGTCTACCTGCACAGCACTTCACTAGCTGGCCTCTGCTACACTCACTCCCTTAAACCTCATTCCCATCCGGGTCACGGCACCAATGTAACCCCGCCAGTTCTACACCACCCAACCCATTCCGAACTGTGATCGAACTGGCGACTCTTCGCATGGGAGTCGGTTGCACTACCAAAGTGGCTAAAGACCATGACTTCTAGCTAGAGCACCTTTAGAGGTCAGAGGAGTGAGTTTTATCTACACAGCACTTCACTAGCTGGCCTCCGTTACACTCACCCCCATGAACCTCTCTCCCTTATGGGTCATTGCACCCGCCGGTCCTACACCATCCAACCCGCTCCAAGCTGGGCTTAAACCGGTGCCTTTTTGCATGGGAGTCAGTTGCTCTAGGAGGATAAAGACCATGGCCTCCAGCGTCTGTCACTAGAGCACCTTTTTGTGGTCAGAGGAGTGAGGTTTCCCTGCACAGCACTTCACTACCTAGCCTCTGCTGCCCTTACCCCCTTAAACCTCACTCCCATCCGGGTCACGGCACCAATGTAACCCCACCAGTCCTAAACCCCCCAACCTGTTCAAAACTGGGATCAAACTGGCGACTCTTCGCATGGGAGTCGGTTCCTCTAACAAGTAGGCTAAAGGCCATGGCCTTTAATTTGTGTCGCTAGAGCACCTTTAGAGGTCAGAGGAGTGAGTTTTATCTGCACAGCACTTCACTAGTTGGCCTCTGCTACACTCACTCCCTTAAACCTCACTCCCATCTGGATCACAGCACCAATGTAACCCTGCCGGTCCTACACCATCCAACTCGTTCCCAGCTGGGATCGAACCGGCAACTTTTTACATGGGAAATCTGTGGCTTTCTGCTAATCAACCACCCGCCACCCGCCCACACTTGACCCACACCCGATCGTCTCTTTAGTAATTCTAATTCTTTGTTTTGAGCATGATGATGGGTCAGCGTGGATCGTTCCTTATTAACAGCAGATTCAGTGAGCTAATCTGTGCATCCCTTGCCAGAGACATGGGAGGGGCGTACTATATATCAAGGTAGCACAGGTCAACACATGCATCCACGTAACTTCCAGTGGCATTTTTTTGCTGTCTTGACGAACGTAAGAACTTAAAATGTTTGTCTGACTTTGGCTTGACCGGCCTTTCGATTTAGCACACACATGATGTTTCATATTTGAGGTAGCAGACTTGTGGCTTTCATATACATAAAGCTCTTCACAGCCATTCCATAGCCTATCCCCAGCTTTTGATTCATCTTTGTTAACCTTTGCTAAAACTCTCCCACAAGACATTTTTTTTCATTCCTTTTGTTTTGTTTTTAATTCTCCCTGTTTTAAGTTTCTCTTGGATCAGTTTCGTAATCCATTTCTGCTTTAACGAATGTGTTTAAAAATACAAAGCAAAGATCATTAATGATTAAACTCATCCACCTGCAACCCACCCGCAACTAATCATACCCCTGGTTTCACAAACAAGGTTTAAGGCTAGTCATGTATTAAATTGAATGTTTGAGCTGTCTCAACTGAAAAAAAACTTGCAGTAAGATGTCTTAAAACTAGGGCTGTCAAAATTAGCGCGTTAACGCACGCCGATTAATTTGAAATATTTAAACCGTTAAAAAAAATTAACGCATTTAACGCACTGACAGTTTTTTTTATTTCCTGTTGTGGCCGACGCGTGTTCAGGGCCGGCGCGTCCTTAGAGGCTACCTAGGCGGACGTCAAGGGCGACAGAATAGCGAGCGAACCCCCCAGTCCTCACTTTAATCCGCGACACCTACCCCCTCCCTCCCGGTCGTCACGTTCATCCGCGAACCGGTCACTTTCTTTTTCACTTTCGGGTTGAGGGCGGCGTGATCACCGTTCGCCTAGAGCACCAGTTCAGCTTGCTCCGTCCCTGCGTGTGTTTAATGAGCAAAGGAATATGGATAAAGGATAATATGGATCCATGTAAATGTACTCAGTAAAAGTGCCAGATGATGTCGCAAGCTGTCAGAGACAGCCCATTCCTCTCTAAGTTGATTATAAGCACCCTCAAATGTTTCATTAAGTTTGGCGTGTTTCCCCCTACACGCAACTTTTGTAAAGCGTCTGCTTCGCGTTGCTGTATCAGAATCCTTGCTTGAGAAATACAGCCATTCTTTAAGAACCGTAGTCGTGCGTGGTGATGACCTGAAGGGAGTGCGCTGTACTGCGCGCGCTCTCTCTCTCTGTCTGTGTGTGTGTGTGTGTGTGTGCGTGCGTGCGTGCGTGTTGTCACCCGATAATTTCAACAGACTGGACTGTCTTAGCAACTGTCTAAACTGTTAAGGAGGACTGAGCAAAATTGTTTCTACTTTATAATTAATGTTCTCAGCTTTACAATGAGTACAATTGTTTGTATTCAATACTTTATTAATATTATTTTTTCTTCCAATTCCCATATTTGCAATGCCTGTATTTTGGATTTTTTGTAGTTCACTTAGAATCCAACATGGAAGTAATTTTTGTTTGTTATTGGCATTGATTGTTTTAAAATTCAAATGGCACTTACATGCCTGTGTTTTTATTTCTGTAATAAATACGGCTTTTCGTGATTAATCATGATTAATCACAAACAAAAGTGTGATTAATTAGTAAAATTTTTTAATCAGTTGACAGCCCTACTTTAAATATGTCATGGTTGTTGTTTGTCTCCAGGTGCACACCAGTAATGTGTTTTTCTAAGGACGTTTTTTTAAATGTGGCTAAAATAGCCCAATTTAACAAAGGTCTAGTCCTGGCTTAAGCTAATCCCTGTTTGTGAAACTAGGCCATAATGTATTTTTTTATTACCCAACCTCTCCGACCCTTGGATTATCCGCAACTCTCGTGAATATAACCGCCATCCGCACATTACTACTGTGCACTCAAAAATTATATTTGCTGTTTGTTCCAACTACACTGTGAAAAGTGAAAACTTAAATTACTTCAAATACTTAAAATACGTTTGATAGTCACAGCTACATGAATGAATTAGTTTCTACTTAATTTACTAAGGTTTTCAGTAATAAATAAGTTGGAAAAGCGTTGTTCTTTTAGGTGAGTTCTAATGAGGCTTTTTTAGTGGACTTGTTTAAAATGATTTTGCGACAACATTGTTTTTTGTTCAATTCACTTCAATTTCTAAAAGAAATAAGCTAACTTAATTCCTTCATGTTGTTCCAACACAAATCGATTGTGTATCCCAGCATTTTTTTTTTTTTACAGCTCACACTTTTTTTCAGCGTAATGTCTTGCTCGACTTGCACATTTCAGACTTATCTTTTCTTCAGTTCTGTCAGGCCTGACTGCACCGGCCTCAGGTTTGCTGGGACGTCTGCTGTGATTTACGCACCACTTAAACTAGATTTTTCTCTTTTTTTTTCGCTAATCGTGAACTTTTGTCCTGTTTCAGAATTGTTTACCTTCAAATCGCTGCTGTCTTTATAGTAAATCTCTACATGTGTCCTTTTATGTTGCTTCCTAAAGCTTTTACTGTGAAACTTTAGCCAAGTTCAAAAGTGCAGCTTATGTCTGCTTTTTATTTCAGTTTTACTTGTATACACTGTAAAATATCTCCGTAAATTATCAGTTTTCCCGTATTTTGTGATTCATGATTTTTTATTGATCCCGTTTATTTATGCTTTTGAATTGCATTTTAGGTCCTTAATCTTTCTTCCAACAACTTTTATTCTTGAGAAGTTGGAAAATGTGGCTTTTATTAACATTTTTATTAGTTTAAAGTGATAAATTGTCTCGGTTGGTGTCGTATATTACGCTACAAAAACCTTGTAATAAACTTCGAGCACATTTTCTGTTATTTTACAGACTTATTTCCCTCCATATGTTACTTCTTATGCATTATATTATTTCAAACTACTAAAATGTCAATAAAAGTCACTTTGTTAAACTGTAGAGTTGAATTTTCAACATTGAAAGTCGACAGAGCAGAGATCAACATCCCATAATGCAATTCACAACCGTAAATAAACAGAAAACACTTGTGAATCACAACATACGACAACTGTTGATTAGCACATATTTTTACACAATTTTTGTGACAATATTTATGTATTATTATTTATTTTTATATTTTTATTATTATGTTTTCTGGTCAAATGTTATTGTAAGGTAAAATGTGTGCTATAAATTAGCCATTAACTATGATTTTTTTTCTTTAATAAACTCCTAATTAGGTCGTAAACAGGCGTAGCAACAAGGGGGACGGGTTAAGATACTTCCCCCTCACTTTTAGAGACAGACCATTGAGCTGATTAATAATTATATGAATGTAAATTTTGTATCTGAAATATTGATATGGTGGCTCAGTGGTGGTCGCTGGTTTGAGTCCCGGCCAGGTTAGCTGGCATTTCTGTGTGGAGTTTGCATGTTCTCTCTATGTTGGTGCATGTTCTCCCCTCCGGGTGCTTCCGTTTCCCCCACAGTCCAAGCACATGAGCTATAGATGAATTGATTATACAAAATTTTCTGTAGTGTATGCGTGTGTGTGAATGAGTGTGTATGGATGTTTTCCAGTATTGGGTTGCAGCTGGAAGGGCATCAGCTGTGTGAAACATATGCTGGATAAGTTGGCGGTTCAATCTGCCTTGGCGAACCCTGATGAGTAAATAGACTAAGCCGAAGGAAAATGAATGAATTAAACATCAGGAATCAACCAAATGGTTAAAATGAAGAATATAGATACATTAATACATTACATAAAGTCAAATAATAATACTTAATAATAATAATACAGTAACAATGCTCAATAAAAAACATTTTACCTTGCGTTTAACAAATTTTACATTGTATTTGGTTTGTTTACAGTTTCTTTGTGATTTTCTTGCCTATGTGTTTTTGTGTTGTTTTCATCATCAGTTATTTCTCCTTTTTTCAGCTGACGGATGCCGGAAAGGCTGCTAAAGCAGGAGTTGCAGTGGGAGATCTGGTGCTGTCCATCGACGGCATCAGCACTGATGGCATGAACCATCTGGAGGCTCAGAACAAGATTAAAGCCAGCACAGACAAACTTAACCTTTCCTTACAGAAGTAAGAATGTACATGCACTAATTTGTCAGTTGTAGCATAATGCGTTTTTGCCACTTACCAGATACATTTCAGACAAAGTTACAGCTGAAGTTAGAACTATTAGCCTTCCTGTGAAGTTTTGTTTTCTTTTTCAAATATTTCCCAAATTATGTCTAACAGAGCAATGCATTTTTCACAGTATTTCCTATAATATTTTTTTATTTTGGATAAAGTGTTTCGGCTAGAATAAAAGCAGTTGGTCACACTTTATTTTGATGGTCCGTTTGTTGAATTTAAGTTGCATTGTAACTAATTCTCATTAGATTATAAGAAGATTGTTAGGTTGGGGTTAGTGTAAATTGACATGTACTTTTTAAAGTTTTTAGAGATTAAACAGACAATCATCTAATACTCAAATAAACCATCAAAATAAAGTGTTACCCAGCAGTACAATTTACTGTCTTCATGGCAAAGAAAAATTTTATCAGCTATTAGAAATGAGCTATTGATACTATTATGTTTAGAAATGTGTTGAGAAAATTCTTCTTTCCGCCAAACAGAAAATGTGGAAATAAATATGCAGGACAGCTAATAATTCAGAAGGGCTAATATCTCAATTCAGCTGTATACAGTATGGGTGATGGGGTACTGCACAAAGCCAGTCTTATTCAGACCCGCTAGTTTTTTTTACAATTTCTTTGTGTTTTTTTGTGTTATCCCAGAAATGTGCGGACAATTTTGCAATGAAATATTATATATATTTACCCCTATATAAAAAGTATGTAAATATAATATTATTATAAATTAAATTTACCCCTAAGAAGTGGGACAGCACTTCAACACCTGCACACATCATCATATGTCATCGCGATCTCTTGCTTCCTATGAGATCGACGACTGCTGTAGTTATTCCAGTTGTGTTATTTTTTTTGTTATTTATTTTCAGGAAATCACTGAAGGCGTATATTATGTTATCATAACGATCTAATGTGGCAATAAGATCGTAACTATACTGTTCATTTACACCATGGCCATATTCATCTATGTAAACACACGAAAACAACATTAACATTATAGCAGACACTGTAAAAAGCTCATTCACAGCCACTAGACCAGGACTATTCAATTGACGGTCCGTGGGCCGAACCCGGCCCCCGAGGCAATTTGTTATGGCCCTCTAATTAGAGTGACCAAGACATCAGAAATAAATTTAGTTGAATTGAAAAACGGCCGCTATAGTTATGAAGTGACGTGTGTCTGTTCAATACAGCATGAGCTGCAGTTGAAGGCTTGAGGGCTAAGCGTGAGTCACCTGACATTAAGCGAGTGGAGTGGGCAGCCAAAAGCATTTGGGTATGTTTGTAGAGAAGGCCTTTTGTACAATGCACTGATATCGTTGTTAGGGATGTAACGATTCGCAGATTTCACTGCGCTTTAATTCGTCAAGATTAACTAATCGTAAAGGCACGTTTCTGTTGCACGGAACGAAACTGCTGCAATTAAACAAATGAAAAGTTATGCCACCTGTGCGCTAGTTTAAAGTTCTGAGCTTGTATGCCGAGGCCAATACGCTCGCACATTGGATTAACTAAAGCGGCGGGCCGTTCTTATATCACGTCCTTTCCGCGCACAAGTTTGTTATTTCTAATGTGTGGCAAGTGGAGCAACGCGCTTACAGCTTTCCGGGCGCACGCAGTAGAAAACATCTGTCACTGTGGCAGTAGCTTTTCAAATATTTCATATTTATACCTAAAGAGTCCACAGTGGTACCTCAAAGGTGCATATTAGTGCCTTAAAAAGTACCTTTGAGGTACCATTATAGACCCTTCAAGTACAAATATGTACCTTTTGAAAAGGTCCTGCCCAGTGACAGCTCCTGTACCTTTATTTCAGAGAGTGTATGAACACAGTTAATCTAAATACATAGGCCTACCTAATATAAAGCTTAAATTTACATAAACCTGATAACCGTGAAACCATGATTATTCTTCAGACTATAATCGTACAACCAAAATCTACAATTGTTGCATCCATAATTGTTATGCAGTTCAAAACATATGAATGTGTTTGAATGTAGAAGAAGCGTATACTTAATGCACTGCTTTTGTTGTGTTTTAAAATACAACGTTTGAATGTTTGTTAAAAAAAGCCACATTGTACAATGCACTGATATTATGTAGCTTCAAAATACAACATATTAACATTTTAATGTAGAAAAAGCCACCGCGGGTGCCTTAAGGAGCAAAAATGCAACGTATGCAGTTGTGTCCTCACTCATATTGCAAGTCATACCTCTCCGGCCCTTCGTTTGGGATGCCTTTCATGAACTGGTCCCCATGACAAACTAATTGAATAGCCCTGCACTAGACTTTTCTGACAGTGTATTCGAGTGTCATCGAGTGACAGAATGTTGTGGGACTGTTATACAGGAGTTTTTATTAGGGATTATAGATAGCAAAACTCAGAAGCTTTTATTTCAGAGGGTTTTTGTTAAAGCATGACGGTAAAACATGAGCGCGGTAATGATAAAAAACACTAATTTGTGCATCTCCTGACTTCCATGTGCAGCCAAGCTGCCATTGTACCTGGTGTATTCTGGGAAATTTTTGTACCCCTTGGTTTCGAGTGTGGTCCTGAAAAATCTCAGTTTTGAGGGGTATCTAGCCCTTCCCCTTAGCCCTATGCCTTCAAGCTAAAGATAATTGGGACACCCCTACCTTTTCACTTGAACGCGCAAAACGAGGGGAAGTAGTAAGGGGAAGGACTAAGGGGTAGAATTGGGATTGGGCCTTAAATGCACCATTCTTTTGTTTATACCCTGCTTTGCTTGTATCTTTTTTTGTTGCTGTTTAGTAATTTTTTGATAAACAAGTGAAGGCTGAAACTTAATGAAATCTAAAACCATCAGATTTGCATCATAACAGTGTCTTTGAGCCATGACGGGTGGCAAACGTATGCTAACTCATTTCTCTGACCCACCGCCGCCACTTGAGGTGAACTCAATCCGTTTGTGTAAACACTCTTATAGTACAGTACATGAAGAGAACTAGTAGAGACGAACTGTCCAAATGTCTGCCTGGTACGGTATGTGTTTCAGTGTGTACCAGCCTCCAGTTTGGTTCACTTGCAGAACATTTTGTTATGGGAATCGCACACACTCTCATGCTGACACAAGGCTGTGTGTGCTCAGCGGTGACAGAAAAATGCTCATGGATTGGTCTAGTAGAAATAAAAACAGAGAGAGACTGGCAATGATGGATAGACACATGACCTGTGTCAGACACTGTGAGTATGGATGAAAGTCAAAAGGGCTAAAGGGCCATTCACACTAAGGAGAACTTTAAATAAAAATGCAGCGATAACTATATTTGTGTTCATGAAAAATAATCTGTTTATTTTTAGTTGATGCTTTGCTTTTTGTATTACTGTTGTAAACAAAAGGTGTGCTATGCTTCTAGTGCATCT
The DNA here is from genome assembly GCA_903798035.1 of Danio albolineatus. Taxonomy (NCBI): domain Eukaryota; kingdom Metazoa; phylum Chordata; class Actinopteri; order Cypriniformes; family Danionidae; genus Danio; species Danio albolineatus. The sequence continues at coordinate 369,380 of CAIGQQ010034685.1, forward strand.
GACCAGTGAATCCAGCTCGTGCAATCAGACTTATCAAATAGCGAATTTAGTGATTATAGTCAGTGTAGTGGAAAAAAAGACTACACAAATTAGGCTTGGGGAGGGTTGTTGTTGTCAAGTATTTACAATTTAGAACAAGAATTTGGTGTCACGATGGCATAGTGGGTAGCACGATCGCCTCATAGCAAGAAGGTGACTGGTTCGTGCCACGTCTGGATCAGCTGGCATTTCTGTGTGGAGTTTTCAAGTGTGTATGGATGCAACCCAATGATGGGTTGCAGCTGGAAGGGCATTCGTTGCGTAAAACATATGCTGAATAAGTTAGCGGTTCATTCTGCTGTGGCGACCTCAGATTAATTAAGTGACAAAGCCGAAAAGAAAATGAATGAATGAATGAATGAACAAGAATTTGATTTACAGTATGGTTGGCACAGTGGCTCAGTGGTTAGAACTGTCACCTCACAGCAAGAAGGTTGCTGGTTTAAGTCCCAGCTGGGCCGGTTGGAATTTTTGTGTGGAGTTTGAGTCTCGTGTTGGCATGGGTTTCCTTTGGTTAGACAACAGAATAAAAGTGTGAGCGCTGAGATGTTTGTTTCACACTAATGCAGTACCCTTCTTTATATTGTTTTATATACATTGCTAATACATGAACATACGCTAATACGCTGCTAATATGTTTATATACTTAAACAGATGCCAAATGACAGTGCCGGTGTATGTATCCACCATAGAAAACAATTGTTAGAATTCTAAATTTTATGGAGCGTCACACAAATATGGCTATTGGTTCTTAAAGGGAACACTCAAATAAAGTGGGATTACATATAGACAGTACAGGCTCATTGTGGATACGTACACTGGTCTACATTTCTGGAGATCTTGAAATATGTACCCTGGCTACATTTTGTCTGTAAAACAACCGCTATACGGTGGTATGACAAAAACAAAACTTTATAAATAAACAACAGGTTGAAAACGTGGTAAAATATGGTAAAATCATGCATCTGCGATGGCTTTTCTTTTATAAAATGCTTTTGTAAAAACTATTTGCTGGGTTTAGAGTAGGGGGTGGGTGGGTCAGTCAGTTAACAATAAGTCGGTTGGCTCAAGTGTGTATTGCACCCTCTGGTGGATTTGCGAAAACAAAACTGCAGCTGATGTACGTATGGGTACGTATTTTCCAGTTTCCAGAAATGTAGACCTGAGTATGTGTCCACAATGAGCCTGGGTTGCAAATACAGTAATTTTGTGCTCTTGTAGCCCTATAGCAACTCTTTCATGACCTGATACTGGGCCGCGACCCAGGGGTTGGGGTTCCACTGCTGTAAGTGGGCCGTCTGATCAATAAGAGCAAAGCAGGTTCTCGGAGAGTTGTAGTTTAGAGAAGACCAGATCCTTGAACCAGACACAGAGAAAAGAACTGATGCTCCGATGGATATTATGACAATATGAAAGGAGTTTTTTGATACTGGATGGATGTACACCTATTATAAAACTTTTTTAAAAACTGTGAAATGCTTCAAGTTCATTAGTTTATTTATATTCAAATTCTAATTCAATTAAATGGGTACCTTGTTTGCAGTTCAAGTAAATGACTATTTAGGCCTAAATATGTTTTTTTCTCTAAGTCAGTTGACTCAATCTCACCCGTGTTCAGGTTAAACTGTGCACAGGGTGTTGTTTTGATATCTTGTGATGGTAAACTAATCACCTTCTCTCAGTTTTACTAGGACTTAGTATTAATAGAACTGTACCAGCATCAGCACCATCTGAAACCAGCTGCGTGTGTGTTAGAGAGAGAGAGAGAGAGAGAGAGAGAGAGAGAGAGAGAGAGAGAGAGAGAG
>CAIGQQ010034685.1:382676-396383 GCA_903798035.1 Danio albolineatus
TATATATATATATATATATATATATATATATATATATATATATATATGTATATGTATATGTATATGTGTATATATATATTACATAACAACTGCACTCGCTGACTTCTTCACCCCTGTTTCATCATGGCACTTGACATCATGAGTCTCAGGGACTGTAACTCAGTGTTGCCCCCCTTAGTTGCAAATAATAGTACAATGGCAAGGGTGTTACATATGAACGCCTCTACAAATTGTGGAGCCATTCAAAAATCTAGGTTCAAGTGACTCAATTCTGATATCCCATGTGGCACAGATCAGAAATCTTTGAAAGCTCCAAAAGCAATAGAGACTTCATTCGTTATATGAGCTTGATTGATTGATTACAATGACAAAATTCGGGTCTGAGACAGGGGATTATGAAATAATGGTTCCTCATTATTCCAGCTCCCAGGTTAATCTAAATTTATTTCCATTTTCAAGACTTTACTCTAAGCTTGACTTTCAATATAAAAGAAGACTGTTCAATCTCAGCCCATCAGCCCAAACAAATGTGTATCCTGTACAAGGCTTTCAAACTTCTGCAGAAATGCACATGCTGTCCATGCCCATAACAAATCTTCTTTATAAAGCAATGTCTGTAATGCTTGCAGCCTGAAAGCAATAAATTCGAATTTTCACCTCAACCAGACCTTGTCCTCCTTCATGTGTTGGTAAGTAGAGTCCTGCATCCTGAGTCCAGTGATCACAACTTCACAAAAAGACCACAATTTTCTTCTGTATTAGTGATCAGTTCACTGAGTGGTTCCAAGACAATAACTTTATGCCACACATTATTTGCTACTAGACCTCTTCTTCTGTAGGAAAGCTGCATGGCAGTTTCCATTTAAATAATCAAGCTCCTTCTCCAACCCTCCTTCCCAATTCTTCTTTTAAAAATGTTCCTTGCTTAACCCGTTGCCGTTCCGATGTACCGCCTGCGCCCATTGCATGTTTAATGAAAAACATAGCAAAATATAATGGCTTTCCCAGAAAAGAGACTAAACATGTCATATATCCTTTGAAATCTGAGATTCTTGTGATTAAAACTGTTCCAACCATTTTAAGACACATTAAACATAGCAGACACAATTCGTGTCTTTGTCAAACTACCGATAACCGCAGAAACAATAACAAAACGGAAGAAACTCACATTTTATGCCTCCTGTCTGTCCACAGATCCATAACACTTCAACACACACGGTGTAATTACACTGCAAAGGGTCCAGCCAATCCAATTCAGTGAAATATTTAGTCCACAACCCATTCATATATATCGATAAACGTCCGAGGAATGCACCGCTATCATTTCAAACTTGTCGCCGGAGCAATCAAATATATTATGTATTCGGTAGTTTAGAGCATTTTAGATGTAAATAATACTGCTATTTTGAAAAGAAAATGGCGCTGACCCTTGCCCTTTTGATTGACGTATCATTTGAACCAATAGTTGCTTCCAATAGGTGTCAATAGCCGTCCAAATCCAATGAGCGTGCCCCACGAAAACTGGTTCCGCCCTCGCTGTGACGATAAATAGATCGATCCAATTGCAAATGACTTTAAAAAACACTGCTCTATCTGATAGCCAATGAGCTTCTGAAAAGATTCATATGCATCTTTAGTAGGAGTATTCAACCTACCGTGCGCGGAAGTCTGTTTTTAAAGCGCCATGGTGACTCGTGCGCCCGTGCGTAAAGAGCATCGCGAGAGAGTTTACATTGGTTGGAGGTGAAAATGGCAAAGGAAACAAGCAAAACAAAATTCTCGCTTGAACTTGTTGTTGAAAAATGTACTCTGGGGTCAGTGATGAATGCAATTTTTTAGGCGTTTAAGCAAATTTTACAGGAATGCTAAGGGGTTAAATATTGGAAAAAATTAAATGAATAAAAACCCATTAAAAGATCTGACGGTGGCTCAGTGGTTAGCACTGTCACCTGGTAACAGCAGAAAAGCCGTCCACAAGGAGGTGAGCGGTCAGCTGGTAGCACAAAAAGAAACAGAAGCCGTCATTGGTGTCATAACATCCTCTAGCATTCATTTTAACAACGAAATGTAGCAATACGTAGCTCTGGCTACATAATTGCCGCTCTCCAGAAATGTATACGAGGGTATGTTTTCACAATGAGCCTGTGTTGCGAATAAAGTATGAAGTTGACAGGTTACTTATAGTCACTTGACTTGCTATTAGGGCTTGCACGACAACTGGTTTCTGCTAATCGATTTCTTTTTTAAAACAATGCTCGAGTTACTTGACTACCCGTGGTTCGAGCTACTAGTTAAAAAGACATGAAGAAATCCTCCTCAATACACATTTTATTAATTCATAGCCGAATGCATCGATTTCATAGGCCTAACATAAATTGACAAAACTTTATATTACTTTAAGTTACAGAGTAATATAAAAATAAGTTTCCTGTACAGTATTTGCGAAGCAAACGCGTGTTCATTCTGCAATACTTTAATAAGTTATTATAGTAACTTTATTATTTAACATGTTTTCAGCAGTAATAAGAACTAAGTGAACTTCAGTTCAGAAAGACAAAAATAGTTCTCGTCAACAATACAGCTGACCCACAACGGAATAAAAAATAAATAATTAATATATTAATAGCACTAACGAAAAAAAATAAAAAAGCTGTATGGTTATCATTACATTTTAATTATACATTTAATGTAGGCTATAGAAAATAAAAGTAGCCACACCCGACACCTAAAATGTGTCTTGCGACTCATATTCATATAGCAGTATTCATAAAACCAATTAAAAGATTACTAAAATTATTCTGCGTAAGGCTAAATCTTATTCAGATTTATCATTTAATTTCTGCTACGTTTCAACAGTTATTAAAATAACAAAATGAACCAATACATTAGCCTACTTCAACCGGCCTGAAGATTATGAAGAATACTACCATGTGCGCTCAAGTAATAGGCTTAGCAACGTCTTTAAATAAAAAGCGCATCTTGCATTCATTCATTCATTTTCGGCTTAGTCCCTTTATTAATCCGGGGTCGCCACAGCGAAATGAATTGCCAACTTATCCAGCATTTGTTTTACGCAGCGGATGCCCTTCCAGCCACAACCCATCTCTGGGAAACACATCCATACATTCTCATTCACACACATACACTATGGACAATTTAGCTTACCCAATTCACCTGTACCGCATGTCTTTGGACTGTGGGGGAAACCGGAGCACCCGGAGGAAACCCACGCAACCACGGGGAGAACATGCAAACTCCACACAGAAATGCCAACTGACCCAGCCGGGGATCGAACCAGCGACCTTCTTGCTGTGAGGCGAACATGCTACTCACTACGCCACCGTGGCGCCCGCGCATCTTGCAATTTAACCATTTTATATTTACCATGTTTTCGACAGAAATAAGGAATAGAATCTAACGTCATTGGCTTTCATCCTCTAGCCACAGTCTTTGGATCGTGAATCGCTGGTTTGTACAAGGGCCTCCACCTGAGAGGGATGCAGGCTTGCTCTTTGCCTTGTTACAGTGTTGCCGGCCAAAGAAAATTTCTTTCACTTCGTGAGCTGGTGGCAGGGATAGCACGAAATGACTTCGCTAGCTTGTATAGTGAAGGAAACCGATGTTCATTACACTTCAAGAGGATTCCCTGTGGTGTTGATGTTGATGTTGATAATGTAAATAATCTAGAATTTAATCCTCAGTTGTAGTTGGAAGCTTTAACCTTGGCTCGTGGTGTTTGTCGAATACGTTTGTCGTTTTGATGTCATTTATAAATGCACGCTCGAGTAGTCGATTGTTTCTGAGAGCGCCGACTAGTGGTTGAAGTAGTCGATCGCTCGAGTAGTCGACTAGTCTATACAAACCCTACTTACTATGCACTTGCGGCATTCTGAAAAGCTCTGCAAAATATATGACATATGAGCGGCCTCTAAGACAGTCAGTTTGAACAAGCCTCAGAGATGGTTCACAATACACAAGTTTTCTTTCCTCATAACAGCACTCAAATTATATTCCTCTGTAAACCTCCTGCACTTAATCTCTAAACTTTGTGTGTGTGTGTTTATTCTGAGCTCTCGACTGTCTGAGGAAAGAAAGTGTAAACTGAAGCCTTTATCACCAGAATAACACACATCATCCACACTTCAGCACATCTCTGAATCTCTCTCTGTGTGTACAGTAGGAGTGTGTGTTCATAGCATATAACAGCTGGATAAAATCCCACTTTCCATTAGCCAGAGAGTTCATTCGGGAGAGAGTTCAAAGTGTAATGAAGTTTCCACTGACAGGTTGTTTAGATAATTTCTCCATCAGCAGCGCAGCGTTTTTTTTTAAAGACATGAATAAATCAAAATAAGCTTTTCTTATTTTTTTCTTATATTTATATAGTAGTAGGTGATATAAATGATCCATCTGTGCTCTTAGTTATTTTGTAAAAATTAATTTGCGCCCAGAATCTTTAATCAAATATCATAACCTTCCCATCCCCCTTGAAATGACTTTTCTTCACTTTTGGTCTAGAATATGGTTTGCTCTGATACTCCAAGCGGCTGAGTACGGAGACCCGGAAGGGACATGGTGGTGGGAAAAAAATTGAGTGGGAGAAAAAAAATAAGTGGGAGAAAAAAAAATGAGTGGGAGAAAAAAAAATGAGTGGGAGAAAAAAAAATGAGTGGGAGAAAAAAAAAATGAGTGGGAGAAAAAAAAAATTGGGTGGGAGGAAAATATATATTTTTAAGTTTTGCGTTCCCCCGCAAAGTTTTGCGTTCCCTCGCAAAGATGTTTTGTGTTCCCTCGCAAAACTGTTTTTCCACAAACACTTCCTGTTCACTTCATACATGTCAACCCTCCCATTTTTGCCAGAATTCTCCCGTATTTTACCATTCTATCCTCCTATCATCCTATTATTAAGTATTTTTTCCATATTTCTCATGTATTTTTTACTTTCTTTCCATTAAAGCTGTGCATCGATCATCACCCTTCATATGCAACCTCTGAATCAGCGAATGCATAAGCCAATCACTGGTATAAGCACTGACTGACGCGCTCCGTATGATAAACTGATCCCAGATCAGCTTCTGTACACACCATTTAAAGAGGACAATTTAATATTCAGGTGTGTGTTTAAACAGACAAATACTCTTAATAATATGTAAACATGTTCGTCCTGCGTGTTTTATTGTAAACACAACTGATTTTCTCCTAAATGAGCACAAACAGTTACTAAAGTAATGGAATGCTTTCATTATAGATCTGCGCATTCCTATAGTGACACCTCTGTTATCAAACAAAAGATGAGAGATTCATCTGCTGCTCTTCACTTGTTTGATAATAAAGATGTCTCTTTAAATGGTCTCTTTAAATGGCCTTGATTTGCTCACCAAAGTCTCTCCATTGTCCTCTATCCTTCGCTATCAGTGGGCGTGTCTCGTTTCTGCTCTGCCTTCATCCATTCCTTGATCTTTTTAAAATTTTGTTAGCAACCCCGTCTTTCAACAATTCAATCGTTTCCCAAAGAATGAAATCATTCACCGACCCTACATTTATTTTTCAATTGCTGTGAATTTCTATTTGGAGAAAGAAAACAGCTGCTGAAACACAGACAGTCATGGAATGGTCTCCCAGACCTGAATATTACAAAGGCTGGATGAGAACACCTGGACAGAAAAAGAAAGATAAGACACTTTAAACCTAAAGAAGATCTCTGGAAAGTGCTAAAAGAAGCCTGATAGCACATTATTTCAGAATTAGAATAAAACAGTTGAAGCTGTGCTTGGTGCAAAGGGAAGCCACATTAAACTAGGCATGGGATGATAACCGTTTTCAAGGTATACCGCGGTTTGGAAAAGTCAAGGTTTTCATACTGCAAAAACATTTTTCTACTATAACGTTCCTAAGGTATGAGTATGATTTTTTTATTAATATTTTTGTTTTGTTTTCAGGTGTCAATTGAAAAAACATCTGTGTTTTTAAAACAAATGAAGACAATCAATGATTCACTTGAATTATTTAGCCTGACATGTTTACTGCCCCAAAATACTTTAAATGTTTCTCAAAATAAAATGTATTGTGCTCAAAGGAAAAAATGGTTTTGTTTTTAGCCAGACATTTAAAAGAAGATATTTTAGAGCAGTAAACACAATACCTTCATACCGTGAAACCATGATATTTTTATTCAAGATTATCATACTGTCAGAATCTTATACCGGCCCATACCTACATTAAACATAGACTCTTGCTTGAAGAGGAAGGGTTGTGCTGTTGTTGTTGTTTTTTGTACATGTTTCCTATGTTTCCTGATTGTTTTTTAATAAAGTGACTGATTTATTATATATTGTGCAAAAGTCTCAGGCCAACAAAGCTGGTATAGTGCTAAGAAATGTTGCTATAATCTATAATTTTAGAAAGCAACACACTCTTGATTTTTCATATTTAATACTGCAAAGCTGTTTGCTTTTATGCAGCCTACTAAGTAAAGAACTGTATAAATAAATATGCCTTGACTTGATTGAAGTGCTGAATTGCAGAGTTCCTGTATCTCTGAAAGAACATTCTATTAAAGCTATTGATATAACGTTTGCTTGTAACTTTCAGAGAACATTGACAGAATGTCTCCCATTGGCTGATAGCGCGTGTTTCTGGCTGAACATATTGTACTGGTCATCTGAGTGCAGTAAAACGCTCTAAGGAGTTTAAGAATATATCAACTCCTCTCTTTGTTGACGTCACTTTAATTACTGTTAACTTCATAAATAGTTCCACGTGTAATTAAAGCATGCGCCTGATTGCAGGATTATCGCATTTATGAGTAATTTGCCAATGTGTGTGTGTGTGTGTGTGTGTGTGTTTTCTCTCTTTTGGTCAGTTTAATGATGTGGCAAGTTCTATGAATCTGAAAGCTGCTGATACAGTTTTTAAACTGATGACTTAAATGACCGGTCACACTCTATTTTGATGGTCCGTTTGTTGAATTTAAGTTATACTGCAACTAATTCTCATTCCATTATAAGTAGACTGTTAGCTTGGGGTTAGGGTTGGGGTTAGGGTTATGGTTAGTGTAAGTTGACGTACTTGCAAAGTTTCTTATAGTCAGTTAAATGTCTGTTGAAGGAGCAGTATCAACAGACATTAAGTAGACAGTCAACTAATACTCAAATGGACCATCAAAATAAAGTGTTACCAAATGACCTTATAAACCTGATTAGGGCTGTGCAATATGGACAAAATAATCATTGTGATTTTTTTGAATGAATAATGTGATTTTATTTGCGATTTTTGGCAACAGTTTTTGCTTTTTCAAACGCGCTACTTACACAAATTCTAAATGTATTCAGTGCACAAGTGCATAACAAAACATTTCACAATAAGATAACATAGTATTAAGTTTAATAAACAAAACTGTAGTAAAAATGTCTTTAAAACAGACAACATAAAGTAAATTAAGAATAACTAACCTCACCTCTAGTTAAACACATACTGTACACAGTAGTATTAACTGCTGGATAAACAAAACTGTAATAAATTGTCTTAAAAACAGACAACATGAGCAAATAAAGATGAACTAACCTCAATTCCAGTCGTAACATTAAATAAAAACTAACGTAAATCAAAAGCACCTATTCGGTTCTCCCGCTCAACTTCGTCGTGCACAGAGTGAGCTCTGATTCGTTAACATATTTCTCCCGCTCAGCTTAGCTGTAATTGCGTATTGCGTCAGCTCTGATTGTTTAACATATTAAAATCATGCGCACAAGAACGTGAACAACAATCATAATAATTAATAGATAAAATTGCAGCCTAACACGATTTAGAAATTGCATGTGCTTAAATCGCGAATAGTTGCACAGCCCTAAACCTGATGACCTAAATGACCTTATAAGCCAAATGAATAAATAATCTTGAGATTACTGTATGCTGTAGACCTCAAAATGACTATGCAAATAATTATGCTATAGAAGTCTAAATAATAATATAAACAACATGCATCTAATATGGACTAAAACTGTAAATTGTACACTGAATGGCCTTTTACTCTAAGTTTGTTTATGTACTGTAAATGTTTTTGATGACATCACAAATATTACTGAATTTAAATGTATTCTTAAAATGTAAATTATTCCTGTGATTCAGAGCTGAATTTTCAGCATAATTACGGAAGTCTCTAGTATCACAGGATCCTTCAGAAATCAGTATAATTTGATGATTTGATGCTAAAGAAATGTTATTATTATTATTATTATTATTATTATTATTTTTATTATTTCTAATATTGAAAATAGTTTTGCCGCTTTACATTTAAAGCTGTGATCATTTGTGATGATATAAATGTCCTTCACTCAAATTTAATAAATAAATGTAAATTTAAATTTAAAGCTGCCGTAGGTGATTGTCTTCAGAAACATGTTTTGTTGTGCTGGTTGAAAGTGTCATCACATTTTAAAAGTTAATTAACTAAAGTAAATGATCTAAATGTGTTTATATGTATTTAAAAGAATGTTTATCCAATTAAAATTGGTCGGGCTAACATTTCCCATAATTCTAATAAGTATCCCAAACTGTCTATCAGCAAATGTAGATTTACCTGAAGCCGTTCAAGCAGATCCACCATTTGAGCGTACATGCGCCTGCACACGCGTTCATCTGCACACTAGATAAAGCCAAAGAAATGCTGAACCTGAATCTAAACTTTTTAAAATACTGAATCAATATTGAAGTTAGTTTTGAACGCTGGAAGAAGGACCACACCATGGCTGAAGTGTTTCTGTTAGACTGGTAATGTTGTGTTTTAAAACTAGTCACGCAAAGCTGATATAGATTGTGTTGTTACTAAAGGGGGTTATATGCACAGAAGTGTTGTTCAGCCACTGAATTTTCTTGGCCGATTGTGACTATTTTCAGTTGGGTTCCATAATGTAGATTTTATTTAGTTTAACAACAGAATATCAGTAAACAGCGCTATTCTGCCTAGCCTGCTTAGCATGCTCAGGCCCGAATGTAATGTGATTGTGGGCCATCTGAGAAGACGGGAGGGGGGGACAAGCGTGCTTCGGCCCGGTTCAAGGCAACTGTATTTAGTGTGAGTAAGCCCTAAAGTGATGACAAAACAGGTGATTTTGCTGACATTTTAAGATTATGAGGCTGAACGACATGAAATGCCATCAGTCTAGAGACATTTCCCAGTATTTCTCTGTTGCAATCGGGATATCACAATAAATAACCCCCCAAAAAAGCCAAAGCAGAACAAACACTACCAGATTACTGTTATGTTTGCGATAAGAAAAAACTTTAAACACATGCGGGCATTTCTTCTTTCTTTCTTTCTTTCTTTCTTTCTTTCTTTCTTTCTTTCTTTCTTTCTTTCTTTCTTTCTTTCTTTCTTTCTTTCTTTCTTTTCACTGGACTCGTCTGCAGTAACGAAAACAGGAGACTCATTAGAAACAAACAGATGGCCAACCAAAACTTATATAAATAGTGGCCAACACAAAATGCATACATTTCCTGATATGCGAGTCCCATCTCACACTTAATACACTACAATTACTATGGTATAAATACAGCACTACAACATAAAAGAGAGGGAGATCGACTTAGAATGTCACTTACCTGATTTATAATGATTTGATCAGCTGGACTTTGCAGTTTTTCTTCTCTTAGGGCTTATTATGCTGTCTCTGTCGCCATCTTGTGGATGGACAGTGTCAACCGTCTTTGCTTTGCTCAACGACAGATGCCGATGCTAAAAATGATAAATATTTAAAACAGTCACTGTCCTTATAGATAAACTGCATAGTCGCAATCTAAACAAGTACAATAACACCTAAAAAAAAGCCTCAAAAGTATATTATGTTGTCCAACAGCTGCAATATTTGTCAAACTGTAGTCGTCTACTTGCCACTCAATTGGGCGGAGTAATAAACAAGAGTGAAGATACATATATATTTATATTAGTCGTGGGCCGTTATCGGCGTTAACGCGAGACTCTTATTGCACGATAAATAAAATATTGTCCTTAATCTATTCACAAAGTTTAGTTGGGAGCTGGGTCTATTCTACCCAAGCTATGATGACTTTTACCTTGATATTTTAGCACGGATGTATACCTGGCGGTATTGAACTGTAGGTGGCGAGAACGAGTCTTCGAACCTGTGTGTATTCCTACTGTGAAATCACCACATCAAACGTGACGTCCTAACATGGATTAGACGCAAATGGGGAGTAAGGACTGGTGAGGGTGTTATGGAATTTAATGACGCGTGCTGAATGGAAAGAAAAAAACTTCCACATTTCGCAATGTGTGGTCCTTTACTGACAGAGCCGCTTGTGTGGATCTTGTGGGAAAATATGAGGAAAATTCCTACATGATGGTAATGGTTTGATTGCGGTGTTTACTTCAATAATGCCACTAATATATGCATACTTCACGTCTTAAATCCATTACTATTTAGTTCAGTTACGACTGTAGTCGGATTAAGGTCATCAAATATCGCTGTTTCAAGCTTATGTAGGCTACAGTTCTAAATTCATATTGAATTGAATTAACAGTTAGTAAACACAAGTACATCTTATAGAACATCATTTGTTTTCATCTCCAGTTATAGTAGAACAGTTTCTCAAGCAGTTTGTGGTGCATTTTGGAAACAGGAGATGAGCCCCTGGTCTAATGCGGCACCTGGCTTGAGAAACCTGTTCTTAAAGACTTGCTTTTAGTCATTATTTGTGGTAGCACACATATTCTGAATGCCTTCGACAGAATTTAAATGAGCCATTTTAATCTAGATTAATTCTAAGATTACAGTGAAATTTATCTAGATTAAAAAAAATTACATATATATATATATATATATATATACAATACACACAAATACATTAATTTAGATGGTTTGTACTAATGTTTCTGACTAGATTAGTCCACTGACTGACTCTCTGTGCTTATGACAGGCTAATACATATATTAGTTTGGAGTTCTCTCTGTGTTGTGTTTTGTTTTTATTACAGATGTAAAATTGGATGTATACAATCTGAGGCCCCGTTTACACGAATGCGTTTTCGTTTTAAAACGTGTAAGTTTTGCTACACTTACGCCTTCTGTCCACACTACGCCGGTGTTTTCGAGCCCCGAAAACGGAGCGTTTTGGAAACACTGGAGAGGCTGTTTTCATTCTAAAACACTGCTGCTCCGTCTCAGTGCGGATGGAGGGAAACGGAGACGTCTGAAAACCGCTTCTGAGATTCACTACTGAGATTCGCTTTTAGATCATTGCGTATCCTTCCCTTATTCGTCAAGGCCCTATCACATGACTAACGCCACTTGAAGACAGCAGACCAGCCTTCACTGTAAACAACAACATGGACACAGAAATGGGAGCGTTATTGGTGCCATTGTGCAGTTAAACTCTGCCTTTTTTACTACAACAGCTGCATATATTCGCAAGAGGCAAGCTACTGTTCAAGCACTCGCTAATCGCTCGCGTTTCAAGCGGCGTAAGCCCTATTTCGAATGCCGAGCGAGACACATGCTTCCTGTTATTCTTGAACGCGCATGCCCAGAGTGCGCGAATGGTCACGTGATATATGTTTTTGATGGAGTAGTGTGGACGGAGATATGTTCAGAAACGCTGGGTGAAACGCTAGTGTGGACGCCGATCGTTTTCATGCTAAAACGTACTAGTGTAAACGGGGCCTGTATCTCTCTCTCTTTCTCTCTCTCTCACACACACACACACACACACACACATACACACACTGGTGTTGAACCAGTCCTGTGGATCTATATTGAGTGTACTGAGAACAGATTGTTAGCTCATAACCTCAGCAGTTTGACCACTCATGTTCATCTGACCGGCTCAAAAGTGCTAAACCCGAGCCGAGCCGCTGGATCTCACTCCAAAGACAGGGATTCGCCCGTCTGATCAAGTGTAAAGTGTGTGTGTGTGTGTGTGTGTGTTTATATAGAAACAAAGATGCACAGCTCCACTTATGAGAGAAAATGCTTCTATATCCAGTTAAATAACTCCATCAAGATGTGTGTTGCTGTATGTTAGGGACAAACTTATACCCAGAAGCTAAATGTTTAAAGGTCAGAATGATTCAGAAATAAAAACAAACAAAAAAACTAACGGAGATGTGCAAGATTGTTCTAGAAGGTCTTGAGTTCACATGCTCAGGAATGGAAAGTGATATTCAAATGCTCAGCCAACTTTATGCACACAAACACACACACACACAGAGAGAGAGAGAGAGTGAGAGAGAGAGAGAGTGAGAGAGAGATGCTCCGTCCCAATTTGCATACTTGTAAAACGCACTAAAAGTATGTACTTCTTTTGTAAGGAAAAATAGATACTTTTGGATAGCCTCTTATTCACGAGTCTTTCATCCTGAGAAATCTCCTCAGGTCTTTGGATAATTCCGCATTCAGACGTCAATGTCCAAACACGTCTTTATATGAGTTCAGTATTGTTGTTGCAGATGAAAAATAACACAGACAACGCCATTTAAATATGTTCCAGTGGGCTAGATATTAACTAACAGTCATGCAAACATCTTTACAGAAGCCTCTCTACTTGGCGGTTGGTCTCGCGCTTCCATTTGTAGTTTATTTACCCTTTTCACCCACGTTTATAGTTCTAATTGAATTCACGTCCAACGGGGAATGTATTGTAGCGGTTCGAGTATAAACGCTTCTGCAAACCATCCGGGAACCTATACTCTTTTCAACATACTACGATTTAGGACATACTAATTCTATATTCAAATACTATTTTGGGCAGATAGTATGCTAATTGGCATGCAGCAAGAGAGAGAGGCTGTTTCTCAGTTCCAAGAACGCAGTTGTGAAGACCGGCCTTGCCAGGTCACCTCAGGAGACCGCGAGAACAGAGAACGTGTCCTCTGAGAAATGAGATGCTGCGTTCTTCCTGATGGTCACATGGCCTTCATGCCTTTATAACTAAAAATCATTTAAACGTTACAGCATTTACACAGCGATTTATTGTTCTTTTTAATATTTAATAATTTAATAACATACAACATCATAATGTGTGCTTGATAGTTTGAAAAAATGTATTCATTTTTTAAAAGTGCTGTATATTGCATTCATTCATTCGTTTATTCATTAATTTATTCATTCGTTAATTCATTCATTCATTTATTTATTTATTTATTTATTTATTCATTTATTTATTTATTCATTCGTTCGTTCATTCATTTATTCATTTATTTATTCATTCATTTATTTATTCATTCCTTCGTTCATTCATTCATTCATTCATTTGTTTATTCATTCATTCATTCATTCATTCAACCATTTATTCATTCATTCATTTAATCATTCATTCATTTGTTTATTTATTCATTTATTCATTCATTCATTCATTTATTCATTCATTCATTCATTTATTCATTCATTCATTCAATTATTTATTTATTCATTCATTCATTCGTTTATTCATTAGTTTATTCATTCGTTCATTCATTCGTTATTCATTCATTCATTCATTCGTTAATTTATTAATTTGTTCATTCATTCATTTGTTCATTCATTTATTCATTAATTTAGTTATTTTTTCGTTCATTCATTCATTCTTTCATTTGTTTATTCATTTATTCATTTATTTATTTATTTATTCATTTATTGGTTCATTCAATTATTCAATCATTCATTTATTTTTTTCATTCAATCATTCGTTCATTCATTCATTCATTCAATTGTTT
>CAIGQQ010034685.1:396393-419687 GCA_903798035.1 Danio albolineatus
TTTTTTCATTCAATCATTCGTTCATTCATTCATTCATTCAATTGTTTATTCATTCATTCGTTTATTCATTTGCTCAATAATTCATTCATTCATTCGTTTATTCTTCATTCATTCATTTATTCATTTATTTATTCATTCGTTCATTTATTAATTCGTTCATTCATTTGTTCATTCATTTATTCATTCGTTCGTTCATTTATTAATTCATTTATTCATTCATTCGTTCATTCATTCATTCTTTAATTTTTTTATTCATTTATTTATTTATTAATTCTTTCGTTCATTCAATCATTTATTCATTTTTTTTCATTCATTCATTCATTTGTTTATTCATTCATTCATTCATTCAATTGTTTATTCATTCATTTGTCATTCATTCGCTCAATTCATTCATTCATTTATTCATTCATTTATTCATTTGTTCATTTAGTCCCCTACATCTCCCCTTTACTTTCGTTTGCGACAACCCCCGACACCCCCCCCCTCTCTTCAATTTCATCTGCAACACAACCCTGACCAAACCCCTCCCCTGCCCCCATTCATTTATTCATTCATTCATTTATTCATTCATTCATTCGTTTGTTCGTTCGTACGTTCGTTCATTCATTCCCACCACGCGAACGCAACCTCTTAAATTTCATCTGTGACACCTCGTCTACCTCCTCTGGTAACACGCTGGTTCCGTTACCCTGATCTGTTCCCGGGACCTCAAGCACTGGCAATAAATGTCTTAAATAAACTAAATTGGTCGTAGTGTGTGTGTGTGTGTATGTGTAAATGAGTGCATATGGGTGTAT
The DNA here is from genome assembly GCA_903798035.1 of Danio albolineatus. NCBI lineage: Eukaryota > Metazoa > Chordata > Actinopteri > Cypriniformes > Danionidae > Danio > Danio albolineatus. Next base: position 397,191 of record CAIGQQ010034685.1, read on the forward strand.
CCCAATACTGGGTTGCTTGGGTTATTTTAAATAATAATATATTTCACAACATTATTGTTTTTTTTTGTTGTTGTTTTTTTAACTGTATTTATGATACATAAAAACATATGCAGCCTTTCCGAGCACAAAAGGTTTCTTCCAAAAAACATAAAGAAATCCTAATTATTCCAAACTTTAAACTCAAACCTGCTCTGTTTTTTTTTTGTAGTGATCGACGCAACCCTAATTCTTTCCTCCCGCAGGCTGAACAATTTCATAAGTGCTCAACAAACTTGCACGCGGTTGTTCTGTGTCATTATGAATGCAGGCCTATGATTTTACTGCCGACCACAGTTTGACGTTCCTCATGTAGTGCCACTGCCAGCTCTAGATGTGGTTACGGCACAGTCAGTAATGTTTCTGTCTGTTGTTTGTGTTCCAACAGAGCTTCAAGTCTGCCAAAACCAGATGTGGCACCAAAGGTATGAGATTTACGCACACACACACACATAAACACACGTAGATGGAGTACTATGAATGGAGTTTTCTCCTTGTGTGTGTTTGTATATCATTATATTCCTCTGAGACAGACACACAAATGTATGATTGAGTGTTAGTTGTGCATGTTTGTAGTAAAATTGAGCCTGCTGCTTTCAGTTTTCTGTCTCGAAGCCATATTTTGTCATATAGGTTGTTGGGTTGGGTGATGTCAAGCAATTGGGCATTGTACGATGTCTAATGTGAAACGTCATCGTCATCATAGGTGGTGGTGAATTAATTTAAAAATTTTTCATGAATAATTAAAGAGCCCCTATTATGGGTTTTTGAAAATGAGCTTGCATGCAGTGTGTACCACAGCTCTAAGTGAAGTGAAATGTCCAGCTAAGGCTTAAATCTGAAAGTGCACAGTGTTTAAAACTAATGATTCATCCATAAGAGAGTCGACTCAAAGTTCTTCAAATGAATCGCCTTGATTACGAGTTTTTAGCTGTTTTGGTGTGACGTGGATACGAAACGTAAGCCCTTCTCATTTGTACGCGTGCAAACCCGGGAAGATTTGAAACCCCCAACCCCGCCCACAGCAGCAAGCAAAAGAACCAATGTTGCCAGATTTGGTGGTTTTGAATTTAATTTGTGCAGGTAAAAACCTTTTGGACAGGGTTTGGACTGGAATCAGTCAGCTACATCTGGCAACACAGAGAAGAGCACTGTGCTCAGCTGGATATTGGAAGTGTGCAGATGAACCAGAGATGAGACTGTGAAGAGTCAGTGGTTGAGGTTTATTTCTGCAGAAATGCCTCAGCATTATAGCCCAGCCTTGTGCTGTGTTCCCTCTGAGGAGTGCTCAAATCTGAAAATCTACACGCTTACAACGGAGTATTTGTCCACCAGTTGTTAAAGGAAGGATCAGAAAAGATGTATGCAGGGGCGGACTAGCCATAGGGAGCACCGGTACATTTGCTGGTGGCCTGACGGTGAATCTAGCCTGTTATCCAACAAGTGAGTAAGTGCGATTAAAACAGCTCCCTCATTGTTTTCTCTATAGCTTGTAAATGATGCATTTAATTGTGTTTTGTAACTTGTAACCGCGTGTAGTGTATCTGGTTAACCTGTATTCTCATATTGTGTCTAAAAGCACGTTGTAAACGTGACGCGTGATGCTTTGTTTACGGATTAAAATGCATTTGTGAAAAATGTTTGTCGTTGCTATGGCTACATCAGCTCTCCTACACACGTGCGGCGGTCCTGTTTCATAATGGTTCAGCTTTTGCCGCTGTGTGCATTAATACTAAATGTGTGTCGCTGTTTTTACTTCTGGTTAAGAATAGAGTGATATGCTGGGAGACCAGGGGGTTAGTTTTGGGGGGTGAGGTGTCTAAAATATGGGCGACTCCTGGGAAAACAGGTGTTGGCAGATCTGCTCACGCACACACTATGACTACTTCGATATTGATAAGCCATGATGGGCATTCTCTCACGCTGAATGATGTCGACCAATCGCAACAGACTGGGTCATCGGTCCAATCAGTGCAGTTTAGCATCGAGCTAAGGAGGGGTTTTGGAACAAATGAATCGCTGAACAATTCATATAGGAGTCGCTGGGATAATGAGGTAAAAATAAATGCATATTATAAGACAATGAAAGTGTTTTTTGACCATGCATGCATAATAGCCTGCTGTTGGAGAACCCCGAAACCAAAACATGACCCTTTTTAATGTATAATAGGGGCTCTTTAATTCATTCCTAATTCAAATAATTCATTTGTAATTATTTGTAGCCTACCGTTTCAACTACCTGACCCGCATGGTCTTTGTTATACAAATAAAAAATAAACAGTAAAATTACGAAAGCTTAATAAAAAATGTATATTAAAAATAAAAGAATAATTCAAAATATTAGTATTGGTGGTCTTTATATCATTACTGCACAATGATAATTTTATTTGTAATAAAAGAAAACATTTTATAATAAAACAACACTTTTATTCACTGGAAAATTTCCAAAGTTTTTCTCAGTAGTTTGTCATTCTTACTTTAAATTTGAGGAAACAAACATTAAAAAATATTGCAAAATTGATATTTTGCGGTCATTGTGTGTTGTTGATGTTTCCTGCATCTGCTGTATAATATTCATTGTTCTGTCTGTCGATATGTTGCATTACTGTTGCTGTTTGGTTTGAGTCCTGCATGTGCTTCCCTCCATGTTCAGGAGGATTGTGTGGAAATCATCAAACCTGTTCCCATGACAACCTCCATTCCATTCTCCTCTGACATCACAAACTCCACCCACATTGCGTCATCCTCCAATAGGAGCGCTCGTCCATTCGGAGGGGCGGGGTCACCACACATAGCCTCCATTCCCTCCACTGCATCTGCTTTTGCGCCCGCCTCCACAGCTCAATACCCTAATCCACTGGCTCCGCCCACTGCCATTGATGGCTCACCCAATCATCCGCCGGCAGTGCCTCGCCCGTCAGTCTATAACACACCCATCAATCTCTATTCTGATGAGAATGCCTGTGAGGTTGCCATGGGCCAGAGGCGGGGCCTGCTGGAAAGCCAGGGTGACAGCTGTCAGCTGAATGGGTAAGAGTTTGATTGACACCTCAATGCCACACCCATTCAATAAGCATAAGTGACGCCCACTTTTTTTGGAGAAAAAAAAAATACAGATGTACACACAAACTGACCCCAGCACTAATTCTCAATACATAAAAGGCCATACCTAAAAAAAAAAAAACAATATTATGGCCACTTTAAAGGTGCAGTTGGTAATCTGCCAGAATGCTAAAGTTAGCGTAATAGCTTAGAAATTGACATCCCTCCGCTGCCGCCCTGAACCACGCCTCCTTAAGTCATGAACACGCTAAACGAACACCGAATAGATGATCTGATGACGATAGACAACGTTGTATAACACTAGATCAGGGGTCACCAACACGGTGCCCGTGGGCACCAAGTCGGCCAGTAGGATCACATGAGGTGCCTGCGGGCCTGTTCGAAAAATAGCTCACAATAGCACCAAATGCAGCTTTTCCTCCACAGTTTCATGTAATTTGGATTTAACTGCAGTTCGGCAGTTTCACTTTCATTCTGCAACATATTGTTCATGCCCTGAATTATTGGATGAGAAAAGGAAGTAAGGACTGGTGGAAGAGTGCTGCTTTAATGGAGTTTCATACCGCACACTAAATCGAAAGAAAAACCCTCCGCATTTCGTGACTGAGGTGTCTGTGGTCCTTAAAGGTAATCAAAAATCACCTAACCTCTTAAGGCCCAAGGTGTTTTTTTACATGCATTTTTTATTTCTCTTTGCAATTTGGGCTTATTGGAACATAACTAGAATAAAACCAGTATCATCTTTTGATACAATGTACTTTTAGAGAAAAAGTATGTCCATATATGTGGACTCGTGGTCCGAATTTACATAAAACACCGTTTACTGACTTTTTAAATTTAAATTTTAATCTTTTTTTTTAACATAGAATTTTTTATTTTTTTATTTTTTTTATTTTTTTGGACCATGCATTTCGGACAGTTAAAAATAGTGTTTGGGACATTTCATGTGCTACAAAACAGTTGCAGGATGATACTGTATGTCTTTACAAAATATAAAACATTCAAAGTATTCAAAATAGCCACTTAAGAGCTAAAACGTGCTGTCCACATACAGTATGTGGACACTCAAGCCCTAGGAGGTTAATCAGAGTATTGTCTAAATCATATTTAAATCGGAGTATTGGTGTCCATATAAATGTACTCAGTGAAGGTGCCAGATGACAATTGGGTAAGCTAAATTGTCCGTAGTGTATGTGTGTGAATGAGTGTGTATAGATGTTTCCCAGAAATGGGTTGCAGCTGGAAGGGCATCCGCTGCGTAAAACAAATGCTGGATAAGTTGACGGTTCATTCCGCTGTGGCAACCCCAGATTAATAAAAAGACTAAGTCAAAAAGAAAATGAATGAATGAATTGTTTGCAAACTAAATAGTAAAAGAAGCCAAGGATGATAAAGGATAAGCGTTGATTCATAATGTGACAGATTGGAAGGCAAAAAAATCAGAATCCATCAAGAGTTTGCCTGATGTTTCTCTGTCAGCTTTAGGTGGCCATGCTTCACGTGAACGCGCAAATGACGTATCTATCTGCGTGATAGGGTGCACCGAAAAATAACATTTCAAGAGTTCACACTTAGCTGATGATTGATAATAAAGCGATTTGGCATGCTGTCCCGAGAGAGAGCCCTGAGCTCAGAATATCCTCGAGACCGGGTCTCCCCCCCGTTTAAAGGGCGAGAGGAGAGTTTGAGCTCAGGTGAGTCTCGAGAACTCCCCCCGCTTGTGAACGTGCTGAGATATATCTGACTAGAGTTGCCTTAAGAGGTTATTTAAAGTAGTCGATTTACTTATGTTGTATGTTTTTTGGACGGTGGGAGGAAACCGGAGAACCCGGGGAAAACCCACGCGAACACAGAATATAAAAATACATATAAACACATTCAGATCATTTACTTTAATCAGTACTATTGGAATTTGGAGAGACTTTCAACCCGCACAACATACATGTTTCTGAAGACAATCACCTACTGCACCTTTAACACATTGTTTTGAATCACTAATATTCCATCATATTGTTTTATTGGCATAATCTCTCTGCATCTGTTTTCATACACTGACGTATTTGCGATTCTGCTCGTGTGTGTGGGTGTCAGCAATGTTTGTATGTATATTTAGCCCTGTGTAATGCTATCTGTTGTGTGTTTAAATGTGTGTGTGTGTGTGTGTATCAGGGCTCTCCCTTGGATAAAATCCCATGGGAAGCTCAGATGTAGTTTGTGTGTGTGTGTGTGTGTTTGTGTGTGTATGCAAACCTCCCTCTACGGGTTTCATATTTTAATGATGCTTTTAAAGTGTTGATTGACATAATTACGCAGAAGAACTGCATCTCTAATTACTCGTGCTGATGCACACACAACATTCTGCAACACAAACACACACGTCTTATTCGATCAGTTTGTTTGTTGTGATGATTTTTGCCGATTTGTGCGTGCTAATAAGTTTAATAGTTTAATATCAGCGCAGATTAGAGTTTAATCACCCTATAAACTCGCTCTGCTTCTCGTTAAGGGTTTGGAATTGCCTATTTGTACTAGTCATTCTGCTGTTTGCAGTGTGTATGTGTACTTACGTAATATGCATGTACACTTAAAAAAAAAGATTGCTGCTGCTTGTTCAAACTACTTGATTTAAAATGAGCTGAAACAACTCAATTCTTACATTTTTGTTTGGGACAACTTAATTATTTAATGTTTAATCCACTTAAATTTGTAAAACGTTGGAACAACATGAATCATTTGTTTTGGTGTAACTACCTGGTTAAAGAATACACTGTAAAAATATGATGGGTTCCTCTAAATTTTTTCATGTTGTCCCAACACAAAGTGATTAAGTTAACTCATTTGTTTTATCAAAATTTAAAGGGTTGAACATAAAACAATTAGGTTGTTCCCAAAAATCTTAAGTGAAGTTTTATAAACTAATTTCAAGAGGATCACGTGCAGATGATTGCTCGCAGCTGGTCCCGCATTATCCAATTTATGATTCACCAATCAGATAAGTCCTAAGCCACTATATATACCCTAAGTTCCATATCACAGCCATCTTCGTTTTGAAGAATCCCCCCTTCCACCCCTACTTCTCCTCCTTTCCTAGATGGGTGGCACGGTGGTCCAGTGGTTAGCACTGTTGCCTCACAGCAAGAACTTCACTGGTTCTAGTCCTTACCAAGCCAGCTGATGTTTCTGTGTGTTTACACGTTCTCCCCGTGCTCATGTGGGTTTCCTCCGGGTTCCCTGGTTTCCTCCCACCGTCCAAAAACATGCAACTTAAGTTAATTGATTGATACAAATCGGCACCATAGACATGCTCCTAGTAAGTAGTTATCTTTTCATAGCGACCAATATCTGTTCATTAGCTACCCGCAGGGGAGTTCTCGAGATCTACCTGAGCTCAAACTCTCCTCTCGCCTTGCAAACGGGAGGGCCCTGGGCTCAAGGATTTCATAAGCTCAGGGCTCTCTCCCGGGACAGCATGCCAAACAAGCTTTATAATCAATCATCAGCTAAGTGACCATAAAATGAAATGACCATAAAGCCCCTCCACTTTCAGTTCAAGTCTACCCCAGGATTAAAACAAAAATGCTTTGTAATAGAGCTGCACGATTAATCGAAAACTATCGCGATCTTGATTTGACCCTACACACGATCTTCATTCTGCTTTTCTGCGATTCAGCCAATTACAATTTCAAGGTGAGGAGAGAAGCGTAAAGGCGGTCGCACAAGTCATCACTGCAACATGGACAGCAACCATGTTGTTCAGTAACATGGACACCTTCAAATGGCGTTAAAATGGTCACATACTGTATTTATAAGGTATAATTCAGCCAAAAATTTAATTTCTGTCTTAATGTAATGATGTATTCGTGACTGTGAAATTACACAAGTTGACGCACTGTTTGTTTACTGCCGAGCTGTCTACTTTAGTGAACAGAATCTGCATAGACTGTGAATTACAGCTAATAAAGTTGAAAATAACGTTCAGTTTTTTGCACAGAGTGATCGCTTGGAAACCGCGCGGGAAGTATGATAAGTGAAAGTAAACTCACATTTTAGAGTAATGATTACGACAAGCTTTTGTCAAGAACATGTTTTTTTTTTCTTTCATAGCGAACACAGTGTTTTGCCTGAAAATAAATGTTTAACAGTGTTAGTATAACTCCTCTAGCCTATGTAATATAGAATATAATGCAGGAGGGAATCTGATAATGACAAATGTTTCATTTTACCAGTGAAAAAATATGGTCTAATAATGTCGTCAATGACAAATGACAAGCAAATGTCTCAAACATATTTAATTCATAACTTTACTGTGAGTTAAACACCAGGACATGTTTAAAGTCTGTGCAAATCAACCACTCCAAGTCTATACAAAATTCATCATTTTTACCAACAGTAGACCCACACATAAGGCTAATATTATTGTTGTTGTTTTACCGTGTTTGAGATTAACTGTAACGAGGGATGTGACACTGACAGCGGAGGTGAGGATCCAAACGCAGGGTTTTATTAAACAGGATGGTCTGGCAAGCAATGGTCAACACAGGAGCAAACAGATGTGTAAGGGCAATCCAGAGTCGTTGTCAAAATAACATGCAAAAGGTCACAAGGCAGGCAGCAGACAGGAAAACAAGAAAACAAGGTGAGGGTCCAAAACATGGCAAAGCAAGAGAAAGGAAACGCGATGTGATGTCACAATACAGTAAACAAGACTCAGCAACATTGTGTGTGCTAGTGCTGCTTAAATAGTTCATGTAATCAGCCCAAAAGCAGCATCAGCTGAGAGAGTCTAATCAAATGGTGACTTGGAGCAGGTGTGTGTGTCAGTGATGGGTCGTTCTTGAACAATTTGTTCATTTTGAACGAATCTTCAATATGACTTGGGAAGGACGAGTCATCTCAGGGAGTGATTCGTTCATCCGCGCATGCGCACATTTGTGCATGTGGTTTAGTTCATTTTTCAAGTCTTTTGAGTCATTCGTCAGGTGAAAGACTGAAGCCAATCATACAGTATGTACTCAGAGCCGGATAAGGATTTGATCCGTTCATATCTCGAGTCTCGAGTCCTCGGGTTTGAGTCATCACGTGAAAGGCAGAAGCCAATCATATGTATTTAGAGCCGGAGATCCGATCATCTCTCGAGTCCTCGACTTTGAGTCATCTCGCTTTAAAATAATATTTATTCATTCATTCATTCATTCATTCATTTAGATGCTCATTTATTCATTCATTTATTATATTGCGATTTTAAAAATTAAAGTCAAATAGCCTTTTTCAGCATATTTATATTTTAAAAGAACATTCATTCATACATTCATTTATTTATTTTATTGTCATTTAAAAAAAGTTTAGAGTCAAATTGCCTTTCTCTGTGTTTTTATTGAATTTATATTTATTTATCCATTCATTTAGCTGCTCATTTATTCAATATTTTATTCAATATTTTAAAATGACATTCATTCATTCATTTTTTCGTTTATTTTATTGTAATTTTTTTAAAAATTAGAGTAAATTGTCTTTCTCAGTATTTTTATTTTAAAATAATATTTATTCATTCATGCTGTCACGGGCTAAACAAATGAACTAATGACTCAAAAACCTGAAGACTAGAAAGGTGAACCAATCATGGCTCCTTTCGGCTCAGACTGTGTACGTTAGTTAAATTATACGTCACTAGTGTGACGAGAACAAGGTGAGCTGAGCAGACAAAAATGCCTTCATAGACAAAAGACCAGGTAAACAATGAATTATTATTTTTTCTTTCTTATAGAATTATATTATTGACTCGTTTGTAGTGTGATCAACCTTTGGGCTAGTTGTAGATGTGTTTGGAAGCAACTCCTAACATTTTAATAATGTTTTTGGCAAATTGAACGAAATGAACAAAATGACTCGAAAAAAGATTCGTTCGTCTCGATGAAAGAGACTCAAAGATCTGAGTCAGTAAAATGATCCGAACTTCCCATCACTAGTGTGTGTTGCATGACTGAATATGTAGTCCATACCATGGCGGGTTTGTAGTTTTTGTGAATGTAAGTGTATACCAGCGATCTCTGGATGTTAGAACGCTAGTGGTCGTGACAATAATAAGAGTCTCACCATGTTAACCCTTATTTTACATCTACAGAATCATAAGGAAATCGTGATCTTCATTTCAAGCAAAAAAAAAATCGTGATTCTCATTTTAGCTCTACATCGTAATGGCCGTGGAGCTCTGCGGGCAGACGGAGGAGTGGGCGTGAATGCTTAAAAACTGGGGGGGAAACGGGAGGGGAGCGGACAAGTGTTGTCAGTTGGCTCACAAAATGAGACACAACCATGAGGAGAGCCATGATTTTATAGTTTACAAAGTTAAAATACAAAGAAATAAACAGTAATTTAATGTTCTGCTGCATTTGTTATTCGTAATTTCATATACACATAAACAAAGTTTGTTATATCATCATGAAGATAATCGTGTTAGGACTTCTCTCCTCCTCAATCCTGGGTCTGAATGCAGACCCAGTGGATAACAGTGCAGCAGGTCTCTTGCCCTGTCTATTCCAATCATTAGTGCTGCCAGTAATTCGGAGGATTTTAAAAATCGGTGAACACAGCAGCATGGATATAGGCAATGTGTTTCAATGTTTGCCATTCTCCAATTCTCGTACAGCTCTCCTGACAAAAATGCTGCAAACCAACAGCTTTGCTGTATCATGCCTGACAGAATCGTGGGGAAAAACATGCAACAAATCCTGTGGATCATGGAAACAAGCACGACCCGTGCCGAGCAGACACGGGTCACAGCTTGGCAGGTCTGCTTTGCCTTCGGAAAGCACATGCTCTCACGAATAATTAAGAAGCAGGGTCTTCTCATAGGATAAGAAATCTCTGCTATGAATAATAATGAGAAATGCATCATCACTCCACTAGGAGATTCGAGCTACGTCACCGATTTAATGTGTGTCTCAATTATATTAAGTTACACCAACGATTTCTGCCAAATGCACAGTAAAAAATAGTAGTTTGAACAAGCAGCAAAAATACTTACATACTGTGCAGAGTCATATGAGCATTTAAGAGCATTTTATTCATTAGATGCTTGAACGCAGTGTCTGAAAAAAAGAGAGATGTGGGAGAGAATCTGATGAAAACCAAATGCCTGTCTTCATACTGTGCACTCATCTAATGTTTTTATCCTCCCTCTCCTGTAAACCGGGTTAAATCCTCCTCATTATCCTCATACAGCTGTACATTAGAGAGTGAACGCAGTGCCAGGCCTGTTTCTGTGATTTTTATGGGTGGCTGTTGAGAAAACATATTTCTGTTTAACGCAGCCCTGTGTGCGCCCGGTTCAAGATGCTGGTTTGTGTTTGATTTGAAGAAATTTTGCTGGATTTAGTTACGTTTTTGGCAGCAGATAATGTGTTTTTTTTATGATAAATTCAGATTTAAGTATGTTAATAGTAGGGTTACATAAAGTAAGGAATGTAATAATTGAGGGAGTCTTTAATTTGTAATTTATTTGATGATTACCTCTTAAGAATTTGAAATGTGCACAATCAATTGACATAACTGTAGATTTTGGAATGGTCAACAAAAAACAAGGCAATTTAACTTTAAACAATTTAAATTACAGTAAAATGAATGAATGAATGAATGAATGAATGAATGAATGACTATCTGAATGAATGAATGAATGAATGAATGTCATTTTAAGATATAAAAACACTGAAAAAGGCTATTTGACTTTAAACTTTTATTTAAATTATAATAAAATGAATGAATGAATGAATGAATGAATGTCATTCTAGAATATTGAAAAGGCTATTTGACTAATTTTTTAAAATTGCAATACAATAAATGAATGAATAAATGAGCAACTAAATGAATGAATGAATGAACGAATACATCTTTTTTTTAATAAAAACACTGAGAAAGACAATTTACTATAAACTTTTTTTTATTACAATAAAATAAATAAATGATTGATTGAATGAATGAATTAATTAATAAATGAATGAATGTCATTTTAAAATATTGAAAAAGGCTAACTGACCAATTTTTAAAATTGCAATACAATAATTGAATGAATATATGAGCAACTAAATGAATGAATGAATAAATACTATTTTAAAATAAAAACACTGAGAAAGACAATTTACCACAAACTTTTTAAAATTACAATTAAATAAATGAAAAAATGAATGAATGAATGTCATTTTAAAATATTGAAAAAGGCTCACTGAGTAATTTTTTAAATTGCAATACATTAAATGAATGAATAAGTGAGCAACTAAATGAATAAATGATTGAATAAATGTTATTTTAAAATATAAAAACGCTGAAAAAGACAATTTGACTTAAATTTTTAAAATCACAATATAACGAATGAATGAGCAACTAAATGAACAAATGAATAAATAAATAAATAAATAAATATTATTTTATAGTAAAAATTCTGAAAAAGGCAATTTGACTTTTTGCTTTTTTTTTGAAAATTGCAATACAATCAATGATGAATGTTATTTTAAAATTAAAACACTTAAAAGTCAATTTGGCTTTAAGCTAACTTTTAAAATTACAACAAAGAATGAATGTATGAATGAATGTTATTAAAAAAATTACTGAAAAAGGCTATTTGACTTTAAACAATTTTTAAAACTACATGAAAAATAAGGTATTGAATGAATAAAACGAATGAATGAATGAATGAATGAATGAATACATGCTATTTTAAAGTAAAAATGCTAAAAAGGGAATTTGACTTTACAAGAAAGAAAGAAAGAAAAAAGAAGAAAATGGATGAATGAATGGATGAACGAATGAATGCTATTTTAATAAGTGTAATATTATTTTCACACATGTAACATTTAATCTAAGGATTGCTATTTAATTTTTATCATTATTTAATTATTATTAATATTTACCTGAATATTCTATATTTTAACTGGCAGAGCTGTTTTAATGGCATATGCTGATAACAGTATGTTAATAGCAGGGTTTAATATAGTTATTGAATACATTTAACAATTTAACAGAAAATCAGTCCATTGACACAAATGTGTTTTGGGATCTGGCCTTCTGTATATGTCTATGAATCACATTTTTGTTCAATTATCAAACAATTTATCCATTAAAATCCATAAAATTATACCAAAAAACAACTGTAAAAGTTGACTTAAAACATTTGTCAAATTACATTTAAATAACTAAAGGAAAAAAAAAACAATAAATGATATTATTTTAATGAGTCTATTATCATAGTAACAACTGTAATATTTAACCTAAGGATTTTTATTTAATATTATCATATCATTATTAATACTTACCTCAAGATGATGTAACAGCATAGATATAAACATGCGGCTAAATTAGCTGTTGTTTAATAATAATTCAAATAAATATTGACATTAAAAATGCCACACATTCTCTATCGAAGACTGGTCGGGACTGCAGGTAGGCCATTACATAACATATGATCTCCCTGTCAGTTATATACAGCAGATAGCTAAATTAGCTGTTGTTTAGTAATTAATAATGTAAGTAATTTCTGATTGTCAGTAATAGAACAAGCAGACAAGCTTAGAAACAGTAACTAACGTGATTAACATACAGGTGCTTGAAATAGCCATTCATGTGACAGTGTTTTGCATAAAGCACGAAAGCAGTTATACCTACAGCAGTTTTGAGGTTTCTGATCATTCTGAATGCTGTGTGTGTGTGTTTTCTGCTGTTGTGTGTGTCTCAGAGGACTGCAGGAATCAGTGTGTTTATTTATTCAGCCAGTGATGAGTTGATTGTGTGTTTAATGGTTATTCATGTTGTTTTTCAGCAGGGGACTCCAGCCACAAAGTCAGTATCGATGCTACTTTCATATGTTTGTGTGTGTGTGTGTGTGTGTGTGAATTCAGTTGTGGTGTTATTACAGTTTTGCTTTGCTTTTCCTTAGAGTTCATAATCTTTACAACACTTTGATTTTAAATATGAAAGCCCAGATCCAACAATATTAATATTAATAGAGAATTTTGTTCAGGGTTGTCATGTCAATTTAATAATATTGGAGCAAACAGCGCTAAAAATATATAAATAAATAAAATTGATAATATTCATTAATTCATTTTTCTTCGGCTTAGTCCCTTTGTTCATCAGGGGTCGCCACAGCGGAATGAACCGACAACTTATCCAGCATAGGTTTTTACACAGTGGATTCCCAGCTGCAACCAAACACTAGGAAACATCCATACACACTCATTCAGACACATACACTACACTACACTACACTACACTACACGACACATACATAGGCGACAGTGCTAACCACTGAGCCACCGTGCAACCTACAGTAGCCTATACACCAAAAGCTGGAAGAGTTCATTCATACATTTTCCTTCGGCTTAGTTGCTTATTCATCAGGGGTCGCCACAGCAGTATGAACTTCCAACTTATCCAGTATATGTTTTACAAAGTGGATGCCCTTCCAGCTGTAACCCAGTTCTGGGAAACACCCATTCACTCTCACATTCACATACACTCTTACACTACGGCCAATATCATACATTCATTTTCTTTTCGGCTTAGTCCCTTTACTCATCAGGGGTCGCCACAGCGGAATAAACCACCAACTTATCCAGTATGTTTTACGCAGCGGATGCCCTTCCAGCCGCAATCCAACACTGGGAAATCCCACACACTCGTGCATTCACACACACACTTATACACTACGGCCAATTTAGTTAATCTAATTCACCTATAGCACATGTGTTTGGACTGTGGGGGAAACCCATGCCAACATGGGGAGAACATACAAACTCCACACAGAAATGCCAACTGATTCAGCCGGGACTCGAGCCAGCAACTTTCTTGCTGTGAGGCGACAGTGCTAACCACTGAGCCACCGTTTCGCCTTTTCACCGTTTCACTGACGTTTCGATTTTTTTTTATATAAAAAGAACAGGTTTTTTTTCTTTCATTTATTGAAATCAGGGTTATTCCATCAAATATTGATTTCTTTACTGTTCTTGAGTAAAAACAAAATATTGCATCGTCTAAAAATTATCATCTAAACATTTATAAAAAAACGGGGGGCTAAAAATTCAACATATATATATATATATATATATATATATATATACATATATACATATACATATACACATAAATACATATACATATATACACATATATATATATATATGTTGAATTTTTAGCCCCCCTGTTTATTTTTCTCCCCAATTTCTGTTTAATGGAGTTTTTTAAACATGTTTCTAAACATAATAGTTTTAGCAACTCATTTCTAATCACTGATTTATTTTATCTTTGTCATGATGACAGTAAATAATTTTTGACTAGATATTTTTCAAGACACTTCTATACAGCTTAAAGTCACATTAAAAGGCTTAACTAGGTTAATTAGGTTAACTAAGCAGGTTAGGGTAATTAGGCAAGTTTTTGTACAATGATGGTTTGTTCTGTAGACTATCGGAAAAAAATGTCTTAAAGGAGCTAATAATTTTAACCTAAAATGGTCTTTAAAAAATTCTAACTTATTTTATTCTTGGCAAAGTAAAACAAACAAGACTTTCTCAATAAGAAAAAATATTATCAGATATACTGTGAAAATCTCCCTTGCTCTGTTAAACATCATTGGGAAATATTTACTGTAAAAAAGAAAAAGAAAATTAAAAGGGGGGCTAATAAATCTGACTTCGACTGTATTATTCAGATAGTATACTGAGCAAATGCTCATAAAGATATATACATAAAACAGTTTTTATACAGTTGAAGTCAGAATTATTAGCCCCCCTTTGAATTTTTCTTTCTTTTTTTTTAATATTTCCCAAATGATGTTCAACAGAGCAAGGAAATTTTTACAGTATGTCTGATAATATTTTTTTCTTCTGGAGAAAGTCTTATTCGTTTTATTTTGGGTAAAATAAAAGCAGTTTTTAGTTTTTTAAGAACCATTTTAAGGTCAAAATTATTAGCCGCTTTAAGCTAGTTTTATTTTTGATAGTCTAGAGAACAAACCATCGTACAATAACTTGCCTAATTACCCTAACCTGCCTAGTTAACCTAATTGACCTAGTTAAGCCTTTAAATGTCACTTTAAGCTGTATAGAAGTGTCTTGAAAAATATCTAGTCAAATATTATTTACTGTCATCATGGA
This sequence comes from Danio albolineatus, assembly GCA_903798035.1. NCBI lineage: Eukaryota > Metazoa > Chordata > Actinopteri > Cypriniformes > Danionidae > Danio > Danio albolineatus. The sequence continues at coordinate 412,433 of CAIGQQ010034685.1, forward strand.
AAAGATAAAATAAATCAGTGATTAGAAATGAGTTATTAAAACTATTATGATTAGAAATGTGTTGAAAAAATTTCTACGTTAAACAGAAACCCTAAACGGTGCTAATAATTCTGACTTCAACTTTACATGAAACAGTTTTTATATACAGTTGAAGTTAAAAAGATTAGAATCTTTGAATCTTTTTCATCTTGTGGTCTTTTAAATTTTATTTTTACCTCTAAACAAAGGCCATATTTATCTAAAGTGTGATATTTGTTTGGAGTAAACCACCGTTGTACTGTAGGCTACAGTATGAGTTGTACTATAAGATCGGTAACACTTTATTTCGATGGTCCATTTGAGTATCAGTAGACTGTCTACTTAATATCTGTTGATACTGACATTCAACAGACATTTAACGGACTATAGGAATCTTTGCAAGTACATGTCAACTTACACTAAACCTAACCCTAACCCCAACCTAACAGTCTGCTTGTATAATCTAATGGGAAATAGTTGCAATGTAACTTAAATTCAACAAACAGACCATCAAAATAAAGTGTGACCATAAGATCAAAGCCTATTGTACGTTTTAAACATGGTATAATTAGTATCATTATCAGTAATGAGTTTGAATCAGGACACTCTTGAGTAAAGCAAAGCAAAGCTGGGTTCGTAGTTTCATCAGTGTGTGTTGCATGTGTGTGTTGACGTGAGTGTGATAATCTGCATGTCATGTTGTATCGCAGCGCTCAGCAGTTCTTTTATAAACACACGTAACTGCAGTGTGTTAACTGAGAGGTGCCAGCTCTCTCTCTCTTCACACTCTCTGACAGCATTGATTTATGGGCAGATTATGAAGGCTACGTGTGGGTTCAGACGAGGTTTAACACGGTCAGGACGACCTGTACAAGAATACTTTTTTAATGTATGAATTATTCACTTCAGTTTTAGGACAGTTACCCAAGAAGAAAGAGAAAATAACAGAACAAATAATGATGCAAATAAATAACAGTGGGCGTCACAGTGGCGCAGTAGGTAGTGCTATCGCCTCACAGCAAGAAGTTTGCTGGTTTGAGCCTCGGCTGGCTCAGTATTTCTGTGTGGAGTTTGCATGTTCCCCCCGTGTTGGTGTGGGTTTCCTCTGGGTGCTCCGGTTTCCCCCAAAAATCCAAAGACATGAGGTGAATTAGGTGAGCTAAATTGTTTGTAGTGTATGTGTGTGAATGAGAGTCGATGTTTCCCAGTGATGGGTTGCAGCTGGAAAGGCATCCGCTGTGTAAAACATATGCTGGATAAGTTGGCGGTTCATTCCGCTGTGGTGACCCCTGATTAATAAAGCCGAAAAGAAAATGAATGAATAAAAGTACACAATTAATTTCGTAATATAGACCAAACTTCAATCCAAATATTGTGCAGCAAACATTGTATGATACGCATAGCCTAATATAATAGCGGTAGGTTACACTTCAGGTATATAAACAGTGAACTGTACTGTAAGGTTGAGAGTGACTAAAATCTCTACATCAGATCAGCTTGACTGCTTGTATTATTCAGTGTACAGCAGCAGCGCCATCTGCTGGCCATTTCTTGAAATTTGAAAACTCCATACATTGATTTTTCTGATATTTAAGAATGTCCGTGCATGATTTAGTACAATAAAAGCTTAAACGGTAGCTTTTTATAGTTCTATGTGGTATAACTTGTATAAAAATTCAGGTTACCTTACAAAGTTTTGTGGAAACCGCACAGTGAACGCAATTAAAAGTGAACACAATTACACTAACATTTCTTCTTCTTTTTTAATACAGAGATGCTTCAGTTTCTTTGGGGATTTTAAAACTTTAAAGGTCACCTTATTGGTTTAACGTATTCATACGTCAAATAATAAATCAATCTAGAGGTTTTAGAGGTAAAGTTACCATGTAAAGTTTTACCACATGTGTCAAAATGTATTAGCTGCAAGAGTTCAAACCTCCAAACCTGTGAAAGCGTGCTTGATGTAAAACTACAGGGAAGTTGAGAAAATTCTGAGCATGTTTCATGTGGTTTATTTTATATGGAGAATAAATTGACGCGTGTTTCTAACGTGTTTTTTTTTTTAATTTTTTTATTTTTTATTACAAGTTATATTTTCTTAGTGGTTAAAATTATTAAATAGTTATATTTAGTAGTTTAGGGAAATTTTGTCCAATTAAAATCACATGTTTGCATTGTTTTATTTCAGAAGTCACATTTAACTTTTTAATGTAGTTTTTTGAGGGGAAAAAAAAGAGAAAAAAACTGCCTGAATTGGTTGTCTTAGCTGGTTTAAGCTTGAAGTAGCTGGTTTAGCTGCACTGTAAAAAAAAGTTGAACTCAGCTTAAAATTTTAAGGCAACCAACATTTTTGAGTTTACTGAACTTAAATCGAATCAAATGCAGTAGTTGGGTTAAAAGTTAAATCAACTCAAAAATGTCCTGAAGCTGGCTGCCTTAATTTGAAGTTGAGTCAACTTTTTTCTTTACAGTATGGTTACCCAAACTGGTTTGTTTGTCTTGAGCAGCTGGGATATGGCCAAAACCCCTCTAAAATCAAGGAGCCATCTAGGTCCAGTCTGGATGACCAGCTAAAAACAGCCAACCCACTTAGGCTGGTTTAGAATGTTTTTTCCCAGCATTTTCTCTTTTTGAACCCTAAAAAAAAATTGTTCAACTAAACCACTTATTTGCATGATTCCTTATTTCTGAAGCCATATTTGACTTTGTTTTATTTTTTTAATTTTTTTTTGGTTCCTTGCAAAGATTTCCTATGATAACATCAGGCAAAATTCCAAAATTATCACAGTCAAACTACAGTAACATACACAGTAAAAATAGCAGACGTTGTGTTAGTCTCCTAAGATTGCAGCACATTCAGTCAGATGGAAGTATTATTTGCGGTGCAACTTCATGAAATAATTATTTTTTTGATCTTCCCAAATGTAGAGTAACACTCTAAACCTATTTAAATAAATAAATAAATAAATAAATAAATAAATAAATAAATAAATAAATAAATAAATAAATATAAAGGTAGCCTATTCATTTTGTACCAGTTTGATTGGTGTAATGCGTGAGCGGCAGCGACATCTACTGGTGGTGCTTTTACATTTTAAATGGCTCTGCTACAGACTTTTTCATTTATTAGACTATATACAACTCAAAAGCTCATCTTTCCAAGCTACAATCTTTCAAATTGCTCTTGATAATAATGATCACAGGACAATTCTGAACATTTTTTAAAACCATTAATTATAGTAATCTAATAATGATATCTATTAAACTGTGCCTATCATGCATTGTAAATAAATCATCTGTTAATGAACAGTTTCCTTATGTTGTGATTCACAAGTGTTATCTGATTATTTATGGTGGTGAATTGCATTATGGGACGTTGATTCTGATGTTGAAAATTCAACTTTACAATTTAACAATGTGACTTTTATTGACATTTTAGTTGTTTGAAATAATATAATGTATAAAAAATAATAAATAGAGGGAAATAAGTGTGTAAAATAACAGAATATGTACTGTCAGTTTATTACAAGGTTTTTGGTGCGTAATATACAACACCAACCCAGACAATATATTGTCTTTCTTTGTGTATACTATCAATACAACTAAAGAGCATTGATTGTGTAAACAAAGACAGACGACTAAAAAGGCTATCATGATTGTCAATGATGAGAGAAATCCTTTTATCCTTTACATCAGGTCGTCGATGTTGTGTTCCCAGATGTGTAAGAAATAAGACAAAATGATCATTTATACCTCAAGCAAACAATTAAGTTTTCTCTCAGTAGCAGTTAATGGCCAGTAGACTGGATGTTTATGTAGAGTAGGGGTCAGGGGCGCCGCTAAAAAGACGATTCTAAGGGCCCATGCTGTTTTGGGGAGATACTATCCATATTGTGTTCCCTGATGTGTAAAAAAAATAGGACTAGAGTAGGATAATTTATCCCTCAAGCAATTCAGTTGTTGAATTCCTCCCCTCTCAGTAGCAGTTGATGGCCAGTAGACTGGATATTTATTTAGAGAAGGAGACTAGGTTTTTTAAAAATGATTTATTCATATAATTGTCAAATGTGATATGCCAGTTGTCTCTGTGAGTGTATGCTGCAAATGAAATTTTCCTACGGGGATAAATAAAGCTAACAAATGTACACTATTAAAATGTTTTCAAGACTCAAAGTTGTTGGAAGAAAGATCAACGTCCCATAAAACAATGGGCTAAATGCACACAGACTTTTAATTTTCAGCCAGGCAGCCTAAGGACTTCCGGTGACCTGTCTTTCCATTACAAAACAGTCACATTTAAGATCTAATTCCTTTAAAAATCAGCTATCTTAACTGCCTGTTAGGTATACTATATAAAGTGGGTCTCAGATCAGACAAGAAGCACTGCATTAAATTTGATTCCCCCCTGCCATGTCTTTAAAATATGACAGTTTATTTTACCTCAGTATTTTCAATATCATTTCTGTGCTAACCTGCTGCTACTGATGGCGCTAGTGGTTACAACAAGTCTTTCATCTAGTTTTACGCTTGAACAACTTAAGTCTATTTAACTGAATGTATTGTAATGACATAACAACATTGATGCTGGAAAAACAACCTTGTGAAATTTAAAATAGTCACATCAGGCAAGGCAAGTTTATTTCTATAGCACATTTCATACACAGTGGCATTTCAAAGGGCTTTACATAAACAGAAATACACTTAAAGTATAAGAAAAGAAAAACAATAAGTAAAAACAGATGAAAATGTGTTAAAACAGGTTATAAAAGAATGAAAAAAAAGAAAGACCCAATAGTGCGATCTGTTGGACGTAGCACAGTGCTCATTCAGTAAAGGCACAGCTAAACAGATGTGTTTTCAGTCTTGATTTGAATGTGCCTAATGTTGGAGCACATCTGATCATTTCTGGAAGCTGATTCCAGCGGCGGGGGGCGTAATAGCTGAAAGCAGATTCACCCTGCTTTGACTGAACTCTTGGAGTTTATAGTTTATATGATCCTAATGATCTGAGTGATCTATTAGGTTTGTATTCAGTGAGCATATCTGTAATGTATTGAGGTCCTAGGCCTTTTAGTGATTTATAGACAAGTAATAATACTTTAAAATCCATTCTGAATGTAACTGGGAGCCAGTGTAGAGACCTGAGGACAGGTGTGATGTGCTCTGATTTCCTGGTTCTGGTCAGAATCCTGGCCGCAGCGTTCTGGATGAGCTGCAACTGTCTGGCTGTCTTTTTGGGAAGTCCAGTGAGGAGTCCATTACAGTAATCCACCCTGCTGCTGATAAAAGCATGAACAAGTTTCTCTAAGTCCTCACTGGAAACGAAGCATCTAATTCTGGCAATGTTTTTGGCATGATAGTATGCTGATTTTCTAACTGCTTTGACATGACTACTGGAACTCAGATCTGACTCCAGAATCACACCAAGATTCTTGACCTTATTTTTTGTTTGACTCTTGGAGCTAAGGTACACATTTAAAGCTTTCGCCAGAAGTTTATCATTGACTTTAAAACTCAAGCTGTGCATATAACCCATTCAAAAGCATAAATTAATGGGGGAAGATTAAAAAAATGCATAATAGATGGAAAACTGCAAATTTACAGATATCTTTTACGACGTGTAACTATTTTTTATTTTGTTGTAAGAGATCATTTGAAGTCAATGCAGTGTAATACAGTATAATAAGGTTGTTTTATTTTATTCCTCACAGTGGTCCTCCAGCTGTGTTAAAGTGAGTACATCAGTAATGTGTGTGTGTGTGTGTTTGTGTGTGTGTGTGTGTGTTTCATCAATAAAACACCTCTGATAATAATTGAATGCTTTACTTCTTTAAATTAATCTTCTCATGCCTCGTTCCTCCTTCAGAAAGCCTGCACTGAACAGGTAAAGCTGGAATAAGCAGCAGTTTTTCTTGTTTTGTGTATTTGATATGCAGCATTATAAAGAGGCTAAGAGTATTTCTGTCTGTGTGTTCAGACTTCCCCGTAAGCCGATCACAGAGACGGACATTGAGTTTTATCACGTCCCAACTCATGGTGACGCCAGCAGGAAACGCATCATGGAGGATACTGAGGACTGGCGCCCGCGGACGGGAACATCACAGTCCCGCTCTTTCCGCATCCTCGCCCAAATCACCGGCACTGAATCTGAACTCGGTGAGCATGGGCATTTCATTTGTTTTTATATTTAATATTGTTTTTTTTATTATATTAATTAGCATGGGAGATAATACATTATCGTCTGTTTTTTATTTGCATTACCAAATGTATTATTATTTTTATTATTTTAAAATTATTATTATTATTATTATTATTATTATTATTATTATTATTATATATCTGTTTTATTTGCATAACCAGATTTATTATTATTATTGTTGTTATAATTATTGTTGTTGTTGTGAATATTATTATTTTTATTAATATTATTATTATTATTTTTTTTTTTTTTATTATTATTATTTCATTATTATTATTATTATTATTATTATTATTATTATTATTCATTCATTCATCACACTCATACACTACAGACAATTTAGCCTACCCAATTCACCTATAGCGCATGTCTTTGGACTTGTGGGGGAAACCGGAGCACCCGGAGGAAAAACGCAACCACGGGGAGAACATGCAAACTCCACACAGAAAGGCCAACTGACCCAGCCGAGGCTTGAAGCAGTGACCTTCTTGCTGTGAGGCGACAGCACTATCTACTGCGCCACCGTGTCCCTCATAATTATTATTATTATTATTTATCTGTTTTATTTGCATAACCACATTTATTATTATTATTGTTGTTATAATTGTTGTTATTGTTGTTAAAATTTTTATTATTATTATTATTATTATTATATTATTATTATTTGATTATAATAATAATAATAATTATTATTATTATTATCATCATTATTTTTATTATTGTTATTACTAGTAGTATTATTATTTTATTACTTTATTATTATAATTATTATTGTATTATTATTATTTCATTATTATTATTATTATTATTGGTATTACTATTAGTATTAGTATTATTTTATTTTAATTTATTATTATTATTATTATTATTATTATTATCATCATCATCATCATCATCATCGTTATTATTATTATTATTATTATTATTATCATTGTTATTATTATTATTATTATTATTATTATTATCATCATCATCATCATCATTGTTATTATTATTATTATTATTATTATTATTATTATTATTATTATTATTATTATT